>JAQPZY010001482.1:2395000-2995000 GCA_029931535.1 Margaritifera margaritifera | reverse complement strand
CACTCAATTTTTTTTACTATTGTTTTAAATTATTTCACCATTTGTTAAATCGTTAGTATAATTGTGCAATTCTCAAAAGAAAAAAATACAATTTTAAATTTTGTCTAATTTCGTATCATGGTTTACATTTTTTAAAATCCATCCCGATTTTTTAATTTGTTTTACATTTTCTACATTTTTTAACTTTTTACATTTTTTTTAAAAAATATTCATAAAGTATGTCTTTTTATCAAGTGTTTACCTCTTTCAATTTTGTTTACTATTATTATAATTTATTTCACAATTTGTTTTGCATTTTTGTAAATAATTTTTACTATTTTGTGTCCAATTTGTAATTTTTCCTACATTTTTGAAAACAATTTCTATCTTGCTTTACTATCAATTTCATTGTTATCACACTGTTTCAAATTTTATTTTTTCTCACTTTTAAATTATTTTGTGAACATTTTTAAAGAACGTTCTAACTTTTTTCATTTTACAATTTATCAATCTTATGTTGAAATGTTTTGCTTAAATTTTGTTTTTTATTTTTGTTGTAAGTATTTTGTTTCTAATTTATTTATTTTTTAATTACCTTATTTATTTGTAATTTTATATTATTTTCTTTAAAATTTACTTCTAATTTTTCATTTGCTTTTTAAAATTCTTTTTTATTCTTTTTAAATTTATTCCTAATATTTTAAAATTTCTTTCTTTATGTTTTAAAATCTATATGAAACTTGTTATTTGTTGTTTTGTAAAGTTTGAATTTTTAAAAATATTTTGCAACAAATTTATTGTAATTTTTTCCTTCTTAAATTTTATTCAAGCTCTTCTTTTTACGGGGGGGGGGGGGGGTCGTCAAAATAGTTTCTAGAATTCAATTCATTTGTAATTTTCTTTAAACAATTGTTAATTTTTTTACAATTTGTCAATTTTGTGTGAATTTTTTTTAATTCTAAACATTTTGTCCAATTTTAAATATTATATACCTTTTTATGTGTATACCTTCATTCTAGACTTCTAGAGGATACTATTTTTTATTATTTACTATCTTTTAATATTTGTAAGAGTTATATCCCCTTTATTTTTAAAGTGTTGGTAAGCGGTATCTTACTACAATTTTGTAAGAGCTATCTCTGTTTATTTCAATATTTTTGGTAACAGTTATATCCCTTTGTGGTTAAATTTTTAGTAAGAATTGTCTGCTTTTTAAAATATTTTGCAGGAGTTATATTCTCTCTCAAATAATTTGCTGTAGGGGTTATCTCTCCATTATATTTTCAACAATTATCATCATTTTCTTTTAAATATATTTTTCTAATAAGAATTGTTTCGTCTCTGTTTTGTAGTAAGAGTTATCTCTCGTTCTGAGCATGGGTTTCTCCTCTTATTTTTTTTTTTTTTTTTTTTTAGTGAAGGTTGCGCTTTAAGAATTTGTATTTTAGGTTAGATTTTGAAAGATAAAGAATTGCCCAGGTTTTCCTCACTAGTTATCCTAGCTATTTAAAAAAACACCCTGTATATCTTTAATTCCCTTTATTTTGGTGTATGATTGATTGGTGCAATTTGGGTTATAGAGTATACAGCTTGGTCTTACTTCAGATGTGCACATGTCAAAAACTGCTAGTTTCGATTGGTCATTTTTAAAAATATATATATATATATATATATATATATATATATATATATATATATATATATATATATATATATATATATATATCTATATATAGTAATTCATTCATTCATTGTACTTTCAGAAGCTGGTATTGTCTACTCTGGCAAAATTCGTTTTCCCTATTTTAACAACTGCTAAAAATAGTGTATTTTGGACTAATTCAGGCTTTTTTTGGGAGCACATAGGAGCGGTCATTTTTGTCAGCTGTCTTCTTAGATCATGTACAGTTTCCACAAGTACAATATGTAAAGAAATTTCAGCCATAGTACATGAAAATAGCATAGAGGTATGCCAACATTCTCTTCATTGTGCATGGGGCAAATTCAAACAACTTCACTCTCTCAGAAGTACATAATATCTGTAGAGCGACTCCATAAAGACCACGTATGTATGTATTATTATATGATTTAATTTTGGTTGCATATCTGAAACATTTAAGTCTCAAGCATCTGAACAGTCCTTCTGAATAATTCTCATGTGTCTTTCCCCACAGAACAGTAATCATTCGTAGCAACAATAGCAACCAATGTTATGCTGAAAGACCGGAACATGAAACTTGCCACAATTATTCCTGAGGTGTCACTAATACAATTTACAGTTTGAACATGGATGGAATAGATCAGGTTCAAAGAGATCAAAGGTCAAAGGTAAAAAGTTTGCTAATTCTTCTAACACTAGCAAATGGATGAAAGCGAATCTGCTTTATCATCATTTTTTCCCCTTATTTTATTACAAATGAATGAAAAGAGACTTCTTTGCTATATTTGTTTAACTTAATGCAACAGTTTTAAATTTAAGTTGACTTTAATCGTGTGTTCCAAGACTTCTAGTTTCTCAATAATTAAGGTCATTGCACACACAATACTGCCACAAGGCATATTGTATGAGCAAGAGCAAAATAGTTATAATTAGCTTATATTTATGCATAGCATAAATGTTAATATACCATTATGTTGAGAAAATCATACATGTTGATATGAAAAAGAGAAAAGCAATTGCACTTATTTTCATATTTGTTTTAAGGTGGCGCTCTACAGTTTCATATTCTGCATAGGGTTAGATTTTGAACGAAAAAAAATTGTCCTGGTTTTGCTAACTGGTTATCCTGGCTATTTAAAAAAAGACCTTGTATCTCTTAGGTATTATTAAAAGGACTTTTAATTCCCTTTATTTTGGTGTATGATTGATGGGTGCAATTTGGGTTATAGAGTATACAGCTTGGTCATACTTCAGATGTGCACCTATCAAAAAACAGCTAGCTTAGCTTGGTCATTTTAACTTCCTGGACTTCAAAGGTAAATTGCGAAAAAGAGCTCATAACTTTTTTTTAAAACTTTTTTTATATATTTTGTAATTCATTCATTGTACTTTCAGAAGCTGGTACTGTCTACTCTGGTAAAATTCATTTTCCCTATTTTACTAACTGCTAAATATAATGTACTTTGGACTAATTCAGGTTGATTTTTCGAACACATAGGTGCGGCCATTTTTGTCAGCTGTGTGCTTAGATCATATACAGTTTCCACAAGTACAATATGTAAAGAAATTTCAGCCATAGAACATGAAAATAGCATAGAGGTATGCCAACATTCTCTTCAATGTGCATGTTGCAAATTGAAGAAACTCACCTTACACCTGTCACTCTCTCAGAAGTACGTAAGATCTGTAGAGCGCCTCCTAAGATATCTCATCACGCCTAGTGCGCATGCGCACTCTAAAAAGGTCTGCACATTAGGCGTGATGGGATATTTTAACTAGACGTAAGTGGATTATTTTTGCCTTCGGAATAGGTGAATTCAAGCCATTTGGAACATATCAAAGTATAGTTATTTTCTGTTTTGGCTCCACGTGCGCCGTATTTGGTGTGAATTTGAGTACCACTCAAGAGCCAGTAGAACATATACTGAATGAGTCAAAACAGTGTTATATGCAAAAAGCAAATATATATTGTTTTTAGATTACAATTGGTATCACGGCACCATCTATCAAAAGTAAAGTCTTAGTTTATGTCATGAATGTGATTACATTTGCGAAATTAGTGTAAAGACGGTTATATGATACTTACCCTGCAGCAGAAAACTAAAATTTAACTAAAATGGAATAAATTCAGCCAGTATTGGATCATCAACGACAAGGCTGAATATGTAAAACTGATATAGTTTTCATAGGTTGAACGCTTTATGTAGAAATGTTATGTTCATTCAAAGGCACATAGACAGACAGACATATGTACATATATAGAAATGTTACTACTTAGATAAGTAGATAGTTATATTGATGAACAGTCATATATATATATATATATATATATATATATATATATATATATATATATATATATATCCACATTATACAGTCAGCGTCACTAACGATCGCTGTGGAATACGGAACTAAACTGGTTTAAAATGAATTGGCACGGTGCCAATAGTACTTTCTGTCACCGATATTATCAATTGTTTATTAGATCGATCCATTTTGGACTGGACCAATCCAAAAACTTCAAACACCAAAGGCAAAGTAGACACTTTAGAAAGTCTTGTTTAAATGACAGAAAAATTTAACTAAGGTTTAGAGCGTAGGGCGCATACGTTATCTACTTGATCATTCGATCAATCGACAGAGTGAAAATCATTATATCTCAATAATGTATTTTTTCTGCATAAATAACAAAGTATACGATATACAACAACAGCGTAGAGCTCTCTTCCATTTTGTACCATTTAATATATCGTCTTGGTCGCAACATCTCAAAACTTTAATTTATTACATTCAGATCTTGAAAAGAAATCAATCACAACAGCTACGGTTAATGAAGGTAGAGTTTTTGATTTAGCACAAAAAGAAAAAGCGACACTTCTCACTTCTTTAAAATCCTGTCAAAAATCAATAGTATGGTGAAATTATTTGAAACACTCTGAGAAATGGCATACTTTTCATTAATTATGCGCAATTACAAAAGTTTTCCAACGCTTCGAGTTAATCAAGGTCTTCGTCTGGGGAAGAAACAGTGTACATACACAACATGAACACTAAACACAAAAGCCAAGAGAAAACCTGAACTATTGCATGTTTGAATGAGAGGGAAATATATCAACAAGTGTTACATAATGGAAGAAAGAAAGAAGAAATAATTCAAATATTTCGGCACACTATCGGAGGCAGGATTTGACTACCGAGCCCAGCGCCAGTGCCCGGAGCTTGAGGAGGACGTGCACCCCTCTGGATATAATCAATGGGAACACACTGGCTATACATCATATCCATGAGAAACCATTATCTATAATCAGAAATATGAATGAAAAAGATTGACGCCAAAATGTTCAAAATGGGTTGTTATAAGACTTCAATCACCAGCTTTAATAGATTCGAGAGGTAGACATCTCCAATCTTTTCAAATATGGGACTCGTGTTATGAATCCGTCTTTTTAAATATCGGTTCCATTACGTTTCCAAAAATTAGACCAGTCCAGAACAAATTAGAGGAGTAGGTGGATGGACGGTTATTTCATCATGGAGGATAATACTCCCAACTGCAGCAGGTTTCCGAATCCATCACCTCCATGGCCGCCTGCCGGAGGCTGGCCTTGAGTGCCAGGTTCAGCGCTTGCGCCCTGAGCTTGAGAAGGCTGTGCACCTCTCTGACCGCCCAACATACCGGTCATCATATGTAGCATCAATAGATCACCTGTGGATGGAAAAGGTTAGGTTCATATTCACTATCACCAAGTACGTGCATTTCAAAAAAAGGAAAATGGACAGGTGATTTGTCACGATGACCTGACCTCACACTATGAATACAAAATATAGACTACACCTAGGGATTTACGAAAGTTCAATATATCGCGTGACGTCACTGATTGTTTTAAAATCAATTATGGAACGTGCGCGTTCTGACCCTATTCATTCGTGTCCTTACGAAATTGGTCAGGAAACTGATTTAAATTTTAAATGAATTTTGAAACTTATATTTCATTATGTTTTCTGAGACTTTAGTTTGCAACAATTAGTCTTGTAATATTGGATATTTTTCATACTTGATTATCATTTGAAAGAGATCATTACGCTGTAAATCATGTGGACACGGAAACGGAAAACCGGAAGCGAGGGTTTTTCATCCTTTCAAGCTTTACTAGAAACAACTGGTAGTTTATACCTATCTCGGCATCACTAAAATAGCATCGATATTTGGCAATTAGAATCAATTTACACCACAATACCTATCTAAAATTATGGAATGGTCCCCACTGATGGAATATTCTACCTGGAAATCAGAACGACAGGTTCATTTAGCCGTTCTTTAAACTGACATAAAAACCATTCTAGAAAATACATAAAACCTAATCAGTTATTATTATTATGAATAACAATTAATAAACAATTTCGTATGAAACTTATTTGTTTTGCACCAAAACACGACAGTTTGGCCTCTATGTTAATCGCCATCCAGGAAGATTCTTTCTTATCAGCATAGGCATCAAACTGGACGTCCCGGCAGACACACATCTATCTATCTATCTGTCTATCTATCTATCTATCTATCTATCTATCTATCTATCTATCTATCTATCTATCTATCTATCTATCAATAGATCTATCTGACTGCCTGTCTGTGTCTGTATGTCTAACTGCCTTGATACAGACAGGGCAATACAAAGACAGATGGCTTACTATATAAAGGTTCAAAGGGGCAGAAACTGACAAGGAGAAAAATTGAGGGACGGGCGGAGAGAGAGACAGAGCGCCGGACAGACATATGAATAAAAAAATACAGAGGAATAGAAAGAAATACAGGTAGAAGACAGACGGGAACACATTCAGAAATAGAGAGATAATGAGACAGACAGTCACACATTATTTCTTAGAGTGTAAACTGCACATGGTCCTTCGCAAGAAAACAATTCAAAATCGTATTTGTCTCTCCCGTAAAATTCGACATCATTTTTAACGGTTCTTCGGTCTTTTTATATATTACTATGCAAATCGTAAATTATTTAAATATGTATAAGATATTTTCAATGAAACTAGAAACTTTACTTAATATGGTTGTCAGGACTTTTTCTACTGGTTGTGTGTAATACGCATGCTCCCTTCACTCTTGGGAGTCTCTTTCCATCTCTCTGTGTCTCTCTCTGTGTCTCTCTCTCTCTCTCATGTGTCTGTTTAAAGTATAATTTATATTGAAAGAGCAATAACTTCATGTGCTTCATAATAAGGCAATACAGTTATTAAAATTAAACAGATTAAAAAGAGAGGTAACAGACAGAGGGGCAAACAGACAGAAAGACAGACATATAAGATAGAACTTACCTGTTATTGCGTGGGTTGTGTAGATGCAAACAGCAAGACATACCAGCAATAAACAAACACTCCTCATTTTGATGTTGTTGTGGATTTTCACACTCTGCAGGAATGATGAAAAAAATGTAAAGACTCTATCGATCTTGAGCCTTATATATTGATGTGCATGCATTCTAATTATTGAAACCAAATATATGCTACAAAAGTTGATATGGAGGAATGGTTGAATGGTTTAATGCGATATTTACCGAAAATAAATATATAATAAATGAAATATTGAAGCAATGCTTGTTTTACAAATGAAAACATTCTAAATCCTCCTGTTTAATGTAAGTGTTTATGTAATTGAAGACAAGTCTCAACTATTAGCCACAAAGTCGACTTATGACAAACAGTTAAAATTTATGGAAAAAGATGCCTTTGCCGGGCTGACGAAGAATCAAAACTAATATACGTTTATTTTAAAAACGAAAAGAGAAAAAAAAGAAAAAATGTTAACAATCGCTAACGATGATCATGATAAAGAAAATGTACACATTTCCAAACGCTAAATAATTTGTGACCTGGTCGAAGTGGAATTTTTGGTTTGATTACTTTATTGAAAGACTGACGAGCTGATACTTATGTGGAACAACAACACAACATCCAAGTTGCTATTATGAATTCTGATGTCAAGTTTTGTGTAAAATTGTGAGGTTGAACAAGTAAGCGAGAGAGAGAGAGAAGAATAAGAATGTCAGTAACACTATTTGTGAGATTTTACTATGTGTGAATGCAAATTGGTGTATGCAATGAAAGTGGAGAGCAGGAAGGAAAATATTTATAAATTGGATTATTAATAGTTAACAACTAGTAAGTTAATTAATAATTAACTACAGGGAAATGGTCAAGTTACCTAAAATAACCATGTAATTTGGAAAAAAACAGGAAGACAGACAATTGAAAAGTAATACAAGTAATACACCCTTAATATTATTATGATTAAAACCTATCAAAAAGAGAGAATAATGTGGACACTCACTCGAATATTTAAGGAAATACAGTTTTGGTAAATCTAAAGTCCCCAGTTTAAAGAGGAGAAACTGGAACTTCAGTGTAACTATAATGGTACTCTGGTTTACTTCCCCTGATAACCAGACTATGATGCCGACGCTAAATGGGAATTTATGGTAATCGCCTTTAATATTGGCAAAACTCTGGAGCTGTGTCTATTTTAAAGCGACGAAGGGCGACTAGATAGCAAACTAACTGGAAAATTTTATAAACAAATGGCAAATTTATACACACCTAACAAATTATATTAACAACTGGCATATCCTACGGTTTCTTGATATTCACGGTTGGACGGCCCAGGACACTACGCGTCCTTACATACCCCTGTAAACCAAACGACCGGAAACCGTACGAACCAAATACATTTGGTTTCGTGCTTGGTAACGTATAGTGTCCGCGAAAAGGGCGGAACGTATCCAAATGATAACCATATTGGCTACAAACTGAAAAGGAGGCAAATGTGAATAGCCGTGCTGCACCGGACAAGAAAATTATATAATTAGGCACCCACAGGTAATATATTGAATTGAATGTACATATAATTCAATAAGAAACAGTACCAATGTGATATTTGCGATATGAAAAGTTGGACAGAGTGAAAATAATGCGAATTTCACATCTCGGTAAATGGTTTGGTACAAAACCACGCTATAGTATAGAACTGTATACATGTACGATAACACGCCACAATACAATAAAATGAAAACATTACAGACGGACTGATCCTCCATACCTACCCCCCTCCCAAACAAGCCCCCCCCCCCTCCCCCGCCCCAAACAAAATGTGGTTTTGAAAACCAAAGTCTGTATTGCAGCACGAATTAAAGCAAGGTTACTAAGGAAAGTTTTGCTTTGCTTGCGAACAGCGTTTTAATGCATGTTCTCTAATTTCGAAAACTTTGAGGTTAAATATTGTAATTGTTTACGCTACCGCCGCAGAAAAGCCATGTTTATGTTTTGCCTTCCCTAGTGCGACAATGAAAGGAAATGGAAGATTTCTCGTAAAGAGACTGGTACACTCCCAAAATAGAAGCTACAAATACAGCAGATGAATATGAACAAGTTACATGTTCTAGATGACAGTACTGGTGATAAGTCAATGTATTATCTCCATATATGACGTTAAAACAAGTAATCAGCATACGATTATGTTTGCAATAAGGAAATGGCGTAGGCTAACACATTTCTAGTTTGGTATGATGTTATAGGTTTTAGGGACTGATAGCCGCTTCTAGCCAAAGTCATACAGATTGTGCCATCTGGTAGGCTTAAGAATTTAACTCTGACAGGTGAGTGAAGGGTGTTCGCGTGTATTCTATTACACCATTTCAATGGGGCTTGTTTGTAGAAACAGTGCAAAGAATACTAAAATATCGGCTCATGAGAATGCTTATTGAAACGGTAGAAGTTAATGCAAACAAAATAAGAACATTGTTTCGGCTTTGGTTGTATGACAGTCTTTTGAAAAACTTTTGAAATAAAGGAATACGACTCCAAATAAACATGTGTTCCAAAATATATTTTTCTCTCTCTCTCCCTTTTCTAATTATTACGTGGAAGATAACTGTGAGATAGTTCAAAATTACGTTTCGAAAATATAAAAGTGGTGAAATATATTCTAAAATTGCCAAAAAGTTGTTTTGCAAATAACTACAACAGCCGAAATTTTCTCTTTATTTTATTATAAATCAGACTTTTGAGCTAATATGTGTCGAAAACCAGAGATGATCCAGTCAGCCGGAAAAAAATGTTTCATATATCAAGCAGATTTTTTAGATTTATCAATGCATCGTTCTCACTGGTTCTCCATTTCTTTGTCACAATATCCGAGTGTCCATAACTTCCTTAAGAAGTTTGGGAGTATTCACGCAGTTAAGTCACACAATATGTAATAAGAAAATTTGGGAGTATTCATCCAATTAAGTCACACAATATGTAAAATTTGGGAGTATTCATCCAATTAAGTCACACAATATGTAATAAGAAAGTTTGGGAGTATTCATGCAATTAAGTCACACAATATGTAATAAGAAAGTTTGGGAGTATTCATGCAATTAAGTCACACAATATGTAATAAGAAAACAAAACAATAGTTATGTAGATAATTCCAATTTTCCTCCAAAATGTGATAAAAGGTTAAATACATTGAAATGTGTTGAAACTGTATTTTTCTGGAATAAATTGCAAGCATAACATGTTACGTAGTATGACAGGATGTCACGTGACAAAATGAATAGCCTACGCCTGAAAATATCGAAGCCATTGTTACAGTAATTTACCTAATTATTTTACTTTTACATCAATTTTGTAATGGGAGGACGTGAACAAATCTATTCCTGTAATTCCATGCTGAATTAAAAGATGAAATTTTCAAGCCCAATGGAAGCTAACTTGGAAACTTGTAACTTGTATTTGAGTTGTTCAAAACGATTCTCAATTAGAGCATGAAGCTGAAATCTTTTCATTGATTCTACTAGTTAGGGGGTGGGGTTTTTTTTCTCTCCTTTTTCTGTGTGGTAAATTATAGAAGTTTGTGGTTTCATATTGAAAGGTTTAGAATGAAAAAGTTTCAAACGGCAAAAGAAAGTAGGCTCCTAATCCATGCATAGCTATTTTCAGTCACCGTAAAACAGAATATCCTTTTTAATTTTTCATAAAACTGATACGTAACTAGTTCAGTTCTCATTTTTAAGGATCCATGTAAGCAAAACACATATGTATTGTGCAGTATGAAATTCCATATCAGTTAATATTACGCGACATAAAATTTCAGGAAAGCAAAACGAAATGACTGTAAGGGATTCAAATTATATACTTAAACAACTTGTGTATAGAGAGAAAATAGTTCCTACCTGAAAATGCTCCTTAATCATCAGAGTCGCTGGAATTAATATTCAGTGAGTAGATTTCGGTACTGTTCTGATCTTATATGGTCCTTTTAATCGCCTTGGGAAAGGAGATATTGTAATTTTCAGGGGCATGACATCTTTGGACATTTTTATTTCACACGGTTATCGTGCCCTAAAAGACATATCATCCGTGGTCTCTCGAGTCCGACTTGGGGTTGTTGTTGGGTAGGACAAGATCGATTATCCCCTTTGACAAGAGGAATTTGTCACTGACGAAATTTTAATAGCTGAACATAGAGGTAGACACTCATTGTGACCGCTGCCAAATCGCCAAAATGACGTGTCGTTGTCACTTCTGGGTGGGAAAATGAATATCTTTGTTGGAACATAAAACGGACATATGCCATTTATATTTGGTTAACAATGTGTAGAAATACAGTTGTTGGTGCGTTATGACTGACCAGTGTGTGCTGCAACGGACAGCTCACAAACTTTTCTCTCGTTCGGTGCAAACTTACGCACAGACTCTTACCAGAAGTCCATGTGGCATGTTGCCTCCCCACCCATACCAGAAGTCCATGTGGCATGTTGCCTCCCCACCCAGTCGAGTATACGATCACAAATAAAAGCGACATTTGCCGACATCATAGTTACTAAGATATTTATTGGGCACATTATCTTTATTAAAGTACAACATTTTGGCCTTCATTATTTTTCCCACCGATATCATATTCCAGCGACTAGCAATTTGAGACTATGCGTTTACATCTTTTTTATATCGATGTTGGAAGTCATAAAACATTATCATAACCGCAATCGCAGGCCTCAAGCAGTTTTCCGTGAAAATTTTGTTTCAATACCTATATACTTACTTATTTGAAGAAGAATATAACATTCCTCTCTCTCTCTCACACACACACACACACACACACACAGACAGAGTACACTCTGTTTAACGAAGTACATTCTGGTAACGAAGGCTAAAGGACTCCAAAATTCATACCCTTGTATCCAGATTTTGTTATAACCGAGGTAAAATATTGTATAAAACATTGAATGGGACCTTGCGATTTGCTTTGTAACCAATAGGGGTGAAACGATACACCTCTGCCACGCATCGATACGATTCTCGATACACAGCGTACGATACTATACATTATCGATACACATATCAACTTGATGGTCTTTTCATCTTTAGAAGGTCTGTCAATGGTAGGGTGGTGCCATTTTTTTGTGTTGACATATTGGGTGTATTTCCAGTATGCAGATTACAAACAAACATAGACTTATCATCTGTTCATATGCCATTCTCATCCTTGACAAGATTTTAAAAAATACTTCTAAACAGACTAGCTGTTAGTGATTTTTATTCACCCTTTTAGGCCATTTTAGACTGCTCCATTCGATCATATGCATGACTTATCCTGGTCACCACGCCCTTTGTTTTACATTGAATGAATATTTTTAAAACATCTTATTGCCAGTTTCATGTCTTCACTTCAGTTTTGAATAGATTACGGTGTTATCTTCAAAACAGAAGAAACAGTGCAATTTCCTTGTGCAAGGAAATTCTTATCTAGAACAAGTCCGAGTGTGGGAGCGGAGATGACTAATAGCCAAATCCTTCACATTGTACTTCCTGCAGATGGAAATCAACTGCCGCGGCCACAGACATTTGTTTATGTCAGTGAAAAAGGAAATTATTGACAACGCCCACGTCCTTTCTACAAATTGCCGAGGTGGCTATAACTCGTGCGGTTTGGAATCTGGCCTCTTGCCGATTCTGTACTATTTTTTTTTTATCCCATCGGCAGGTTCGGTCACTGATTACATATATCAACGTCAAAGGAGATATTCCAAACTTATTCCCCATGCACGATTTAAGTACTTTACACATATCATTTAAGAGTCACTTTTGTGTGAAGTTTCTATGTTGCTTTGTATCTATTTGGACAGAGTCTGGATGCCAATATTTCCGGTATGTCACGCAGTGAACACGCTACAGTTAGTCATGATTTGTGGTTATTGTTTTACCATGGACTTTAACAAACAATAACCACTAATCAGAATTGCATGTAATACTATGCGACACACCGGATGTGTAACCTTCAATTCGATCCAAGTAGACAAGATGCGATGCAACATATACATTTCGCGTGAAAGTGATTATTAAATGATCAGTAGAGTACTTAAGTCATACATAGGGAAGAAATCTGCAATGTCTTCTTTCCATTGATATATGTTATCAGTAGCTGAAGATGCAGACGAGGTAAACTAATTAGCATGGAATTAGGGCGGGAGAAGGGGGCAGATTTCGAACCACGTGAGTTAGTCACCTTGTGTTAATTCGTAGAAGGCGAGTGGGGTTAGTCAATTGCTTTTATTTTTTTACTGACATAAATAAGTGCATCTACTTGCCACGGCTGTCTCATATGAATTCTCAATTTAAAGAATGAAAAGGCAAATGACTAATAATTATTCAGGACTGCTGAAAATTAAACTAACTTGCATAGAGTAAGTATCGTTTTGTATCGATTCTTCCCTTCTTGTATCGATATGGGTATCGATATAGAAAAAGTATCGATACATCGCTATATCGATTAATCGTTTTACCCCTAGTAACCAATATATATATATATATATATATATATATATATATATATATATATATATATATATATATATATATATATATATAAAATTCCAATTGTTATGAATTGACTGAGTTTTCTGCAATGCGATTGGATATAACGTGATACTGATCTGGAATTGTTACACATCGGTAAATTCTGGGGACTAATTTAAATTTATAATCAGTTTCTAGGTCACTTCTAGTTGAAGCTTTGTCTATACCAACTCCTTACACCATAATAATAGCAACAACAAGCCCCAACCCCGTGATTTCCGATCAAAATTTGCAACTCCAGATTAAAATCGCTGATTAGAAGTTCAGATGAAATAATCGCACATTTCTTGCTGCCCCTTTAACCAAACAAAGCATATGGAATTGGAAGGCTTTACGAGCCTGTGGCTATTCATAATTATGGTCATATGACGAGCAGGGGATCTCACTAAAAATGGACACTATTTTGGTTTTGAAAAATCGATATGCGTGGAAGCAAGAACAACGAATGCTAAAACAACACGTGCCAGACGTAAGCATAATGTTGATAATAAAAAAGCAATAGCCTGGTTAAAAAGAGGGGAAAAAAATCATACCAAATGCAGGGTTGAGCAAATCCCATAGCCCGACGTCCCGGACTATTCATTTGCGAAGTCGGGCAAGTAAAATTGTCCAAGTCGCTAGTCCGGGACAAGTGCTTTTTTCCTATTTGAAAAATGTCGGGCAAGTCCTTATTTTCGTGCTTTAATCACTATATCCACCTTTATTTGGCCATTCTTTACCTCTGTGCGCACTCAATGCTTGAGTCTATCCCTCTCCCTGTATACATTTACATCCTGTATAACACTTACAGGTGGTCAGTGATAACTATCGCATATGTTCACGTTCTGTTACCGCTTGACTACACATTGGGCTAAGCGACCAAATTATCGGCAAATCAAAATAAGTCAAACAAAACAAAGCTGGTATAATTAATTAGTAGTGTTTTAAGCGGCTTTGTTTCACTGTTTACTCAAACCAGATTCTCACGAGCGACTCACTCTGATTTTAATGCAGCGAGCCAGCGTAATGAAATTAATGAAGGTACTTTACCGACACCAGTGTTGGTTTCATTTATGAAGTGATTAAATTACAGTAATGATTCTTTCAACGTTCACGTGCGATATTGCGTTTGATGCGAAACAATTACGCTAATTAGTTAGCTGTAACTGTTCGTATTTAAAAGAGAAAATGTTTGTTATGATCACTTTAGAAGTTGTCAAGCAAGCTGATATTTACTATGTGGATAAAACGAGTTTGCTAAATTATTTTCGCAAGAAAGTTAATTAGGTCGATTCTAAGAAGGAAGATTCTTGTGAAAGTGGAGGGATAAAACGTAAGACTGCTAATGAGTGTGAGAATTCCTTAAACCATTAAAATTTAAAAATTCTAATGAACATTTCACCAAATGAACCAGATCTTGAGGACTTTAACCCAGACACAGCTATCAACTGCTGGCTCAGTGCTGGTGCAGGTGGCAGACATGTACATGGACATATTTTCAAATCCAGCAGCTAAAACATATATACATGTACCTGAAGTAGCCAAATGTATATCAACCAATGTTTCTGAAAAATTAAATTATGTTAAGAAAATAATTATGTTGTATATTATTTCGTTTGTTCTTTCTATGGATTAAGTACATAGATCTCATCAAATCTCGGCAAGTAATTACCATTTTGGGACAAGTGAAAAGTAAGTTGGGACAATTGAATTTTCTGAAACCACTTGTCCTGGACAAATGGATGAAAAAAAATTTGCTCAGCCCTGCAAGTGAGACAAGGTCCTCAGACCACTGCTTTGACCCACTCTGACACTCTACCCTCCACTCTGACACTCTACCCTCCACTCTGACACTCTACCCTCCACTCTGACACTCTACCCTCCACTCTGACACTCTACCCTCCACTCTGACACTCTACCCTCCACTCTGACTCTCTACCCTATAATACTAAATAAGAGTGGACTACTCTTGGTTAGCGACGATGGGGCTAGGTATTCTGGCGCAGTGTGAAGAGGCTAATGAAAGAAAATTACGAGCTCCTAAAATCGAATGCTTTGTTGATGAGAGCCGCTGATTTGATGACAGAAAGGAGGAATCTCGAATTATAAGAATTAAATGATCATGGCTAGGTATTTGACGATGTGTAAATTGTTACCTAATCACTCACAAAGTTAACATAAAGCCCTTCGGACTATATTTACTTTGTGAGTGATTAGGTACAATTTACACATCGATAAATACCCAATCATGGTCATTTAATTATATATACAAGATTTATTTTTAGAAGTGCAACGTATACACATTAAATTATAATTACATAATGACAACTATACAGCAAACAGAGGAGAAAACCCTTACCCCTGTATCCCACATTATATGTTGGATAAATGATTATATGAGAGAAATTTATATTGAATGACACCTATATCAACAAAAATGGTTAGATAGTTATAATTCGTTCCAAGTGGGACTCGAATCCGTGCCGCTAGGAACAGCACATATCGACTAGCACTCATGCACTAGCACCCTAACCCACTCGGCCGTGCGCTCATACTCTCTAACCTGTTTGAATATATTGGTGTCATCTTATATATATATATATATATATATATATATATATATATATATATATATATATATATATATATATATATATATATATATATATATCTTTTATATAATCACGACCAAACATATTACGTGAAATCCAGACATAAACGTGGTTTTTCTCATCCAGACTTTCCTTGTCGTAGCCGCTGAAGATCTTGAAGATTGACAGCCGACGTGATATTGGTATAGCGTTCCGACGTGTTTCTCACCCTTGTCTGTGTTCTGAAAATACATATTACGCAATAATCTCCAATACACCATTCATCATTAACCGATCTGGAAAGATGATTTGTGCATTTCACAAGTTTATTATTTCGTGACCCGCTGAAGTGTTAGCTTGTCTTTTTCTCGTCCGTCACTAAATGTCTTGAAAGGCCATTAATCACTGCATCTCAATCTGCCCGTGGGAAGACATTCTACGTTCGATATCTTATGTAATAATAAGGTTAAATAGGTACGATATATTTTTTTATTTTTATATCGTTTCCATTTAATGCCATCAAAGTGCGCATCACCTATGGTCGGTTAATGAAGCAAAAGCAGCAAGTTCTTTGGTAAGGGTACATTGATTTTGGAGACTGAAGTATCTATTATCAAGACTTTTTGTTAGAAAGAAAAAAAAAGAATAAGCAAATGTTGAGTTCCAAATGCATATATATATATATATATATATATATATATATATATATATATATATATATATATATATACATATATATATATATATATATATATATATATATATATATATATATATATACACCGTTTGAGTGCAGTCATTAATTAATAACTGATTCTAGGTTACCGCTGCTTTGGATTAAAATAAAAGTAAATGGACTTAATTCTTTTACGTACCAATTCAGCTTGAAACAGGTCTGATGGTTGAATATCAAATTGAAAATGTGTGTCATTTATCTATCCTTCTGATACTTGTTTCTCATATACGTCATTTTTCAAAGCTTATAAGTTTTCATATACGAATTCAGAAAAATAACTGAATATTTTTGCAGATTTTACCGTTTTATATTTGCGCCGGAAGGAAAATGTACATATCAAAACGGGTGATGTCTGAAATTGCTGTAATAAGGAAAGTTCAAGGCATATCTCCCCTGTGGTTACCACTTATGTTTTCACAACTTTTTTTTTTTAACTTTGCTGTATTTGCAGTGCTCTTTTTGTTTCAACTTGCCTTGGCTCGAATCTTAGCTTCAATTTCTAACGACGAGTGCCAATATATATTTTCACAAATAGTCTGACGTCATTCCTAAATCTAAATATTCTTGATTCAGTCTTGAGTGTTTTCATCAGCTCAAACCATATCATCTTCCTACAATCTCGATCTTAACTAATCTGCGATAACCTATTGAATTAATTTCTTCAAAGTGGTCTTTAAATAGGAGATTTACAAAGCTTTATAGTTGGGAGTTATAAAGTTATCATTGATATTTACCTTTTGAAACATTTTTTTCTTCACATGGTTCTTGTGCTCTGAAAAGCATACCCTCGGTGGTCAATAGAGGCTTGGGACATCTTGTTAGAAGAGAATAAGATCTATTACCCCCTGTGACAAGATGAATTTGTCACTGCCTAAATTTCATAGTTGAACAATGAAATAGTCACAGAAGCCCAATCACCAAAATGATGTGTCTGTGTCACTTCTGGGCTTGGTCTTGACATTTATGAATCTTTTAGTGAGACCATCTGTAACAGGTCATCCCCCTGAATATTACAGTATCTTCCTTCCTGTTGTGGTTGAAAGGACCGTATAAAAGTAGACAAGTACTGGTAGCAACTCACTGAACACTTATCCCGTGAACTCGGCCGATACAGAATCTTTTCAGGTAGGTTGGATTTCGCTCTGCACACAAATTGTTTAAGTGTAGTTTTATCAGTTTTTTTTTTTTCCTTACAGTCACTTCATTTTGCTTCAGATGATTTTTATATCGCAAAATATTAACCGTTATGGAATGTTGTCTCCCTTGTATGGATCTTTAAAAGTGAGAACTGAATTAATTACGTAGTATCTTTTATGAAAAATTCAATATAGGATATTCTATTTTATGGTGACTAAAATACCTGTGCAAGATTTAGGAGCCAAATTTCGTTTGCTTTTTGAAACGTTTTTCATTCCAAACTTTCAATATTAAACCGCACACTTTTATAATTACCACATAAACGCCAGACTGTCAGTGGTTTATTTAATCTTCATATTGGAAGCGAGAATGGCTTTGAACAACTCATATATAGTTCGTTTCTACTGAGACCAAATATTTGTTCTCTTAATGCAGGATGGAATTACACTTCCTTGCAAAGCATTAATGTGGAAGTACAATAATTAGGTAAATTACTGTAACAATGGTTCCGATATTTTCAGGCGTAGGCTATTCATTTTGTCACGTGACATCCTGTCATACAACGTAACATGTTATGCTTGCAATTTATGCCAGAAAAACACAGTTTCAGCACCTTTCAATGTATTTAACTTTTTATCACGTTTTGGAGACAGTTTGGAAATATCTACTTAACTACTTTTTAATTTACTTATTACATATTGTGTGACTTAACTGGATGAATACTCCCTACATATTGTGTGACTTAATTGCATGAATACTCCCTACAAATTGTGTGACTTAATGGCATGAAAACTCCCAAACTTCTCAATCAAGTTATGGACGCTCAGCTATTGCGATAAAGAAATGGAGAACTAATGAAAACGATGCATTGATAAATATGACAAATCTATTTCATACACGAAACATTCTTTGCTGGCTGGCGCTTAAGAATCTCTGATGTTTGACACATATTAACCCAAAAACCCTATTTCTAACATAACAAAGAGAACATTCTGGTTGTTGTAGCCATTTAAGAGGCAATTTATTGCACTTTTAGAATCTCTTTCACCAGTTATATATTTTCGAAACGTAATTTTTCGCTATCTTACTATTATCCTCCACATATAATAATTTAGAAGGAAAACGAAGATTTGGAACACATCTGTTGATTTGTATAGCCTAATTTTGATACAACCAAAGCCAAGAGAAAGCTCTACTTATTTTGTTTTCCTTAAATATAACCTTTCCAATAAGCATACTTATGAACAAATATTTAAGTGTTCTGCAAACTGTTTGGACAAACCAGCCCCATAGAAATAATATATTGGAATACACGCCAACCCCCTTTACTCACCTGTCAGAATTAAATTAGTAAGCCTACCTGATGGTACAACCTGTTACACTTTGGGTCGAAGTGCCTATCAGTCCTTAAAGTCTATACACAGATCTCATTCTTGCAAACTACCAATAGACTGGCGTACACAGTTTCGTATTCCAAAAGAATTTGTATCTTGATTACTTGGTTTGTCGTTATATATCGAGATGCTGCAATTATTCGTCACCACTGTCGTAATTCAGAATATCTTCCTTGTCATCCACTGTATGAGTGGGTCCTATTTCGTGAGCGTGGCAGACTCTTTACCAGAAAAGTTTAATTTTATTTCGTTGTTAAGGTTACACTAGCGGATTTTAAGAGGATTTTAAGCAATGTTCTTTTTCTCGTTTATTCTCCTTTCATTTTTTAAAACAAACGTATGTCAGTTTTGATTCTTTATCCGCCAAGTAAGGTCTCTGTTCCAGAAATTGTATCTGTTTTTCATAAGCCGACTTGAAGGAAGGTGGCTAATAGCTGAGACATGTATTCAGCCACACAAACACTTACATTAAACAGGATGATTATAATTTGTGCACATCTTTATAGAATGCTCAAGAGAGATATTTAAAACTTTTTTTTTCTTCATCTTCCATCCAGAGTCTAAGAATCCTCAACAGCATCAAAATGAAGATGGTTTGTTTGTTGCTGGTCTTTCTTGCTGTTTGCACCTATACATCCTACGCCTTTGTTGGCTTCGATACGGGTAAGTTCTATCCCATATGTCTGTTTACCTGTCTTTCTTTTAATCTGTATAGTTTTAATAATTCTATTCCCTTATTACGAAGTAAATGAGGTTATTGCCCCTTCACAACAACATATACTTAAAACAAACACATGAGAGAGAGAGAGAGAAAGATATGATCATAAGTGAAGGAAGCATGCATATTACACATCAGCAGTAGAAAACGTCCTAGCAACCATATTCCATAAATATACATTCAATGAACATATCTCATACAGACTTAAATAATTTACAATTTGCATGTTAACATATGAAAGGAGCGAGGAACCATAATAAAACAAGATCGACTGACACAGAGAGTGATAATCAAGATTTTGTGTCATTTTGGTGCAAAGGA
Source organism: Margaritifera margaritifera (assembly GCA_029931535.1). Classification (NCBI taxonomy): domain Eukaryota; kingdom Metazoa; phylum Mollusca; class Bivalvia; order Unionida; family Margaritiferidae; genus Margaritifera; species Margaritifera margaritifera. The sequence continues at coordinate 2,974,578 of JAQPZY010001482.1, read as the reverse complement.
CCATATACAATTTACACTCTAAAAATATGTACATGTCTGTCTTTTTATTAATGTCTATATGTGTTTTCGTCTGTTTTTCTATATGTCTTTCTATCTATCCCTTTGTAATTTGATTCTTCTGTCCATCTGGTTATCTGCCCGTCATTCCGCAAATCCCTCAGTTTTTCTCCCGGCAGTTTATGTCCCTTTCATTTACCTAGCTAGCTGTCTTTGTGACACTGTATTGTAGTCATGCCAATCAGACACAAACTACTAGCTGTTCGTGCGTTTTAAGTACATTTTACCGCACAATTCTCTGTGGTAACTCTTCACATCTACTAAAGCAGACAAGCTGAAAAACCCTCGGTTCCGGTTTACCAATTATGTGTCTACATGGTTTACCGCGGAGTATCTCTTTGAATAGAAAATCAAATATGAGAAATATTCCATATTGCAAGACTAATTCTTGTAAACTTAAGTCAAAGAAACATTATTGAATATAACTTTCAAAATTTATGTGAAATTTAAATCACTTCCCAGATCGATATCGTAAGGACTAACATTTACAGAGTCATAACGTGCACGTTCCATAATTGATTTCAAAACAATCTGTGACGTAATGCGATGCCAGTAAATGTACACGTGATAGTTAACTTCCGTAAATCTTCAGGTTAAATCTAGATTTTGTATTCATTTTCTGATGAATCTCAGTGTAGCCGGATGCCATGGCAATTGTTCTGCTTTAAATATAGGTGCTTGGTGGTAGTGAACATGAATCTAACACTTTTCTCTCGATAGGTGACCTACTGATGTTACAAATGATGACCAGTATGTTTGGCGGTCAGAGGAGTGGACAATCTCAGCAAGCTCCGAGCGCAGGCACCGGCGCTGGCACAGGCACCGGCGCCAGCTCCGGAAGCGGCGCTGGCGCAGGCTCTGAGCAAGGGAGTCAAGGCCAGGGGCGCGGTGGAGGTGAATTTGGACTCGGAAGCCTGCTGCAGATGAGAATGCTAATGTCCATGATGAATTAACCATTCCTCCATCCACCCACCTAAATTACACTGGACTTGTCTGATTCTTGGAAATGTGTTGGAGTCGATATTTGAAAAGATGAATTTATGGCAGAGTCCCACAGTTGACAATATTGGAGATGTCTACCTCACGAATATATTAGACGCCGAAGGACATGTGTTTTAAAGCTGGTGATTGAAGCCTAGCAACAATCCATTATTGAAAAAATTTTCGTCAAACTTTTTCATTCATATTTCTGAATATAAATCATTTTTCCGCAGGATATGATGTTTAGCCAATGTGTTTCCATCGATTCCATCCTCCTCATACAACATCTTTATCATGACCATCGCGCATGTGTAGAGCTTGCGTCCATATATCTCACGATATATTTATTCATCGTAACTTTAAATGGTACCCATCCGTTACTGCAAGACTAAGATCGAACTGTGCGTGTGTGTGTGTGTGTGTGTGTGTGTGTGTGTGTGTGTGTGTGTGTGTGTGTGTGTACTTTCTCTATTTACATGAACAGAAGCTATTGCCATTGATTTATTTTAAAAATCTGAATGTAAACCATCAGAGATTCGATATATTGCGAACAAGACAATACATTGTACAAATGGACGAGAGCTCTACGCTATTATTGTGTATGTACATATTTTTGTAATTTATGCAAATAAAACAGTTTATATAGATATAATGCTTTTGTTTCTGTTCATTTATCTAAAAGTCAAGTTTATGCACCGTATGCTTTAACTCGTAGTGAAATTTTAAGGAATTCTAAATGTTTTACTTTGCCTTTGGCTTTTGAAGTTTTTGATCCAATCTAGCAAGGATCGATTTCATAACAACTGATCAAATCGTGGACAAGAAATTGGGACACGTTATTTCAAACCAGTTCTCTTCATGTTCTCTAGAGATTTTCAGTGACGTTGAACGTACAATATCTATCTATCTATCTATCTATCTATCTATCTATCTATCTATCTATCTACCGTATCTATCTATCTATCTATCTATCTATCTATCTATCTATCTATCTATCTATCTATCTATCTGACTTTGAATGAAAATTCATTTCTACGTTAAACGTCCCACATATGTAAACTATAGCTCTCTCTACACACTCAGCTTCTTCACTGATCAACCAATTCCGGCTGAATTTCTTCCTCTGTAGTTTAATTTATTTTTCTGCTTCTGGGGTAAGTGATCTATAGCCGTACTTAATACTAATTTCATAAATTTAATTTAATTTAGAACCGATATTAAAGTTGGGGCTTTTCTTTGGAATTTGCAAGAATAGATGTGCTTTTCTTATGTGCAGAATACTTGTATTGATATAATTTAGATTGGGATCCAACAAACCAAGAAAAAAAAACTTTAAAATTTAAAGGTAGATCAATATTCAATTTAATTCTTACCTTATGAAAACATTCTGCCAAAAGATTGTGTATCAATCTATACTCAAAGAAAAAAGCAGTTGATATATGTATTAAGTCTTGACAAGTTCACGACCATAAAAAGGCTCCTGACATCGATTAAGACTTTTTCTTGATAGCTGTGATACCAACTGCATACTAAAAAATAATAAATAGTTGTATTTCTTATGTGACACTGTTTAGACTGATTCAGTAAATGTTCTATTTGCTCTTGATTAGTACATAAACTCATACAAAAGGTGCGTGTCAAGCCAGAATCCCCCCCCCCAAAAAAAACCCCGTATATTTGAAAATATTACAACGTGCTTAAATGTGTCTATTCTGAAAGCATCGCTCAATGCTTTAGTTTTGGTCACTTGACTTTGACTCGGCCTTTCCAAAGTTTTCTTCCTTGAATACAAGTTATGCTGATTATATTCGCCAAAGAAAGGTTTTGAAATAATAGTGATATTTTTATTATTATTTTGTTTATTATTTTGTGTGTGTGTGTGTGTGTGTGTGTGTGTGTGTGTGTGTGTGTCTGGATTGGCTACTATCTTCAATCGGTTGGTATCTACCCCTTTCTGCAGAGACCTGTCTAACAAAAGGAAGAAGGACCAATTAGTTGAAAATGACAAAGCAGAAATAACAATGGAGACATCTCGTTCGTTCGGATTTTTGGTCATGCTAAATTATCAATAGGTAATAAATCAGAACATTTCCGTGGCGAAAATATTCTAAGGTACCTTTGTTTAAGGGAGTTAATGGTTACATGTCATTCTGTTTATAAATTTCCTAAAAAGCTCAGGAAAATCTGAATCGCAGCGAGGTGACAAAAACTTTAGAAAGAGTCTCGACAAGTGGAATTTTCACGGGATAAAACGTCTAAGAAATCTTTTTTGTCATAGAATTTTTAACATAGGCATGTCGACTTGGGTGTGGTTGATTTCTTATTTTTTTTTATCTGCGAAGAAGATGTATTTTTCATAAGAACATACAATGGAGGCACATTCATTAAGATTAATAGTTTGTGTCAAACTTAGACTGGGATAATTGAAAACAATATTACTTGTTAATCATGCCACGGTACTGCTCAAGACATCTGGAGCGATATTGTAAGAGGCATTCACACCCGATAGCTTCGCAATTGGAGATAATCCCCCGCTGTTGCTGCAGGAAACACACCAGAGACGACTGGTTACGGTTGACCAATGACTTGAACCTTTGTCACTAATGGACATGTTACGTTTCAAAACAGTCCGTGCAGGCCCTACTGGAAAACGTGCGATTTTATCCAAACGAAGTGTGTGATACTCTAAACCTCGTTTTGCAAGCGGTGCGTAGGTAAATTGTCATGATTGTCAATGATCGAAAATACAGTAATAAATAACCAACAAGCTATCTTTTTCGAGGACATCATAAGGAAAATTTACTGACATAATGTGTCGGCAAATTTTATCACTGGCTGCTGTGGATTTCATGCAGTTACAAGACAGGTAATTCCTATGTTACGACTTCAGGTCTTAAAAATAATGTAACAGAAAGAAAGTGAAATCAACAATGTAAGTGATATCAACAAGCAATTTATTTCCCTACAATACAAAGTAAAATTCAAGAGATACTTACAATATTGTGAATTAAATTCCAAATAATCCTAAATGTCCTAATCACAGATCCAAAAATATAGATTGTTCAGTATGAGTTCCAATAGTCTTAAATGTCCTGATAACACAAAGATACAATCCAAAATGTCTTTGAATGAGTTCACAAAAGTCCAAAGTAATGTATTAATTTAAAGTAAATGAGCACTTTAGTAATTCCAACGAATATCTTAAATAAATAATTCCTCTCGAATTATATCTGATTTCAACGGTACAAACTTTAAAATCTGATCTGAAATGGACTTCCACAGACTGATTTAAAACAGGAATAAATTATTTGTTTACCAAATCCCTATTTATACACATTTTTACTTGACCTATATCATAACAGGATGTGAAGCAATCCAATGGAAAAAACCAGTCTAACTGTAAACAAGACTGGTCTTGAACTCATATGCTTGTAAACATTCTGTTATTTTAAATTCTGTTTACAAGTGACCAGAACCTAAATTACAACTTGCCATCTTGGACAAAATGTAAACACACATTATAGATTAAGTATACATAACACTTCCCCTCATAACTAATGAAAAAGAAAGATTTATGCCATAAAGCTTTCTTTTACATATTTGTCAAATATGCATATGATACTACAATAATCAAAATTACGTAGGAAGATGTGTGAATGACACTCAGCTGAATTACACAATATATACACAAAGTAAAGTAATAATGCACTTCTATACTCGTGAGAGTGCATCTGCAATTACGGATAGAAGATTTCCGAATGGTTTCCATGTGATCTTCCCAGGTGTCGTTGTAGATGATAACATCATCGATGTACGCGTCACCATTATCTAGACCAGATGTTAACATATTCATAAGACGTTGGAATGTTGCCGGAGAATTTTTCATTTCAAAAGACATCACTTTATACTGATAAAGCCCATCTGGAGTTGCAAATGCCGAAATTTCTTTTGCTCTTTCCGTGAGTGGAATTTGCCAGAATCATTTTAAAAGGTCAAACTTGGTGACATATTTCGCATTTCCAATTTTGTCGATGCAATCATCCATTCTTGGCATTGGAAATGAATCCGTTCTGGTGACACTGTTGACTTTTCTATAGTCAGTACACATGCGGAATGTATTATCTGGTTTAGGTAGAAACATACGTGGTTACCTCCAGTTACTTTCACTTGGTTCTATAAAATCATTCTCCAGGTAAATATTGAATTCTTTTTTCTTCAAATATTCCTGCTTGAGAGGATTCATACTGTAAGGATTCTGTTTCACAGGTTTAGAATCTACAATATCAGCGTCATGATAGATGTTATTTGTTTGTGTTGGAACAGCAGGAAACAATTGCTCATACTCATGTAATAGCTCTTTTAGTTCATTACTTTCCTGTTGATGTAGATGTGAAAATTTCTGGTCCAGATTGTTTAATATTTCTGAATTCCGAAATTTGGATAAACCAGAGTCACTACATTCAGAGTGCATTCCATCGTTTACATCCTCACAGCGTGGGACAGGTACAAATAAATTGATTCAATAATTAACTCTGTTAGCTCTGTCAAAATACTCCTTTAACATATTTATATGACAAAGTTGTTTCTGTTTCCGCCTCCCACGAGTGTTAATGATATAATTTAAGTCATTTACTTTCTTTTCAACTGTAAAAGGACCATACAATTTAGCGCGAAGAGGATTTTGAGATATGGGCAAGAGAGTCAGAGCTTTATCACCAGGATGAAAACTCCTTTCCTGTGTATTTCTGTCATACCTTAATTTCATTTTTGACTGAGTAGAGAGTGAAGTTTAGTTCTTGCTACTTCACAAACCTTTGACAACTTATATTTGAAATCAGAGACATAGTCAAGAAGATTAATCTTTTAATCTTCATTTGAAAAAAGGTTTCTCTTTCAATAACTTCAATTGTCCACGGACAGTATGTCCAAAAACCAGTTCAAAAGGACTGAAACCTAATGATTCTCCAACTGATTCCCTAACAGCAAACAACAGCAAATGAACACCCTCATTCCAATTCTTTCATGTATCAAAGCAATATGACCGAATCATATTCTTCAAAGTTTGATGAAATCTTTCCAAAGCCCCTTGATTTTCAGTGTGATAAGCAGAAGATTGAAACTGTTGGATGCCTAATTCATGCATAACTTGTTGGAAAATTGCAGACATAAAATTTGACCCTTGATCCGACTGAACAGATTTGGGAAGGCCACCAAGCGTTAAAAAAAAGTTACCAAAGCTTTTACAATGGTTTTAGTTTTAATATTTCTCAAAGGAATTGCCTCTGGAAATCCTCTGGAAATCTTATGGTCAACAAGTATTGGTTGCCTGACTTGGTCTTAGGTAAGGGATCGACACAGTCTACCTTTATTCTGCTAAATGGTTTGTCACATGCAGAAATAGGTTGCAGATGAGCCTTAGGTATCCTCTGATTGGGTGTTCATACCATTTGACAAGTGTGACAAGATCTACAGTATTTAGAAACATCACTTTTAAGGTTTGGCCAATACAAATGATTCAAGATTTTGTGATAAAAATCATATTGACTCCTAAATGACCAGCCAAGGGAGTTTCATGGGCTAGATTAAGAATTTCCTGTCGATATGACCTCGGAACGACAATCTAATAACTCACTGACCACTCGTCACCAGCGGGTACCTCAGGTGGTCTCCATTTTCTCATAAGGACCCCATTTTTCACAAAGTAACAATGTTGGACTTGTGTGACTTCAGTTTCACTTAAAGCCCGCTGAAACAAACAGGAGATCTCAGGATCTTGTTTCTGTTTGACAACGAGTGATTATCTTTTGTCACCCTGATTAGAATAGAGAGAATGACTTGTAAAAAGAGGATCACTGGGATCAATACCTTCTGATTGATCAATACCAGGAGAGAAAGTGACCTCATCTAACGACTGACCAATAAATGTCTCAGCTAAAGGAATAATTTCCTGATCAACATCATTCTCAAGAGCTCTTTTTGCCATGGCTCTGGTAACTGCACAAGCAGGATACAAATTAGGGATTTCAATCTCAATAGGATCAACTCTTTCATCCAAAGATGGTTTGTGAGTTACAAGTGGATTAACCACGACAGTATCTCGAGCTAGGCCATTGCCTGGTAACAAATGGATACCTTCAATGGGTAAAGAAGTCACTGCCCCAACAGTCAAAGGTACTAAAACTAAGTCAGATGCCAAATTGATACTATGGAGAGGAACATTTACAAAGTCGCACTCTACTCGCTGAATAAGTACACTTTCACTAGAAGAAGACTTCTCAGACAAAGGCAAAGTACCTGATAACAAAAGACTCTGAAAAGCTCCTGTGTCCCTTAATATTTGAATATGAATAGGTTTGGCAGAATCACCAATAATTGATATAGAACCTTCTGACATGAATGGTTCATAAGTCTCCAAAATAGAATCCTACTTGGGTTTGTTTGACACAACAAAGGTATTGCCCTCAATACAAGACCGTAACCTTGACCTCTTTGAAATAAGAGCATTTGGAATAGCTCTATCTTTATTGTGTTGCTTGCGTTTTAACCTGTAGCAATCATAAATGACGTACCCTTTCTCTTTACAATAAGTGCACGTAGGAAGTGATAAGGATTTCTGATAAGTCTTATCAGATGTTTGATTTCTAAAAGTTGTACCGGATTAAATTTGGACGTACTCGTATGAGATTGAGATGATTTTTTTACCAAACCCTGCTGAGAGGTAGACTTACTGACAAATCAAACTTTGTGAGTTAAGGAATTATCATCAGCCATACGAGCAGCATTTTCCAAAGATTCCACTTTTGCTCAACAAAATAGGTGTTGACATCACTATGGATGCACTTCTTGAACTCTTCAATTAATACGAGCTGTCTGAGGTTATCGTAATCTTGATCAACCTTCTTGGTTGCGCAGCACCTATCAAATAGTTGTTCTTTTTCTCTTGCAAATTCGACATGAGTTTGTCCAGTTTCTTTTCTACAATTCCTAAAGCTTTGTCGATATGCCTCAGGTACCAACTCATAACTCTTCAAGATACATTTCTTAACCGCATCATAACAAACACTCTGTTGTACCGATAGTGAAGTGTAGACTTCACGAGCTCTGCCAATAAGTACACTTTGTAGTAACAAAGTCCAATGCTCTCTTGGCCATTTCAAGTTTTCAGTAATTTTCTCAAAGTGAAGAAAGTATTTATCTACTTCTATTTCCTGAAAAGCGGGTACTAACCTAATATATCTGGTAACATCAAAACCAGAACTTGTGTGTAAGAGGGAGGGGGAGTGGGGTTTGCTTGCCAGTTCTAATTCTTTTCGTCTATTTTACATTTCCCTTTCTTCTTCTTCTTCTTCTTCTTCTTCTTCTTCTTCTTCTTCTTCTTTCTCTCTCTCTCTCTCTTTCTCTCTCTCACTCTCTCTCTCTCTCTGCATTTGCATTTCCCTCTCCTCTTTCTCTTTTATGAATTTGCATTTCCATCAGTTCTCTCTGAAGCTGAAGTTTTCTTAATTCCAATCAGATCTTGGGGTTGGGGGGTTGGGTTTTTTTAGCTGTAATTCCCTTAATTTCCTATCCGAATCTGATACAAACTTCCCAATCAAACCCAAGCAATATTATCCGAAAGTTCCTTTCCCACCAAATACTGAATTAAAATATGCTATATCTCTTGCTTTTTTAAAGACGCTTTCGCCTCAGAAAGATCGTAATGTCTGGCAAGCTCAAGCAACTGATCCTTTTCAATAAACTCTAACCCTACCTAGGATTTGAAACAAAATTCTCAACATTAGATGACATTGTGAATGCTTGCTGTTTTCACTCAAGATTTCTCAAATGTGTGAAATAAAATCTTTACCAAGGACATGGAAAAGTCCGAAACAAAATCAATTTAAATTTTAAAGGCAATTTTTAATAACTCCAAAATGTTTTAAACAAACAAATTCAGATCCCGGACGAGCCCCAATTTCTGTTACGACTCTAGGTCTTAAAAATTATGTAACAGAAAAAAAAGTAAAATAAACAATGAAAGTTATATCAACAAGCAATTTATTTCCCTACAATATAAAGTAAAATTCAAGAGATACTTACAATATTGTGAATTATATTCCAAATAATCCTAAATGTCCTAATCACAGATCCAAAAATATAGAATGTTCAGTATGAATTCCAATAGTTTTAAATGTCCTGATATAACACAATGATACAATCCAAAATGTCTTTGAATGAGTTCACAAAGTCCAAAGTAATGTAATAATTCAAAAGTCAATGAGCACTTTAGTAATACCAACGAATATCTTAAATAAGTAATTCCTCTTGAATTATATCTGATTTCAACGGCACAAACTTTAAAATCTGATCTGAAATGGATTCCCAAAGACTGATCTAAAACAGGAATAAATTATTTGTTTACCAAATCCCTATTTATACACATTTTTACTTGACCTATATCATAACAGGATGTGATGCAATCCAATGGAGAAAAAACAGTCTACAAGTGACCAGAATCTAAAGTAGAACTTACCATCATGGACAAAATTTAAACACGCATTATATATTAAATATACATAATACCTAAAAATGTTTTGTTCAACATGTGGAAGAAAACACGCACAAAGTTTGAATATAATGGTTTATTTGAGAAGAAATATGTTTTTGCATTTGCACTATTGTCATGCAAAGAATCATTTTCATCAATATAAGGATCTGTTACTACAGTACTCCTTTTGTAAACTGATCGCGTTAAGTGCCACACAAACTGGAAACAGTTTATTTTTGAAGCATAACGCCGTTCCAGGAAATTAATAATTTTGCTCCATAAAATAAACAATTGTTGATAGAATGTAGTTAATCTGACTATTAGCACTGCTTATTAAATGGAAAACAATTACTACTTTAATTGAAGATTATGCACTGCCAGTCTAAATTGCCTGATCTTAAACACAGTGGGTTGATGGTTTAATCATTCTTAAGTGCTGTTTGGTGTTAAATTAAATTTAAAATCTTACCAGTATCTCTGATTATCTCCGTATCCGTCTTTTCGTGTAATAATACGATTGTTGTTTCTCTATTTTGGTATACACACAACTTTACGGACCTCACCAAAATGATATCAACCTCTGTCTTCCATCCATGAATATGAACTTTGGAGGCATGCGTAAAGTAGAGTGCAAACCTTATCTAATGATGACTTCCGCATTATGCATATGTGTCTGTAATTTAACAACTGGATATCTAGCACTACCTTTAATTTAAAAAATAAAATTAATAGCGACAATAAACAGTCAAAAGAACGATTAGGCTTAATGCGATGCACGGAACGTTTGATTAATTTTCATATCAAATATAAATAATTGCAGCCAATGAAGGTGATTGGGTTTTTTCAGGCATGGCTCCATATTCATAATGTTTTAGTGCCTACTGAAATTTCAGTAGTTGATTATGAAAAATGAACAAATATAACAATGTAGAAAAATTACAGGATGCAAAGCACTGAGCTAAAGAATAGCGTGAAGCATCTATAGGTCATGCTATAGATATAGAACCCTTAAATAAGTGGAGGTTGTCAATTATTCCCCCTTGATGACGTCGTTTGAAGATAACAGGTAAAATCTGCACATACACTAAAATGATTGTTGTCTCCAGCCGGTAAGTTGGGATGGAAAATATTTTAATTAATTTAATTTTTTAATTAATTTAATTATTGTTGCATAAATTTGTCGGCAAATTCTGGTTATTATTATAATCTGAAATTGATAACAAAACTTTCCAGACAAGGTACGCCAAGCGCCAATAAATACGGAATTAACAGAAAGGCTAAAAATCGAACTCTTATTGGCAAGTTTTAGATGAACATCCTTGTTGTTTTCCTGTCAAACATTTAAACTACCTTGCTATATACCGCGTTTGACAAGGTAAACCCAAGCCTTACAAATTTAGGAATCTATATATACATTAAAATAGTTCCAACTTTTTATTAATAGGTTATGTTATAATCAACAAATTTTTACGATCAAGTGATATATGCATTAATGAAGAATTAACTTGTTGTATTTTCAAGGAAACTATCTGTTTGGAAATTTTCTGTATATCGTAGTACTTTTCCTTTGCATTTCTTTTAGCGATCAAACAATGAACATTTATGTTACAAATCTAAGCTGCTTTGAAATTATCCAATAATTACATAATCTGGATTAAATGAAGAGATTATATGTAAGAATGTAACTTGCACGTAAACCTTTTCCACTTATCAGATAAAGAACCAAAATCCATGTCCAAAATCATTAACAATAAATAATCAAAACATCTATCCCAGCATTTAATAAATGGATTAATTTAAGAATCTTATAAAATAAGACATATAACTCGGTTGACATTGCTCCCCTTAATAGTTCAAGATCGAAAATCGATGTTATAAACTCCAGGTGGACAATATTCTGACACTGAAAAATGGATAAATTAAACTGTTAGGATGGGAATGTAACAAAAGAGACTTGACTAAATATTAGCAAAATACAAATGATCAATCAAAAAAAGCGATTTAACACAATAAGCAATACATATGTTGATTTTCCTCATTAGTTTATTCATCATTGTTCAGCCCAAATCCTCGTATAACGTCACGGATGAAAAGGGACATCACTGCTACATAATCAAAGTGCGACTTATTGACAGAGTCTATACAGCTTAATGTAATGTTTATTACAGACACAGTATTTGTGTTAACGTCTTCATTCAAGTTGTGAGGTTTTCTGAATAAGGGACATGGACATTTAATGTTTGATATAGAGAGGTACAACTTGTGGAGTTTAAGCGTCATCTTATAAAAAGAACAGAATAAATAGCTGTGTATACCAAGTTCAAGAACCGAGAAAGAATAAATTCATAATTGCAAGACAGTTTGTCACTTTTTTATGCTTCTATTTGTTAATCCTATCCATTTATGTAGCGCTAGCGAAACTGACAGTTTACTGCATTCTTGCCTCACATTTTTTGGCATAAATATTCTTTAAATTTACCGTAGACTATTTTACCTTGTTTTGATATGATAATTTAAGTTAATTAAGTTTAAGCTCCTTATTATAAAATAGAGAAATTTGGATCTAATGAATTTATTATAAAATAGAAAAATTTGGATCTAATGAATTTATTATAAAATAGAAAAAATTGAATCTAATGAATTTATTATAAAATAGAGAAAGCTGGATCTGATGAATTTATTATAAAATGGAGAAATTTGGATCTAATGAATTTATTATAAAATGGAGAAATTTGGATCTAATGAATTCGTAAATACCTGTATGCTGAGTAGGCTTTTGTCATTGTAAACAATCGAAATTTTTAAGAGCTGCTTTGTGAGTTACTTGGAATATTAGATCTAGTATAGTTATGTGATCTGATTCTTTTTTTACTGTCATGTAGGGAACGAAAAAATTTCGTTTGTTTAAACTATCACATCATTCCAACGTATGGTCTATATGAAACATCTTTATTATTCTTTTTGCTATATCAAGCTAGTATATAGTGCTGATTAAAAGTTAAGTTATAAAATGTAGAAAACAAAAACTCAAAACATGTTTAGGAAGAGAAAATAGCAGTAAGATGACTAATGATTCCTAGCCAACCACTTTCGGCTCATGAAGATTTACTACCATCCACTCTCAGCTATTATGGCTACTTTTATAAAGAGGTTTTTACTCTCAAAAATATATAAACATGTCTGTAGAAAGTGACTGGTAAACATCAACCGTTTTATCACTACCTATTTCTGCTAATTCTGCTATTGCAAATTTAGTCCGACAAATAAATGAAAACTATAAAAATGTGGCAATTTGCTGAAGAGAGAGAAGATAGAAGAGATAAAAAGGTGGAACAAAGTACGAAAGATGTCAGCATTATGCTATAAACATAAGAAAGGTCGTGGCTATGCGTTGTCTTATTATTCCATATCAGACGCCATTGACAACGAAAGGTTTCAATGTATGTGTTAGGAAGAACAAATGTATGTGTGGTAGGGTTATCGATTGTATGTGTGGTAGGACAATCAATTGCATATGTGGTAGGACAGTCAATTGCATGCATGTGTGGTAGGACAATCAGTTGCATGTATGGTTGGACAATCAATTGCATGTGTGGTAGGGCAATCAATTGCATGTGTGGTAGGACAATCAATTGCATGTGTGGTTTGGACGATCAATTGCATGTATGGTAGGACAATCAATTGCATGTGTGGTAGGACAATCAATTGCATGTGTAGTAGGACAATCAGTTGCATGTATGGTTGGACAATCAATTGCATGTGTGGTAGGGCAATCAATTGCATGTGTGGTAGGACAATCAATTGCATGTGTAATTTGGAGAATCAATTGCATGTATGGTAGGACAATCAATTGCATGTGTGGTAGGACAATCAATTGCATGTGTGGTAGGACAATCAATTGCATGTGTGGTAGGACAATCAATTGCATGTGTGGTTTGGACAATCAATTGCATGTGTGGTAGGACAATCAATTGCATGTGTGGTAGGACAATCAAATATTTGCCTTTTAACAAATATTGCAAAACAAACGTGCACCAAATAATAATAAAAGACAACTCAGAGAACATAAGAAGGAAGGTAAGAATCACAAGAATTAAATATGCAACGTATATATAAAATATGCTAAGAAGAAATTACGCGAGCAATTAAAAGAGGAAAATAAGTCAGCAAACGATAGACACGAGATTCAATTAGATATACTTAATGATTCATTTGATGTTTGAAAAGTTGTGACAATGAATTCATGGACTTCAAGTCTTCAAAATAATTAACAAGCAGTGCACCTTTTTTTGTTCTGCAAACTCATTTTAACGGTCCAGTTAACTGACACACTGCTCAAATATTTAACGATATGAAAATCTGATACAATATAAATAATTATTTCACATATAAACAATTAATCATTGATAATTACTACAATTTGAAATTTGACAGTAGTGACTCTGTTAATATATACAGAGTACAATGTGATGTAAAATTCAGGCAGAATCAATTAAAATCGTCAGGATATATGCATCAGCTGGGCGTTGACATTTAGCAGATCAAAGTGTAATAGAGTTAGTCCAATCCTTTTCCGTTATGAACAGGCTCAGTAAATATGGTGTTACAGAGCATAATATGTGTAAATAAAAAAGCAAGACTTTCACATAAAGGTCATATCACAAGTTTCCATCGAGAACATATTTTTCACTTAACATTCTTTTCCTTTTTTTCATTCCATAGATTAATCTTATTTCTGCTATCTTTGTCCTGACTATATCTGTCACATACATGAATTTCCGTCCTTTCTCGTCCTGTGGGTTATTTTATAAAACAGACAGCACTGCATTTTTCACCGGGAATAATTTAATCAAAGTATGTTAATATTGTCGGGCTTTTTTTGTGTCCTCTAGGGAGTCATTGAAAGCTTCTGAAATAACTGTGGTAGGTGTCCTTCGTGTGAAGTGTAATGTACGCGTGTAACCTGATGAGAGTAATGAAAGTTATCGGGGGAGATGTGACATATTACCTTATTAAATATTATTGGAAATGGTATTTATTTACACCAGTAGACACCTTTCTGTACTCAAATAGTGTGTGGAATTTTTGAAAATGTTCATATTATGAATCAAGTCCAATTATAATTGTTACATTTGTTTTCTCAATATTCCATCAAAGGTTACTATATATGTATTAATTAAAATTATCTAACCGGTATGATAATATTATTTATTCGTATTGAAGAATTATGTTAATGTTATCAAACATTCTCCTGTAGAATCCAAGGATTGCACTTTCCTCTCTATTTGGTGTATATTTGTAATTATATATATATATATATATATATATATATATATATATATATATATATATATATATATATATATATATATATATATATATATATATATATAGTTTAATCCTCATTCAATTTTAGGGATAAGTTAATTTATGTGATAAAATGAACATTTCTGATTTAGTGTGAGATAAGTATTTATATACTTTTATTCGTGTGTGTATTTTCTAATGTGTCTGTGTCTCTAGGTAATACGTTAGAATACGTATACATTAAGAGATTTTAGAGAATTATTGGGCAACTTGTCCATCCATCTGTCATGCTAATTCATCAACTATCATGAAGAATAGTACGGTCTAGGTACTTCGGACAAACGATTTACGTGGAGAAGAGGGTCAAGTATGCTTTGCCGTGATAACTGATTTTATAATATCTACCATCTGCTTATATATCATGTGACGTTAGTTTGTATAATCTCCCTGTTTTCTGATGGTTCAAGTTTACATTGCAGGAATTCGATGAAACCCACCTTAAAAAATTAGCTCATAGATTCAGTGTCGTTCGATAACTTCAGCGTATACTAAACTTTCTAGATCTTCAAATACAAATTCAGATTATTATATCAGCTTTCTTCGTCCTCGATTTAAGGCACAATGATTTGGATTTCTGTTCTGTCTCAATTAAATAATTAGCGTTGCTAATTAACATCGATTTCTTGGTGCTTAAGGCCTTTTCACACTAAAGAAAACAAATCAAGTTTTGGGGGTCAAACTAGAGACAACTTTTAATTTTTGTTGTATGTAATGGCAGTCATTCAAGTTATGTCTGGCCAACAGTTTCATCAAAGCTAAGACGAACAAAAGTCCGATCGAAAAATGTTGATTGATCAGATTCAGCACAATTACCATCCACATAGATTTGCTCATATTTTATCTAAGTGTAGCCTTTATGGGTTTTATCTAAGTGTAAGCTTTATGGGTCTTATCTAAGTGTAAGCTTTATGGGTTTTATCTAAGTGTAAGCTTTATGGGTTTTATCTAAGTGTAGCCTTTATGGGTTTTTATCCAAGTGTAGCCTTTATGGGTTCTATCTAAGTGTAGCCTTTATGGGTTTTATCTAAGTGTAAGCTTTATGGGTTTTTATCCAAGTGTAGCCTTTATGGGTTTTATCCAAGTGTAGCCTTTATGGGTTTTATCTAAGTGTAGCCTTTATTGGTTTTATCCAAGTGTAGCCTTTATGGGTTTTATCTAAGTGTAGCCTTTATGGGTTTTATACAAGTGTAGCCTTTATGGGTTTTATCTAAGTGTAGCCTTTATTGGTTTTATCCAAGTGTAGCCTTTATGGGTTTTATCTAAGTGTAGCCTTTATGGGTTTTATCTAAGTATAGCCTTTATGGGTTTTTATCCAAGTGTAGCCTTTATTGGTTTTATCTAAGTGTAGCCTTTATGGATTTTTATCCAAGTGTAGCCTTTATGGGTTTTATCTAAGTGTAGCCTTTATGGGTTTTTATCTAAGTGTAGCCTTTATGGGTTTTATCTAAGTGTAGCCTTTATGGGTTTTATCTAAGTGTAGCCTTTATGGGTTTTATCTAAGTGTAAGCTTTATGGGTTTTATCTAAGTGTAAGCTTTATGGGTTTTTATCCAAGTGTAGCCTTTATTGGTTTTATCTAAGTGAAGCCTTTATGGGTTTTATCTAAGTGTAGCCTTTATGGGTTTTTATCTAAGTGTAGCCTTTATGGGTTTTATCTAAGTGTAGCCTTTATGGGTTTTATCTAAGTGTAGCCTTTATGGGTTCTATCTAAGTGTAGCCTTTATGGGTTTTATCTAAGTGTAAGCTTTATGGGTTTTTATCCAAGTGTAGCCTTTATGGGTTTTATCCAAGTGTAGCCTTTATGGGTTTTATCTAAGTGTAGCCTTTATTGGTTTTATCCAAGTGTAGCCTTTATGGGTTTTATCTAAGTGTAGCCTTTATGGGCTTTATCCAAGTGTAGCCTTTATGGGTTTTATCTAAGTGTAGCCTTTATTGGTTTTATCCAAGTGTAGCCTTTATGGGTTTTATCTAAGTGTAGCCTTTATGGGTTTTATCTAAGTATAGCCTTTATGGGTTTTTATCCAAGTGTAGCCTTTATTGGTTTTATCTAAGTGTAGCCTTTATGGATTTTTATCCAAGTGTAGCCTTTATGGGTTTTATCTAAGTGTAGCCTTTATGGGTTTTTATCTAAGTGTAGCCTTTATGGGTTTTATCTAAGTGTAGCCTTTATGGGTTTTATCTAAGTGTAGCCTTTATGGGTTTTATCTAAGTGTAAGCTTTATGGGTTTTATCTAAGTGTAAGCTTTATGGGTTTTTATCCAAGTGTAGCCTTTATTGGTTTTTTCTAAGTGAAGCCTTTATGGGTTTTATCTAAGTGTAGCCTTTATGGGTTTTTATCTAAGTGTAAGCTTTATGGGTTTTATCTAAGCGTAGCCTTTATGGGTTTAATCTAAGTGTAGCCTTTATGGGTTTAATCTAAGTGTAAGCTTTATGGGTTTTATCTAAGTGTAGCCTTTATGGGTTTTTATCCTAGTGTAGCCTTTATTGGTTTTATCCAAGTGTAAGCTTTATGGGTTTTATCTAAGTGTAGCCTTTGTGGGTTTTATCTAAGCGTAGACTTTATGGGTTTTATCTAAGTGTAAGCTCTATGGGTTTTTATCTAAGTGTAGCCTTTATGGGTTTTATCTAAGTGTAGCCTTTATGGATTTTTATCCAAGTGTAGCCTTTATGGGTTTTATCTAAGTGTAGCCTTTATGGGTTTTATCTAAGTGTAACCTTTATGGGTTTTATCTAAGTGTAGCCTTTATGGGTTTTATCTAAGTGTAGCCTTCATGGGTTTTATCTAAGTGTAGCCTTTATGGGTTTTATCTAAGTGTAGCCTTTATGGGTTTTATCTAAGTGTAGCCTTTATGGGTTTTATCTAAGTGTAGCCTTTATGGATTTTTATCTAAGTGTAGCCTTTATGGGTTTTATCTAAGTGTAGCCTTTATGGATTTTTATCCAAGTGTAGCCTTTATGGGTTTTATCTAAGTGTAGCCTTTATGGGTTTTATCTAAGTGTAGCATTTATGGGTTTTATCTAAGTGTAGCCTTTATGGGTTTTATCTAAGTGTAGCCTTTATGGGTTTTATCTAAGTGTAGCCTTTATGAGTTTTTATCTAAGTGTAGCCTTTATGGGTTTTATCTAAGTGTTCCTTTATGGGTTTTTATCTAAGTGTAGCCTTTATGGATTTTATCTAAGTGTAGCCTTTATGGGTTTTATCTAAGTGTAGCCTTTATGGGTTTTATCTAAGTGTAAGCTCTATGGGTTTTATCTAAGTGTAAGCTCTATGGATTTTATCTAAGTGTAGCCTTTATGGGTTTTATCTAAGTGTAGCCTTTATGGGTTTTATCTAAGTGTAACCTTTATGGGTTTTATCTAAGTGTAGCCTTTATGGGTTTTATCTAAGTGTAGCCTTCATGGGTTTTATCTAAGTGTAGCCTTTATGGGTTTTATCTAAGTGTAGCCTTTATGGGTTTTATCTAAGTGTAGCCTTTATGGGTTTTATCTAAGTGTAGCCTTTATGGATTTTTATCTAAGTGTAGCCTTTATGGGTTTTATCTAAGTGTAGCCTTTATGGATTTTTATCCAAGTGTAGCCTTTATGGGTTTTATCTACGTGTAGCCTTTATGGGTTTTATCTAAGTGTAGCATTTATGGGTTTTATCTAAGTGTAGCCTTTATGGGTTTTATCTAAGTGTAGCCTTTATGGGTTTTATCTAAGTGTAGCCTTTATGGGTTTTTATCTAAGTGTAGCCTTTATGGGTTTTATCTAAGTGTTCCTTTATGGGTTTTTATCTAAGTGTAGCCTTTATGGATTTTATCTAAGTGTAGCCTTTATGGGTTTTATCTAAGTGTAGCCTTTATGGGTTTTATCTAAGTGTAAGCTCTATGGGTTTTATCTAAGTGTAAGCTCTATGGATTTTATCTAAGTGTAGCCTTTATGGGTTTTATCTAAGTGTAGCCTTTATGGGTTTTTATCTAAGTGTAGCCTTTATGGGTTTTATCTAAGTGTAGCCTTTATGGGTTTTATCTAAGTGTAGCCTTTATGGGTTTTTATCTAAGTGTAGCCTTTATGGTTTTTATCTAAGTGTAGCCTTTATGGGTTTTATCTAAGTGTAAGCTCTATGGGTTTTATCCAAGTGTAGCCTTTATGGGTTTAATCTAAGTGTAGCCTTTATGGGTTTTTATCTAAGTGTAGCCTTTATGGGTTTTATCTAAGTGTAGCATTTATGGGTTTTATCTAAGTGTAGCCTTTATGGGTTTTATCTAAGTGTAGCCTTTATGGGTTTTATCTAAGTGTAGCCTTTATGGGTTTTTATCTAAGTGTAGCCTTTATGGGTTTTATCTAAGTGTTCCTTTATGGGTTTTTATCTAAGTGTAGCCTTTATGGATTTTATCTAAGTGTAGCCTTTATGGGTTTTATCTAAGTGTAGCCTTTATGGGTTTTATCTAAGTGTAAGCTCTATGGGTTTTATCTAAGTGTAAGCTCTATGGATTTTATCTAAGTGTAGCCTTTATGGGTTTTATCTAAGTGTAGCCTTTATGGGTTTTTATCTAAGTGTAGCCTTTATGGGTTTTATCTAAGTGTAGCCTTTATGGGTTTTATCTAAGTGTAGCCTTTATGGGTTTTTATCTAAGTGTAGCCTTTATGGTTTTTATCTAAGTGTAGCCTTTATGGGTTTTATCTAAGTGTAAGCTCTATGGGTTTTATCCAAGTGTAGCCTTTATGGGTTTAATCTAAGTGTAGCCTTTATGGGTTTTTATCTAAGTGTAGCCTTTATGGGTTTTATCTAAGTGTAGCCTTTATGGATTTTTATCCAAGTGTAGCCTTTATGGGTTTTATCTAAGTGTAGCCTTTATGGGTTTTATCTAAGTGTAGCCTTTATGGATTTTTATCCAAGTGTAGCCTTTATGGGTTTTATCTAAGTGTAGCCTGTATGGGTTTTATCTAAGTGTAGCCTTTATGGGTTTTTATCTAAGTGTAGCCTTTATTGGTTTTATCTAAGTGTAGCCTTTATGGGTTTTTATCTAAGTGTAGCCTTTATGGGTTTTATCTAAGTGTAGCCTTTATTGGTTTTATCTAAGTGTAGTCTTTATGGGTTTTTATCTAAGTGTAGCCTTTATGGGTTTTATCTAAGTGTAGCCTTTCTTGGTTTTTATCTAAGTGTAGCCTTTATGGGTTTTATCTAAGTGTAGCCTTTATGGGTTTTATCTAAGTGTAGCCTTCATGGGTTTTATCTAAGTGTAGCCTTTATGGGTTTTATCCAAGTGTAGCCTTTATGGGTTTTATCTAAGTGTAGCCTTCATGGGTTTTATCTAAGTGTAGCCTTTATGGGTTTTTTTCCAAGTGTAGCCTTTATGGGTTTTATCTAAGTGTAGCCTTTATGGGTTTTATCCAAGTGTAAGCTTTATGGGTTTTATCTAAGTGTAGCCTTTATGGATTTTATCTAAGTGTAGCCTTTATGGGTTTTATCCAAGTGTAGCCTTCATGGGTTTTATCTAAGTGTATCCTTTATGGGTTTTATCTAAGTGTAAGCTTTATGGGTTTTATCCAAGTGTAGCCTTTATGGATTTTATCTAAGTGTAGCCTTTATGGGTTTTATCTAAGTGTAGCCTTTATGGGTTTTATCTAAGTATAGCCTTTATGGGTTTTTATCCAAGTGTAGCCTTTATTGGTTTTATCTAAGTGTAGCCTTTATGGATTTTTATCCAAGTGTAGCCTTTATGGGTTTTATCTAAGTGTAGCCTTTATGGGTTTTTATCTAAGTGTAGCCTTTATGGGTTTTATCTAAGTGTAGCCTTTATGGGTTTTATCTAAGTGTAGCCTTTATGGGTTTTATCTAAGTGTAAGCTTTATGGGTTTTATCTAAGTGTAAGCTTTATGGGTTTTTATCCAAGTGTAGCCTTTATTGGTTTTTTCTAAGTGAAGCCTTTATGGGTTTTATCTAAGTGTAGCCTTTATGGGTTTTTATCTAAGTGTAAGCTTTATGGGTTTTATCTAAGCGTAGCCTTTATGGGTTTAATCTAAGTGTAGCCTTTATGGGTTTAATCTAAGTGTAAGCTTTATGGGTTTTATCTAAGTGTAGCCTTTATGGGTTTTTATCCTAGTGTAGCCTTTATTGGTTTTATCCAAGTGTAAGCTTTATGGGTTTTATCTAAGTGTAGCCTTTGTGGGTTTTATCTAAGCGTAGCCTTTATGGGTTTTATCTAAGTGTAAGCTCTATGGGTTTTTATCTAAGTGTAGCCTTTATGGGTTTTATCTAAGTGTAGCCTTTATGGATTTTTATCCAAGTGTAGCCTTTATGGGTTTTATCTAAGTGTAGCCTTTATGGGTTTTATCTAAGTGTAACCTTTATGGGTTTTATCTAAGTGTAGCCTTTATGGGTTTTATCTAAGTGTAGCCTTCATGGGTTTTATCTAAGTGTAGCCTTTATGGGTTTTATCTAAGTGTAGCCTTTATGGGTTTTATCTAAGTGTAGCCTTTATGGGTTTTATCTAAGTGTAGCCTTTATGGATTTTTATCTAAGTGTAGCCTTTATGGGTTTTATCTAAGTGTAGCCTTTATGGATTTTTATCCAAGTGTAGCCTTTATGGGTTTTATCTAAGTGTAGCCTTTATGGGTTTTATCTAAGTGTAGCATTTATGGGTTTTATCTAAGTGTAGCCTTTATGGGTTTTATCTAAGTGTAGCCTTTATGGGTTTTATCTAAGTGTAGCCTTTATGGGTTTTTATCTAAGTGTAGCCTTTATGGGTTTTATCTAAGTGTTCCTTTATGGGTTTTTATCTAAGTGTAGCCTTTATGGATTTTATCTAAGTGTAGCCTTTATGGGTTTTATCTAAGTGTAGCCTTTATGGGTTTTATCTAAGTGTAAGCTCTATGGGTTTTATCTAAGTGTAAGCTCTATGGATTTTATCTAAGTGTAGCCTTTATGGGTTTTATCTAAGTGTAGCCTTTATGGGTTTTATCTAAGTGTAACCTTTATGGGTTTTATCTAAGTGTAGCCTTTATGGGTTTTATCTAAGTGTAGCCTTCATGGGTTTTATCTAAGTGTAGCCTTTATGGGTTTTATCTAAGTGTAGCCTTTATGGGTTTTATCTATGTGTAGCCTTTATGGGTTTTATCTAAGTGTAGCCTTTATGGATTTTTATCTAAGTGTAGCCTTTATGGGTTTTATCTAAGTGTAGCCTTTATGGATTTTTATCCAAGTGTAGCCTTTATGGGTTTTATCTACGTGTAGCCTTTATGGGTTTTATCTAAGTGTAGCATTTATGGGTTTTATCTAAGTGTAGCCTTTATGGGTTTTATCTAAGTGTAGCCTTTATGGGTTTTATCTAAGTGTAGCCTTTATGGGTTTTTATCTAAGTGTAGCCTTTATGGGTTTTATCTAAGTGTTCCTTTATGGGTTTTTATCTAAGTGTAGCCTTTATGGATTTTATCTAAGTGTAGCCTTTATGGGTTTTATCTAAGTGTAGCCTTTATGGGTTTTATCTAAGTGTAAGCTCTATGGGTTTTATCTAAGTGTAAGCTCTGTGGATTTTATCTAAGTGTAGCCTTTATGGGTTTTATCTAAGTGTAGCCTTTATGGGTTTTTATCTAAGTGTAGCCTTTATGGGTTTTATCTAAGTGTAGCCTTTATGGGTTTTATCTAAGTGTAGCCTTTATGGGTTTTTATCTAAGTGTAGCCTTTATGGTTTTTATCTAAGTGTAGCCTTTATGGGTTTTATCTAAGTGTAAGCTCTATGGGTTTTATCCAAGTGTAGCCTTTATGGGTTTAATCTAAGTGTAGCCTTTATGGGTTTTTATCTAAGTGTAGCCTTTATGGGTTTTATCTAAGTGTAGCATTTATGGGTTTTATCTAAGTGTAGCCTTTATGGGTTTTATCTAAGTGTAGCCTTTATGGGTTTTATCTAAGTGTAGCCTTTATGGGTTTTTATCTAAGTGTAGCCTTTATTGGTTTTATCTAAGTGTTCCTTTATGGGTTTTTATCTAAGTGTAGCCTTTATGGATTTTATCTAAGTGTAGCCTTTATGGGTTTTATCTAAGTGTAGCCTTTATGGGTTTTATCTAAGTGTAAGCTCTATGGGTTTTATCTAAGTGTAAGCTCTATGGATTTTATCTAAGTGTTGCCTTTATGGGTTTTATCTAAGTGTAGCCTTTATGGGTTTTTATCTAAGTGTAGCCTTTATGGGTTTTATCTAAGTGTAGCCTTTATGGGTTTTATCTAAGTGTAGCCTTTATGGGTTTTTATCTAAGTGTAGCCTTTATGGTTTTTATCTAAGTGTAGCCTTTATGGGTTTTATCTAAGTGTAAGCTCTATGGGTTTTATCCAAGTGTAGCCTTTATGGGTTTAATCTAAGTGTAGCCTTTATGGGTTTTTATCTAAGTGTAGCCTTTATGGGTTTTATCTAAGTGTAGCCTTTATGGATTTTTATCCAAGTGTAGCCTTTATGGGTTTTATCTAAGTGTAGCCTTTATGGGTTTTATCTAAGTGTAGCCTTTATGGATTTTTATCCAAGTGTAGCCTTTATGGGTTTTATCTAAGTGTAGCCTGTATGGGTTTTATCTAAGTGTAGCCTTTATGGGTTTTTATCTAAGTGTAGCCTTTATTGGTTTTATCTAAGTGTAGCCTTTATGGGTTTTTATCTAAGTGTAGCCTTTATGGGTTTTATCTAAGTATAGCCTTTATTGGTTTTATCTAAGTGTAGTCTTTATGGGTTTTTATCTAAGTGTAGCCTTTATGGGTTTTATCTAAGTGTAGCCTTTCTTGGTTTTTATCTAAGTGTAGCCTTTATGGGTTTTATCTAAGTGTAGCCTTTATGGGTTTTATCTAAGTGTAGCCTTCATGGGTTTTATCTAAGTGTAGCCTTTATGGGTTTTATCCAAGTGTAGCCTTTATGGGTTTTATCTAAGTGTAGCCTTCATGGGTTTTATCTAAGTGTAGCCTTTATGGGTTTTTTTCCAAGTGTAGCCTTTATGGGTTTTATCTAAGTGTAGCCTTTATGGGTTTTATCTAAGTGTAAGCTTTATGGGTTTTATCTAAGTGTAGCCTTTATGGATTTTATCTAAGTGTAGCCTTTATGGGTTTTATCCAAGTGTAGCCTTCATGGGTTTTATCTAAGTGTATCCTTTATGGGTTTTATCTAAGTGTAAGCTTTATGGGTTTTATCTAAGTGTAGCCTTTATGGATTTTATCTAAGTGTAGCCTTTATGGGTTTTATCCAAGTGTAGCCTTTATGGATTTTATCTAAGTGTAGCCTTTATGGGTTTTATCCAAGTGTAGCCTTTATGGGTTTTATCTAAGTGTAGCCTTTATGGGTTTTATCCAAGTGTAGCCTTCATGGGTTTTATCTAAGTGTAGCCTTTATGGGTTTTATCTAAGTGTAGCCTTTATGGGTTTTTATCTAAGTGTAAGCTTTATAGGTTTTTATCCAAGTGTAGCCTTTATGGGTTTTTATCCAAGTGTAGCCTTTATGGGTTTTTATCCAAGTGTAGCCTTTATGGGTTTTTATCCAAGTGTAGCCTGTATGGGTTTTATCTAAGTGTAAACTCTGTGGGTTTTTATCCAAGTGTAGCCTTTATGGTTTTTATCTAAGTGTAAGCTTTATGGGTTTTTATCCAAGTGTAGCCTTTATGGGTTTTATCTAAGTGTAGCCTTTATGGGTTTTATCTAAGTGTAGCCTTCATGGGTTTTATCTAAGTGTAGCCTTTATGGGTTTTATCTAAGTGTAGCCTGTATGGGTTTTATCTAAGTGTAGCCTTTATGGGTTTTATCTAAGTGTAGCCTGTATGGGTTTTATCTAAGTGTAGCCTTTATGGGTTTTATCCAAGTGTAGCCTGTATGGGTTTTATCTAAGTGTAGCCTTTATGGGTTTTATCTAATTGTAACCTTTATGGGTTTTATCTAAGTGTAGCCTTTATGGGTTTTATCTAAGTGTAGCCTTTATGGGTTTTATCTAAGTGTAGCCTTTATGGGTTTTATCTAAGTGTAGCCTTTATGGGTTTTATCTAAGTATAGCCTTTATAGGTTTTTATCTAAGTGTAAGCTCTATGGGTTTTTATCCAAGTGTAGCCTTTATAGGTTTTTATCTAAGTGTAAGCTCTATGGGTTTTTATCTAAGTGTAGCCTTTATGGGTTTTTATCTAAGTGTAAGCTTTATAGGTTTTTATCCAAGTGTAGCCTTTATGGGTTTTATCCAAGTGTAGCCTTTATGGGTTTTATCTAAGTGTAGCCTTTATGGGTTTTATCTAAGTGTAGCCTTTATGGGTTTTATCTAAGTGTAGCCTTTATAGGTTTTTATCCAAGTGTTGCCTTTATTGGTTTTTATCCAAGTGTAGCCTTTATAGGTTTTTATCCAAGTGTAGCCTTTATGGGTTTTTATCTAAGTGTAGCCTTTATGGGTTTTTATCCAAGTGTAGCCTTTATGGGTTTTATCTAAGTGTAGCCTTTATGGGTTTTTATCCAAGTGTAGCCTTTATGGGTTTTTATCCAAGTGTAGCCTTTATGGGTTTTATCTAAGTGTAGCCTTTATGGGTTCTTTTGTCATTTTGTCTTGCTAAGAAAACTAAACTTGTTCAAAACGCAAAGAAATTAAACATGTGATCGGACTTTGGATGTAATATGCACCAAGCAAAAATGTTGAAGGAGTTTTTGACTTGATATTGCGCAACATGACTACATATAGTATATAAAGGTAAAAAGATGTGAACTTGAATAATGTAAAATCACAGGCAACGTCATAACATTATTATTTTCTGTTGGTGTCATTGTTGTGTATTTATAACTATCCTGAACTTGCATTCTTTTTTTATTTTCTTTCTATATTGCTATTAAAATTGGATGAAGAGGTAAACTGTGTTAAATTTCTGTTGTAGAAGAGAGTCGAGTAAATTCATGATGGCGACGATTGGTATTTTACCTTGAAAAAAACCGAAATACCATGACGAACGGCGGCTAAATCTGCATGGATGGTCATCAAGGTCAACAGTTGACCTGAAAAGACGGAAATTAAGTGTTTTCTTATGTCTAAAGAGAGAGATTCTCAGGGCACAGAAAAGCATGTAAATTTAAGTATGTAATATAAATTACATAGGAATTCAAAAGATTTAACTATAATCTTTTCATGAAAGTTGAAAGGAAAGAAAGAAAGCATGGACAATGATTCGCAGTCTTATGGACCACAGCGGACCTATTGACGTTTTGATATAAAAATCAAAAAGTAGAATTATTTGCCACTTATTTACTCTTTTTTTCATCTGACTTGCCACATAAAAAGTAAGGGAGAAAAAATTACATTGTGTTAATTGTTTTTTGTCAAATAATGTCCCATTATTCATTAAACAATAATGAACATTTTTGCATTGATTCTACGTTCTACAACATGCTATATTTTTCTATAGGTACCGAATATGCTTATCTGTACTGCAGCATTTAAGGTTCTGAAGTAGTCAGTGACCTTAATCGTCGGATTATTCTATCTTGCTTATTTATAAACTTTCGAATACATTTGTATGCACTTAACACTTGGACGAATGTCACCAGCGCGGAGAAAAGGTTCTTGCTGAATTTTTATGAAAAGTATAAATTAGACATGAGCGGTTCGAGATTACTTGGATCAATCCCCTTGAAAATTATTAATGTAATGTAAATTGAGAAACAATTCTGGTTCCAAGAAGTGTTACCTATATGATTATAGGCGAGATATTGTACAATATACGTTTTCTATGAGCGAGGTCATAAAAAACAGACATATGAATTTGCAGTGATCACTGTTTTTATTATATTTCATTAAAGTCCGAGTCCTGTGTTTAAAGTACCGTATATCGGAGAGACAAGTTTCCTGAAAATATAATAAAAATTAGCTACTAATGCTGTCCTGACCAGTTTCTTTCGTTTATCTGTTACGCATAGAGTAGTTTTCCTTCAACCACGAGCAAGAAAGAAAATCCCAGTGCCGCACGGAGAACTGACAAAACATGTAGCGTTTACGTTCATATCACATACCTCATGTATCACAAACGACTGGCATACATAACCATTACACTTAAACCTAAAAATATCCGAGTATGGAGTCCCGTCGCATTTTTTAAGACTCTCTAAAATTGGATATGGCAACAAGTTAATTTAAATCAAAGTATACCTCAAATATCTCTTAGTAAAGAAATAGAAAGAAAGAAAACAAAAAACAAAAGAAATGGATCCAGCAAAGGAACAAAGTTCTAGCATAATATAAACTTAAGTAAAAATGTGTTGTTTTATTTTATGAACATTATTGAAGGTATTAAATAGTAAATATTATCAAACATTTATTTCAAATAAAAAAAAAAGAAATAATACAATTATTTATGGATATATTTTATCATAGATTTAGTTCCTTTATGAAAATAGGATGTAGAGGTTTCACTGAGAGCTTTCACTTACACGCGAAGTAATTGAGACACAAAATGACCACACTAAAACAGATTGGAATACTTTACTTTAAGTGATATAATTTGAAAGAACAAATTTTATAGCTTTTATTTTATTAATTATTTTACTTTTTTTGCGTATTCCTTCATTTGGTGTAACCCCTTTTTTTGTATTTAAGATAGAGGTCCGTTCACGCTAGACAGCGAATGGAAGCTTTCTGTTATATAGAATCTGCAGGTTCAATGACTACCATCGTAAATGAACATTTACTTGATGGACAAAAGTTTTGTTCCTGCGTTTAATCTATTTCGTCACCTTTTTGTATAATATTTGTCAGTAGATCGTTACACTGTTTTTGTTTTCCTAAGAATTCTATATAGCCCCCTTTTGCATGCTTCCATATTGCGTTTTTCTGGAGGACTATCTTTGTCTTTTGTAGTTTAATGTATAGCTTCTTTTAATAAGATATGTTACTTGAGTTATTCCTTCATTTGGTGTATGCCCACCTACCCCCCACCCCCTCACCCCTTCTCGTTCCAATTTGGAACCGTACACGTTACTCGTAAAACGGTAGTCTTCTGACACATACAAAATTCCCGACTCCTTTTTTCCGATATCATCTGCTCGGGGCTATACAGATTTGAGCCATGTTAGGCTTGATTTTGACGGATTGCTTTGAGCTCTTCCACATATTGTATATTATTTTGTCCATCCGAACATCTATGGGTCAGGCTGCGAATTGCATATAGGCAGACAAATAGACAGAAACTTCAAATACTCTTAACTTGAAGTTCAGTTTCTGAAAATACTTTCTATTAATTATAAGTGTAATTTTAGGAAATTATGTTAGGTATATGACTTTGTCATTATCTCTAGAGTTATAATGTCTAATTTACGACCACCTTATCATGATTTGCATTACCTATACATGTTGTCTTAATGACTGCGCCATGGTCATCCTGCTCATTTATAACAGTACAACAGTGTGATTACAACAGTGTGATTAGTATGGTTGCTTGATATTATAGCATTACACAATTTCGATTATTACTGTTGCTTGATGTTCAACAAATGTAAGATATTTCTAAAATTTATCTTTCACGTTACTTATCCAAAATAGTATGTAACTCTGTTGGAAATGGATTCATAGCGATGTAACTAGTATGTAACTTTGTCAGAAATGGATTCATAGCGATGCAACTAGTATGTAACTAAGTCGAAAATGGATTCACAGCGATGTAACTAGTATGTAACTCTGTCGGAAATGGATTCACAGCGAAGTAAACTAGTATGTAACTCTGTCGGAAATGGATTCATAGCGATGTAACAAGTATGTAACTATGTCAGAAAATTTTTCACAGCGATGTAACTAGTATGTAACTCTGTTGGAAATGGATTCACAGCGATGTAACTAGCATGTAACTCTGTCAGAAATGGGTTCATAGCGATGTAACTAGTATGTAACGCTGTCAGAAATGGATTCATAGCGATGTAACTAGTATGTAACTATGTCAGAAATGGATTCACAGCGATGTAACTAGTATGTAACTATGTCGGAAATGGATTTATAGCGATATAACTAGTATGTGACTATGTCAGAAATGGATTCACAGCGATGTATCTAGTATGTAACTATGTCAGAAATGGATTCACAGCGATGTAACTAGTATGTAACTATGTCAGAAATGCATACACAGCGATGTAACTAGTATATAACTCTGTCAGAAATGGATTCATAACGATGTAACTAGTATGTAACTCTGTTGGAAATGGATTCATAGCGATTTAACTAGTATGTAACTGTCAGAAATGGATTCATAGCGATGTAATTAGTATGTAACTATGTCAGAAATGGATTCACAGCGATGTAACTAGTATGTAACTATGTTAGTAATGGATTCACAGCGATGTAACTAGTATGTAACGCTGTCAGAAATGGATTCATAGCGATGTAACTAGTATGTAACTATGTCAGAAATGCATTTATAGTATGTAACAAGTATGTAACTCTGTCGGAAATGGATTCAAAGCACGTTAATTACGCGTTCTGTACAGTGTCATGTGTATCAAAGAAACTTTCATTTTTCAGCAATATTTCTATAATTACTGTGTGCACAATATACATGGTGCTATATAAAAATGACAAATTTTTTAGAATAAAATCTTTTTCCTTTTCTATCAATTCTTTTTATTTTTTTTTCTTCCGATTATTATTGCTAATATAGAGAAGAATAACAAAATTTAAAAAAATAATATCATGATGACAACAAATACAACAGGTAACATATGTTTACCTAACCTTCCGTACGTGATATTTATTATACACTAAAAATGAATGCTCTGACATGTTTTATGACCGATACTATTAATTTCTATAATGGTCAAGTATATGTTTACGAACTTCCGCGAATTTCTGTCTTATTCAAGAAACATATATCCTGTTCGTGACGCAGATAGTTTTACTTTAACGCAAAGTTGGATGACATGCAACTTTTTCCGTATATGGAGGGAAGAGTTTTCCCTTTCCATAATTGTAGGTTATTAATAATTGTGACCTGTCGATTCCCATGGTTCATAGACAAGACATACACTTATTATTAGTATTAGTATTACTGCAACGTTGGTTTCCATAGATGTTATCACGACTTTAAAAAAAAATGCAATTTGCACCAGATTTTATGGGGTATATATTGTAAGACACAAGAGATTTTGATGTACCTTACAGTTTCCTAAAAATAAGGTGAGGAAAATGGGTTTGCTCCTGTTTAAAATGAAAATAAGGACATGACAGCATCGTTATCGAACAGTTTTTTTTCCCCCTCGAAAAAAACCTACTTATTGACCATTAGCGGCTAACCTTGTGTCTTATCTGTCAGTGAATAAATAATTCTACCGGTCATTTAAAAAAAAAAAATTTGTTTCCTAAGTGAGAACCTAGACCCCAAAACATATAGCCCCCTTTTTTCTTGACTTTGGACCTTTTGCTGTGATACAAATTCTTAGCTTTGAGCTTATGTACCGAGACGATTTTGTTCTGTGCATAGGCCATACGTAAATGAATGGTGTTTTACATGCTTAATGGCTTTCATTCATCTAGTCTAGGTCGAGTAGTTCCCCTTTTACGACTGCTAATTAAAAAAAAAAACCGTGCTGAAGCATTGACAACGGGCAATAATGTGAAATTTGTACTTTCATCCTGGATACAAGTAGTATCGATTAACTCCTAGCACACACAAGGATGAGATTTTATTATAAGAAACAAATGAAAAGTTGGTTGGTTATAAAGTGGTTTTCTTAACCACACAGGGATCGGATTCTTGTTTAATTTATGGATATAAATCGATAGTTTGGTGATTAGAAAGTGGGTTTCTTAACTACTTATGGC
Organism: Margaritifera margaritifera; assembly: GCA_029931535.1. Lineage (NCBI taxonomy): Eukaryota > Metazoa > Mollusca > Bivalvia > Unionida > Margaritiferidae > Margaritifera > Margaritifera margaritifera. The sequence continues at coordinate 2,943,874 of JAQPZY010001482.1, read as the reverse complement.
TTGGATTGTACGCATTGCAATGTAATGAGCAGAATAGCTGTGCCAGACTTCGTCTAAGAGCCGAAGGCTTATGCGCACCCCTTGTGCTAGTAACCCACCAATACTCATTCATGACGTTGTTGCTACATAACAAACATGTGTTCCTTCTTAAGAATACCTGTTCTTCAAATACGCAAAAAGCACACGACGATGTTACAGAACAACAAATTATCTCCATTCACATTTAGAAAAATCATGTTAGAATCATTTCTGGTAGGAAACCACTGCTAATTAAATAGTCCTTAGTCAATTTCGACAACCCCACATGTACAATTATATTTCTCACATCTTCAAAATTTAGTTTGTATGACGGAGGATTCTTTAAATTTAGGAATTTATTTAACAGCATACTGTATGACACGATGCAAACTGCATTGTTGAGGATGCCTTTGATTTGACTCAGTTATTACATTAAAGTATTTAATATTTCACAACAATTCTGGGATAGAGCTATATGGTAATTGACGTGTGATACTGTTATTTCTGGTTTGACTAGATTGGCTACTTCTTTAACTTTTGTTTAAACTAATTTTCGTTTGGGTCCAACAGCTTTAATAATGCGGTGGATTGTAAAAATCATGCTAATATATGTTGACCTTGAAAAAGCTTGAAAACCATCCTCAGTGCTCATAATAATGTTTTTTTCTTTCTTCTACAGTCCATAATTCGTTTTCTGACTCATTAACATCACTTCACTTTCCTCTTTTAACTCAGTATCTTGCACCGCATCATAAACAGCTAACTAAACGTTTATTTCAATATCATTAATCTTTTGAAACAGACCATCTATTTTTTCATTCAAAATATTTAACTCGTTTGAAATCAAATTGTATACATCATCTATTGAAATTTGCTTGTCAGCATTATCTACAATTTTCTCAACAACATTTTTAATTTCAAGCTGCCATGTTTTCTTTTGATAGTGCTGTAGAAGTTCTGTACGTTTATATCGTTCTGCTTTAGTTGATGTTATTTCATTGCTTGCCGGTAGCTTTCCGTAGGTCGGTGGTTCTTTCCGGGTTCTTCGCCCAATAAATATTACTGGCCGCCACGTATCATCTATCATGTGCTGAAAAATGGCGTTAAACCCCACAAAACCAACCAAACTAAACATGCCCCAATTCCACGTATCTCTAGTCGTGAGAAGTCAATATGAGTATTATTTAGGTATGCTTACTTATTTTGGATGGGGAAAAGTAAGTATAAATAGTATCCATATTTGACATACTAACTGTTACTTTTTGTCACTAATGTCCCTAAATGGTACTAGCAGCTGAAATATTAAGTACCTTTTATGAAATTTTCATTCACGAGTGGAAAGCACTAAAAACTGCATGCACCTTGAAAAATAATTGAGGTTAGAATGTTTACTTTAATAAATTATTGTATATAGTAAAGTTATCACTAAAAATGACCAATGACAGCATTTTTACTTTATATAGTGAGAGACCACTGCGTGATATGTTACAAACTTGAGAAACGAAATGGCGGTTGGATGAGATGTCAAAGCTGTGCAAGAAAGGAAAACACTAAATGGGTTAGAGAAGGCAAATCCCCTAAAGGGCAAGAAATATATATGTGTGAATGTGGTACATTTATCAAAACTTGGTAAATGAATTCACACCTAAAGTCAAAGACGCATAATCAATTGATTGTACGTCTCAGCTTCATCGGTGAGTGACAAGTTTCTTTCATACCCTCACAGCAGAGTTAGTTAAGAATTTTTAACCCATTGAATTTTACATTGAAATCTATTACAGTATTAAAATCGTGTTTTTTTATTACTGTTGAAAATATGAATCTTGAATTAAGAAATTCTTGTGAAAATATGTTCCAAGAGTGTCTGTTAACTCACGAAGAGAATCGACAAAAAATGACAACGCATAGATCATTCTATCATAACATATACACGATACAAACGAACAGCGTGGCTCTATCATTCTTTGATGACAAACGTTATTTTGTCGACAATATAAATACACATCCTTTTGGATATATCAGCATGTACCCTCTCATAGAAGTGCCATGTGTTGCATCTTAGCAGCATAGCACAAGTTTGATGTTAGAGTAACAAGTAGTGAATTATCCTACTCTAGCACAATAGTGTGTGGACGTTAATAGCAACGACGCGATAAGCATAGAGGTACTCGCAGCTATGCTGTTATCACCAACGGTGTATATAACTCTTGATGTTGAATTTAGCCATTTAAATAACTTACATGTATCAAATAAATTAAATACAGACGCATAATGATATAGATTATTCTATGGTAAAAGAGACGTGTTGGAATGGCATCACTCATATTGATAATCTAACTGAGATTACAAAACATTAAAACTAGCATTAGTTTTCAATGTTTTTTGAAAGCTTGAAAAAGATATAGTATATCAAGATCAAGAATCAAGAAGAGGAAATGGTGATGTGTCTACAACACTCTTTGTTGGTAGAGCTAACAACGAATCGGTCGGTGGTGTTCTTTACTGCCATAGTAACACTACCTCAAAATGATTAGGTCTTTTTCATGATAAATTAACAATAAGAAATGGGTTGGTAAAAAAAGCTGTATGCTTTTTGTTTTAAGCTGTAACAGATTAGGGACCTTTGGTGCAGCTTTTTATGGAGTGACAACATTGAAGACCGGTAGACAAATTGGTTGATATAAGACATGAAATCTTGTGTTTTAAGTCACAACGGGCTAAGTATGTTTTTTTTCTTCAACTTAACATTAAATAACTACTCCTAAATTTTACATTACATTTATTTACTCACTAAGCTTTCAAAGGCTCTAATATATTACTTTCGTACCTTCATTTTTCAGCTTTACCAATTACTTGATTTCAAGATTGATCTACCTTACAAACAAAGTCTGAAAGATTTGATTATGATCATTTTTCTTCTAGGCTTGTCTGTGTTGACCAAGGTCTATTTAATGAGGAGGAGTTTGTTACGATACAAGAGTTTAATATAGTTTCCTAACTGTGAAGAGAGGAAGCCTTGTTGTTCTGTAGCATATTCATGTGATTTAGCGTGTTTAACTGGCGGGTTTTCTGAAGTTAAAGCACATCTATATCGTATAATAACAAGGTCATGAAGGGGAACTGGTGATCTACAAGTCCCAAAGGTGCGCACAAGCCTTCGGCTCTTAAGATAAAGTCTCGCACAGCTATTCTGCTCATGGTATAACAATGTGTACAGTCCAAGCCATAATTGATTAAGAAACTCACTTTCTAATCACCAAGCTATCGATTTGTTTTCCATAAATTAATTAAATCAAATATGATTCTAGTGTGTGCTAGAAATTGCAAGTTCTATACTGTTGATATATTATTACAATTAGAGATGTGTTGTAGCATACCAATGATAGAATAATCCTAGTATTGTACACTAGATGTTATTAGAAGAAATGAAAATTCCTATTTTATCACAAAAGTGATGCAATTTCCAGTTTCAGAGTTTATGAACTTTCACTAAATTTTCTAAATTTTCTGGATATTTCTGTATCATAATCATTGTAATTTGATGTGACATCTATTTTCAAAAAGTCTTCTATAATTATAATTTGTGTCTCTCTTACACTGTATTCTTCAAGTCAAGAAGTTTTGAACGTGTAATTTGTTGTTTGACTTCGATCTTTATATTTCGTTCAGAAATGTGAGATCGCTGTTGGATAAGAACATTTCACCCTAGGGATCCAGATTTCGAGTCAGACTCTAGGCAAAGCCTTGTATCTCATCCGAAATTCTGAACATCAGGTGCAATTTGCCCGTCCTTCACCGATGCAAAAGATGGATTCTGTTAGTCCGCAACTTTTGTGGCAATGCATCCACACATCATTGAGTGCGCACAATTTATTGTTCTAATCTAACCGAGCTTATAGTAACACACATCAGGTAAAACAGGAGACGCATACTCGTTTATGCCAAATTACAGGAATAAAATCTATGGGAGATAAATAACAATTGTGAGGAAAGATCATACATTGAGAGGTGTTGGTTGTAAGGCTCATTTTCAAACTTCATGTATCAAGAAAAGCTGAATTGCACATGCGTGACAGGGCAGATGTGATTGCAAGGAATGTTTGTTAAATTACGAATTAAAAGAAAGGAAATGTATTTCCATCTGCAAATACAGATTTTAAAAAAAAACAACCACAAACAACAAACAAACAAACAAACACCACCACCACCCACCCACCCCCCACCCACCCCCAGTTATTCCCAGACTAATCAGGTGTGTATTTTTTTAACCAAATATATCTGTCAAGAGTTACATTTACCATCATTTGTTGCGTAACATTCTACAATTACTTATGAATATGTGTTCGACACAGCTAATGTGATTCATATTTTGTAGCTGCAAGGTAGATTATTGAATTTCTTAATATTCAAGGCACGTTCGCGCAAAACTGCCATCTTGGCATCTTAAGGTTGTCGAATCGCTGCAAATAAACTTTTGGTTACCACATGGATCAATCTGTTGTAATGAACAGGTACGTAGGACTGTTTATCGGCACTTTAGCATAATAGTGGCTATTTAGTACCAACCAACGGTGGCAATTTACAAATACTTTAATGCAATGATCCCCTTACTTTTTCTGCTCTCTAAAATTTAAGTTATCTGACTGAACAGCAACCTTAATTCGTATACTGTCATAACTGCCTAATACGCTATTTGTTTAATACACGTGACCCTTGATTAAGGGCAATACAACTTGATGTAAACCAGATCAGGAGGAGTTTCATCCCTCAACCCCATCAATGACAAACTTTCGATAATTTGTGAGTATTCTCAATTGAAACTGCTTGTCACTCTTTGTTCGACATATTGTTTTCTGTATGTCGAACATAATGAAATAAATGAAATCTACGCTTTTGTGCAGTAGATATAAGATAATATTTCACTCGTGAAGTGGAAACATTTCATATTATTATGAGTGGCGATTTCCGCTTCACGAGTGTAATATTGTCTGATATCTACTGCACAAAAGCCTAGATTTTCTTTGTATTATATTTTTAAGCAAGAATTTTTCGTCATTCTATCCCAATAAGGTTAACACTACATAAATAGTATTAAAAGGTTAACTTAGCCCCACCTCGCATCACATTTTTGCTAAGTCACGGAGCACCAACGTTTTTGAGGCTAGTTTGGCCCCACCTCGCATCACATTTTTGCTAAGTCACGGAGCACCAACGTTTTTGAGGCTAGTTTGGCCCCACCTCGCATCACATTTTTGCTAAGTCACGGAGCACCAACGTTTTTGAGGCTAGTTTGGCCCCACCTCGCATCACATTTTTGCTAGGTCACGGAGCACCAACGTTTTTGAGGCTAGTTTGGCCCCACCTTGCATCACATTATGCTAAGTTACAGAGCAGCAACGTTTTTGCTAGACCCCGGAGGTTGTTGGAGGGTGAGCTTACGGCAGGCCTCTAGAGGTCATGGTAGCAAAGCAGCAGGTGCGCTACGGGGTTGGCCCAACTCGCATTACAAAGTAGACCCTCGAAACTTTGGGGGGTGGGGTGGGGTGGGGGCAGTCAAGGTAGCATAGCATCAATCGCCTTTTAGATTCGACGAGGCAATCTTTTGGACTGAAAACTTGTGAGAGTGACAACTGGTGAATTTCTGACCAACTACCTTCACCTGGTTGAGAGAGGGTCGGAGACAAGGCTGGACACGGCGGTATTCAAAAGAGGTCTAGCCTCAGTGATGTACCGGCGGTGCTGAGCGCTTTATAGCGACCGATCTTCTGGTCAGATCGGGACGGTCTAACCCTCGTTGGAGAGGGTATGGAGAACCACATGCGCTGCCGCTATCATCTCAGATCCCCCGGCCTAGCAGCGGTACTGATGGGATAAGCGATATGATAGGGACCGTTGGGAGGGAGGAAAAAGAAAATTTGTATCTTTCCTGACCAACTACCTTCAACTGGTTGTCCAAATATTATATGTGAGAGCAAAATCTGAAATCGAATGTTCAGAGATGAGGCCCTAAGCGTGGCCGGTTGTTGGATGAGACGAGGTGGGTAACAGAAGGTGGGTGACCACCAACAACACGCACAGTTAGAGATGCAGTGTATCTATGTGATACCGTCAGTAGTCATGGTCCGACGAGGAACAAACACATGTACATGGATACCTTGGGGGCGAACAGAACCGTGTGGACGAAAATGCTTCGACACCTATTGCGCGGTACATGCCCAGCGATATAGAGATAAGATCCGAATCTTGACATGCTGGAAATGCGGGGAAAGCACCATCGCCACTCACCGCATATGCAGACCCTGTGGAGATGGCCATCAGGCCGACAAGCTGTGACGCTTAGAACTAAAGGTCAGATGACAATTTAAGAAGGTCCTTAGCGAGCTTTATAGTAAAGCTCATTCTAGCCGCAGGTCACGCAAAACGACAAACGTCTCTATTAAAGTAGTGATGGAGCAAGAACATATTGCCGCCTAACCAGTGACGATCGTAATCTCACATTCAGAGAGAGGCTAGGTACCATAGCATACATAGCATCACACCAGGGCACATAGCCACGCCCAAGTGGATTCCCAAAAGGGCTGTCATCAATGTAGAAAATAATGACACATGATATTTTGAATGTCACCCTTTCTGCCATTTATCTTCCTGATGACCATCACCCTGAGCAAGTACGGCAAATATCAGGGAAGGTTACAGTTTGACAAGCTTAAGTTTCCGATGAAGATATCAGATATTACAAAGTCTGAGAACCTTAATCCTAACATTGCTGTTCACGTCTTTGGATGAAACCACGCTCTTTACCCTATACATATACGCATCTCCAATAAAGTGCTGGACAAGACCGTCAACCTTCTACTATTGACTGAAGATGATAGGCAGCACTACGTATGGATCAAAGATCTTTCCCGGATGGTATACAACAGTAGCAACAACGAACGTCGAAACCATGTATGCTGCCGATGCCTGAGCGCCTTCTTCCGACCTGGTCTTCTCGAGAGTCACGTCAAAGACGACTGCCGCGGTATGGGTTCAAAGCCGCAGAGAACCTTCTTACCAGAGCCAGAAAAGAATATACTTTGGTTTCAGCAACTCTTTCATCAGATGGCAGTGCCCTACGTTATCTATGCTGATCTTGAGGCTCTTAACGTGCCTGTGAAAAGGGAAGAGATTGACCCCACGTACAGCGATACCTATAAGATCTCCAGCCAGCCGCAATGCGGCTTCTGATACATCATCAACCGATGTGAGGGTAAAACAAAACCCCGTAGTATACACAAGAAAAGACGCCGTTGTCCAACTGATTAAAAACCTGGAGAAAGAAATAGTAAGTCTCCGAAAGGAATTAGTCCACACTCGCCCGCGGGTGATGACTCCCGCCAACACTGCAGAGTCTGAAGTGGCTAAGGTATGTCACATCTGGGATGATGACCGGGCGAGCGATTACTACCACATCACCGGCTGATACCGCGTAGTCCTCCCAGACCCAATTACAGCTGTAACCTTCAGCTACGACTAAGCCCAGAAAAAAATTAAGTTTCCGTTATCTTCCACAACCTGAGAACTACGACGGGCATCTGCTGATGGCAGCGCTGGGAACGGCCGCAAGGGCAGACATCAGTGTTATACACACTAACATGGACAAATATATAACCCTTTCCATGGGCCAGCTCCAGTTTATAGACAGCTACTAGTTTATACCCAGCAGCCTGGCCAAACTGGCTACCGATGTTCCTGACTTCCAAATAACATACCAAAATAAAATACAAAATGGCATTCAAGAACTGGATAATCAAACTAAGAAAGTGCCTAGATGTACATGATGAGTACTTTGAAGGGATGCATGACGTCCTGTTCACTAATAAAGATCTTTGTTGTCAAGGGCAATAATATTCAGAACTTTTTGAATACACCTCGTATGTCACGCGAACCTGCATGGAACATCGGGTTGGATTGCTCAGGTGGTAGAGAGTCCGGCTAGCATTGGTGAGATCAGGGTTCGAGCCCCGGTCCGGCCGTCCACATATTTTCCTGTGGCATTTGGTGGCAGCGGTGGGAAGGGCCATTTCAAGACCTCTCAGGTGTTATAGTCTTTCACTCTGAACTGGAAAGTTTTGTTGTGGCCGATGAAGGTACTAGGAAGTGTCTCACGAAGTATGGGAATGTGGCATGGGTACCTGAATGGGACGTAGGTTCGGACAGCTTTGGTGGTAGAGCATCCGGCTAGCATTTGGGAGATCCGGATTCTAGTCCCGGTCCGACCGAGTACATTTTTCCCTGCGAAATGTGTTTTATTTAGAGGTAAATGAATACTGACAAGAGTCGTTAAACCACAAAAATACCTCTTCATGTAGGTTATTGTTTGATTCAATTAATTTAATAAAGATATACTTATAAACTTATTTGCCTATATCAACCATCACCCAAGTTGAGAAAATGGTCTGAATTCAGAAGTGGTATGAGTTTTAGATTTTGCTGTTGATTAGTATATTCATTGGAATGTCGAAATGGGATTGTTTTAAGTCTTTGTCTCATTTTAGAAAAGTCATAATTTAAGCATGTGTGATAATTATTTGTTTAAATTATATATCCCAGATCGTGGAGTGTGACTCATATTGACATGTAAATTAAAACGCTTTTTAACAGCAAACAGCGATCATAAAATAATTAAAAGTAAAAGTATACAACAATTATGTGAGTGCCCCATTTGGAAGTAGAATCATGCGCGGAAAATAAGGCGTGGAAGTGGATTCAGATTTAGCAATAAATTGAGAATCAGTTGTCAAAATACAAATTTAAATGGAAAAAGGTCCTTGTGGCATTCTTCTCATTCGTGTCTAGCACATGTTGCATATTTTCTGGTTTTCCCATATCTATACGTTAAACTCTAAAATAACCTTGTTGCAACAAATTTCGCTTAAAATATAATAAACTTCTTAGTTTGACTGTGCATTATAAGCCATTCTATTTTACATCTGATACTAAAGGAAACAATTTATTTGTAGACGATTTTAGAACTACCATGAAGAATTGTGTAAGATAAAAACAGATTACTTAATGATTATTTCAGAAAATGACAGTTTGTGTCCTCATATATAAAGGTTTTTAAACAGGTAATCAAACCGCACTCAAACGATCTAGTCTAAATTATGCTAAAATGAAACTTTGTTACAATGTAACAATAAATTACAGCCAATTAAGGCATATTTATTCTGGGTGGTACTCATCTATATATATATATATATATATATATATATATATATATATATATATATATATATATATATATATATATATATATATATATATAGTACCCAAAATATTAGTCCACAGAGACTAGAAGCTACCATCTTGAAAGATTTTGCTGATGTACATTTGGAAGTCTTCGTATGTGTTTTCAGATAAACAAACAGGTGGGTGAAAGAAATATATGATTCACATTGTATACTGGGTTAATTTAGCAATTACTAAAGACTAATGGCTTCACTTTGTTAAAGCAAACATAAATATTACGATTAACGGCATGCACATTTTCCGTAAGGATAAACAAGAGATTCGTCCACAGAGCGATAGTTATTACATCGGTGCGTGTATATAATTTGGCATATAACTACAATAGATTTTGGTTGGTTGTTATGGGTTTAACGCCATTTTTTCAGCACATGATATGCTATACATGGCGGTCAGTATATTTGGTGGAGGAAGAACCCGAGAAAACCCTACGAAGAGCAACCGACCCACGGGAAGCTACTGGCAAGCTTTCTCACATACCCACGTTGGCCGAGTCCGAGACTAGAACCCACGCGGACAGCGGTGAGATGTCAGTGATCTGTAAAGGCGAGCGCCTTAGACCACTCGGCCACCCGAGGCCCCAACTACAATAGAAGGAAATACACTTGTCAATAATATAGGACAAGTAAAAATATTCAGGCAAAATAAACAATATCTGAAGTAATTTCAAAAAAAAATACCAGAGTGGCACAGTAGCTCAGTTGTTAGCGTGCTGGACCCGTATGCAGGAGTACTGGCTTCGATTCCCAGGACAGAACTTGTCGGTTGTGTCCTTAAACAAGGCACTTTAATTTCAATGCCCAGCTAAAAGCAACCAAAGTCAATAGTTAAAAACACCTTAAATCGTGCTTACTAGTTAATGTTGTTGTCAGCCCCTGAATAACATTAATAAATGACTTTATGCTAAGACTGACGTCAGTATCAGGCAGCATTGTTAATCATTACCGTTAGGTGTCAGTGACTTTATGGTCACGATGTACATAAGGTATTTAGATTATCTGTGATTTGGTTTGCTCTGCGGATCCAGCTGGATTCTCATATATCATACAAGAGATGTAAGATTACCGTCTATACTCACGTATAACCCCATACCAACTGCAAACTGCATAGACCCCGATCTACCGGCGCATAATGCGCCTTCAGATCTGGGTCTATGCAGTTTGTAAGGACTAATCAGTAGAACAAACAACATAGACCCTGATCTTCCGGCGCATAATGCGAAGGCAGATCAAGGTCTATGTTGGTTGCATTTCGACCCGTATTAGACGCGAGTATACGGTAATAGAATCATTCATATGCATCTATGTAGGATAGGAAAATTCCATTTGTGTTCGATGCAAAATTCTAATCCTCAGGGTAGACTTTTCCTATCGAACACCGATGAATAATGAAGAAAGAATTCAGTAGAATTCAGTACAATTATGTTATTTATACTCTACATTATAAATGTGTTTGCATCCAGCTATAAAATGCTTTTGCAATTTAATGTTAAATAGACTGTGTGAATTAATTGAATTTTTCTCACATTTCTGAGCGAAAAATGAGGGTTGAAGTCAAAACGATGTATTCTGAATACGGATTGCAACTTTAAAACAAGAAAACACCCATAATAAGTTCATTACTTTAAGACAGAGCGTTGAAATTAAGGTTCACACTGAAATCTATAATGACGTTTAAACAGATATCAGCGTTCAAAGAACAAGGAGGTCCTCGAGGTAATGGCAACACAGTGTCCGAACTGCATATTGAAGATTGGTTGCGCAATGATACCAGTTTGAGCAGGTCAAAATCTCTTGTCCCTAAGATTAATCGAGACATAAAAAAGAAACAAGCAAACAAAGATATAGTAATCGATTCAACTTTGATCTTGAATTGATTTTCCTTTCATAAATATTGATGAGAATATAAATTTAAAAACATGACAATCACAATTACAACGTCTTTTTCGAGTCGATATAGGACTATAGAAGCTATACATTATAAATCCCAAAAGAAACATTTCTTCTTGTAACTTTGAGTGAGATTTATAATGAAAAAGAAAACCCGAACTTATTAAATTAATATTTTACTTAAATTCCAACTATTGATGATAGTAATGTTTCCCTCTCTATTTTCAAAAAAGATGCTTTCGTACCCTAAATGTAATTAAAATGTCTGAAAAAGAAATTACAAAATATTATTAAATCCATACCTGTCAATAAAGCCAATAGAAGCACCACTACAAGTTATTTTTTACCTGTAGTTGAAGGAAATCAAATTTCCAGATAAATGGAAACTAGCGCATCTTCTTCCCATTCCTAAAAGGGTGATTTACACGACGTTTTCAATTATAGACCTATTTTTCTATCTAGCTGTTTCGAAAAACATTTTTAAAGATGCATTTTTAAACATGTGTATAATTATTTGCATAAACACTGTCTTTTTTTTTACAAATATCAATCAGGATTCCTCCCTGGTCACTCCACTATTTTGCAACTTATTGAACTGTATTATAGTTTATGTAAGTCACTGGACCAACCTCAATATTCTTGTATTGTATTTTGTGATATATCAAAAGCGTTTGATACGGTCTGGCACAGAGGCCTAATAGTAAAACTGAACGAATACGGTGTTTCAGATAATCTGCTGAAAAGGCTTGAAAGGTATCTAAGTAATAGAAAATAAATGGTCGTTTTTTATTATACTTATTCAAGAAAAACGATTATAAATGCTGGTGTTCCACAAGGATCCGTCTTTCTTGTTTCTAATCAACAAACGCCATATTGCCGATGGTATAAGTTCTCTCACCCGTCTCTTTGCAGATGACTCATCTCTACATATTTCACCGCCTTATTGTGCTGAAATAGAACTATTCATGAATAATAATCTAATAAATCTGCATAAATGGTCCAAGTAAAGTCTGCAATCTGCACGAAAGAGATCCCATTGAATTACCCCCTCCCCCCGTTTCCGAACAAACAACTTATAGACTTTGACGTTCAAATAATATATTCACTTGCAATTTCAGGCTACATTCTACTAAATCATCTTTTATATGCTCAACAGGGGCTTCGTGGAACAATCTTGAACAGGATACCCAATGTAGCATGTCTTACGGTGCTTTGAAAAGTGTTTATCACCTTGCATTTCTTCATATTCTGTCCCAAGTATAGTCAGCATGAGTTGATGAAAAAATTACGGTCAGTGCCATATCCAGCTATTAGCTTAGATTTATTGCTTTGGAGGAAGGGCAATGCAAATGGAAAATATAGAATTCTATAACATGTATGCAAATATTCAACTGATATAGAACGATTTCAATAATTATTCAAATCGCGAATGCTGTCATTGCCCCGCCCCCCCCCCCCATCTCTCTCTCTCTCTCTCTCTCTCTCTCTCTCTCTCTCTCTCTCTCTCTCTCTCTCTCTCTCTCTCTCCAATCATTTTCCATTATTAGTTTTTTCTGTACACTGTTGTCATGTTTAAATACTTGTATCTTGTTGGAAAAGGGCTAATTAAGTTGTTAGAACTTTTGCCCAATCCCATTGTATCATACTGTGACAATAAAATATGTTTAAAATAACTATAAATAAGAGTTCAAGCACAACGCCTTCACTCATATTTGGCGGTGTTATCGACCCACTCATGAGGCGGGTAGTGAAGGGTGTAAACCCATTGCACTGGTTTGATTCAGGGAGGTGACTATGGATCTTGGAATTCAACGGACTTTTGTCTGCATAAAACCCTACCTAATATGCATCAGGAGGGAAGGAGTGGTGAGGAAAAACGGATATACTTTTTGTCACCAGAGAGGCCCACTCCACCTCAGGTACCAGAGGGAAGTTTGCTACCTATGTAAGTCTCAAGAAAGAGTAACTGAGGAGGCAGACGTTTGGGCTGGCATGAGTAATCAGTTGCAGGACCAATATCTGATCCTGTCCGACCTTTGGAACCTAGACGGACTGGTCACCTTTGTCACCAAAATGGACACTGGCATGCCCGGTTACATTAGAGTAGTCGTTTCTGTTCGTCTCCCGGAATTTACAGTATTGAACTATTGGGTTTCCTTGAACTGTGGCCAGATTAATCCACTATTTGTGTTTGTGTTGTCATTTCAGAATTAATACTGGTAGTTGTATTGTCTAGGTCGGCAATTAAACACATATTAGAGTTCAAAGAAGAGTGATGTCGTCGAGGTAATGTCAGCACAGTGTCCGAATTGCGTACAGAAGATAACTTGCGTAATGATACAAATATGAGCAGGTCAAAAACTAAAGAACACTCGAATCCCTTAGATTAAACGAGACAGACAAGCAAACAAAGATATAGTAATCGATTCAACTTTTATCTAGAATTTATTTTCATTTCATAAATAATGATGAGAATAAACAGTTTTAAAAAAAAACATTACAATTACAACAACAATGGTTTTTTCGAGTCGAAACGGGACTACAGAATCAACTTAAGGCTGCGCGAAATAACACAAATATCACAAATGCGCTAAAGAATGTTATATAGGAACCTCAAATCATGTTAAATTGTCCGGACTTTTAGCAACATAACTCAAAATATATGAAACAAAATTTCTGAAGCAGTAATTTTGTCATGTTACATAGTGTTGGAATAGAACAGAGATTATGGGCATTAAAGCTTTGAAGATAATACAGTAAATGTCTTGTCGGATTAAATATGTGACATGATCTTAGGACCTAGCAGGCAAAAGTCGGTTAAACCATTCTATAATTTACACACGAGGAATGAACATAGAGGTTTTAAGCAAATAGATAATTTGGTTAACACCACCTATGACTTATCAAATTAATTTCTACTCGGTATTCTTGTGTAAATTTTCCATAATTTTAAACAATAGTTGCATAAGACAACTCAAGGCTCGTGATTAAAATACCTTTTATAAAAAAATAAAATAAAAAAATATATAAAAAAAACAACTCGAAATAGACAATGAGAAATGGCAAAAGGTCCGCCAGGACAAATTAGTACAGATGATGGTATGTAATGGTGGACATTAATTAGGCAAACTTTTTTTAAACAAAAGATTAGCACGTGTTCTTTCTTGACAAATTTAACAATAATTATGCTAATGCTGAAACGTAATGGCACCTTGTGTTAGGGCAGTTAACTCTGACTACCACGTGTACCAGCCACAATTATGGCTAATTTAGCCCAAGTAATTTTCTTTAATATTCGTGCATGTTATCTAAATAAACTGTAATTATGTGGGCGTGGTTTGTACAACAAAATGATACATAACACATGATTCCAGTCTCCAGACTTACTAGCTAGTAAAAGTTCGGATTTAGACCTTCCAGTCTTACACTGAATCTTCAGAGCTAGAAGTCTTCAGAATTATCGAACATTTGACGTATTGTAAGCAGAACGATAACACTGATAAAGTAGGTACCTTTTGTGTGCAGTTTGCTTTCTTTTTGTGAGTATAGTTATTGTTTTGCACGACTTATGTAGTTCGTTGACGAAGGAACTAGACGAAAAAAAAATACGATGCATGGAATACCTTCAGAATTTGTAATATATTGACTTTCTCGCCAAATCATGATTCTTTCAGAAATTGAGTATTACAGCTTGTAATAACGTGTATTATTTTGGTCAATAGATTTCTGGGTGCTGGAAATTGTCGATCGATGTTATGTTAATTTTGAATGTACAACAATGTTGACAAGCTATATCATTTTAAATATTCAATTAATATCGTATCTTTTCAAATATTTATATTTCTCGTTTTATTATACATCTGGTCGGCAAATATTTTAGTAATGTATGTTAAACATATTCCCATTCAAGCACTGCTTTCATAGTAAAAGAACCAAAACGAAATAGTGTATATATTCATTTAATTCTAGTATTTACTCAGGGCATTATATGTTTGCTTAAGTACAATCTCATCACACACACACACACACACACACACACACACACACACACACACACACACACACACACACTTTTTTAAACGAAATGCAAATCATGTTATGTCCAATATTCTGTGCTACATTATTTTTGATAAAACCTGCTTAAACAGTTTCCTCTTCTCTATCTAAGTTAACACCTTTCACCTGCATAAATCAAAATAGATTTTCGTGAAACTCATTAATACCCGATTTTATATTAACACTCTTCTCCATTTCATTTTAACACTTTGCGCACTTAAAACTAATATAATGTGGCCAAAATGCTTGGAACTTCACATCTACATTGACATATTGAAAAATATGTTTGGGGTTATTTTCATAGTCCCCGACAGACAACTTGTTTCTTTGTACATGCAAAACCGTATATTCCTTTCAATTAATTTCATATTTAGATTCATGTCTTTGGTAATTATTCCTATCATTTTCAACTATATTATCTGCATCTCCTTAAGACTGCACTACCGCTTCTTATTTATTCCTATAAGATCGTATTTATTTATTTATTTATTTATTTATTTATTTATATTTTTCAGAATGAACTTCAGATTGATTTGCCTTGCGTTCGTAGTAGTCGTCGTCGCCTCTCAGGCCGCACCTCCAGTTGGTAAGTTATGTCACCACGTCCGTGACCATTGCTCAAGCTTAAGTGCTTATATGTTTGAAAAAAAGCTATACAACGCATTACTTTATCCCAGAAAACTTCGTAAATACTCATTCCAGTAGCCTATAGATTTTTCATCTGTTCAGAAGACAATCGGGATATGAAAAGTACTGAAACCTCCATACCCTCCGGATCCTTATTATGCGGAATCTACATTCAATTCGATGTTTGCATAAACACAAATAGAGAATATAAAACAATAATCATATATATGAAATGCAGTTATATAATATTGTATGCCTCGAACTGATATTGGCATGCTGTATTAAACGAACTTCGTTAATTTCATGTCCCAGACAGCACTAGTTTGATATTTTTAATCACACAACTGAAAACAAGAATATGCTATTAAATGGCATTTCTATGGGACGCTCCTCATCATTATGCCAGAACATTTCTAAGCATTATGCCAGAACATTTCTAAGCATTATGCCAAAACATTTCTAAGCATTATGCCAAAACATTTCTAAGCATTATGCCAGAACATTTCTAAGCATTATGCCATAACACGGCATAATATATGACGCTGACAAATGAGAACGTCATGTGATCAACATATATAGTTCATGGACTCATTGGTGGTAATATACCTGCCACAAATAGATCATGAATAACAAGGTATGGCCAGTATTGCGATTAATACATCTCAAGAAAATATTTTTCATCTTCATTTCTACAAACAAATAGCTCAACCTTTGATATTGCATTATAACAGAAATGCGAAGACGCTGATTGAAAAACAAAGATGAAAAATTACAAAGCAAACCACTTATTTCCGGAGGTTGTGGGTGTCTTGAAAGGATTTTATCAGTCGTTGATTTGCTGATTTATTAATAAATTCCTTTCCAGGCAGCATGTTCTCATCCCATGACCTAGGTATGTATGCATGCATGTAAGCCCCCGTATTTATCTGCTTGTGTATGCCTGCCTCATCTAACTATGACCATATTTGTCCATGGGTAGGTTGTACATCTTTGACTGTGTTTCATGAAGCACTAGCATCAAACGTGCAATGGAACTTAATATAAAATCCTTGAAAATACTTACTTTAGAATATTAGGTATATTAAACTTAACATAGATGATGTATAAAAACAAACGTACAATAAATGAAGATTTTTAATGACATGGTTTTATTCATGAATAATGTTGTTGGAAATCGGGATTTAGCTTTATATTCAAAGATTCTAATTCTTCCTCATGAAGCGTTCTTTTAAAACGGTTTAACGTGGAATGTGTGTTTATTATACAGAAAGTGGGATTAAATATGCTAACAGACATAACGAGATAGAAGAAGAATAAGCAATCACGTAAAAGTTATCAATAATAATTCTGGGTACTACTAAAGTCTTGCAATTACCTATCAATAATAATTGTGGGTACTAATAAAGTGTTGCAATTACCTATCAATAATAATTGTGGGTACTACTAAAGTCTTGCAATTACCTATCAATAATAATTGTGGGTACTAATAAAGTGTTGCAATTACCTATCAATAATAATTGTGGGTACTACTAAAGTCTTGCAATTACCTATCAATAATAATTGTGGGTACTACTAAAGTGTTGCAATTACCTATCAATAATAATTGTGGGTACTACTAAAGTCTTGCAATTACCTATCAATAATAATTGTGGGTACTACTAAAGTCTTGCAATTACCTATCAATAATAATCGTGGGTTCTACTAAAGTGTTGCAATTACCTATCAATAATAATTGTGGGTACTACTAAAGTCTTGCAATTACCTGGATAAACTTGGATAGGATATGTAATAAGCATTAGATCTAAAATTCAGAGTTTATTGGTAGTTTTGATTAGATGAAATGAATTTAAATTATCTGTAATTTTAAAATATTATTTTATCATATAACTCTATCTTAGAAGAAAAAACTTTTGAGTTATTTCTATTTGTAGAACTTTATTAATATTTTGAAAATTGTATTTATGTTAGTTTCTTTGCGAACTTATCAATGATATAAGCGACGTATTATGTTTTCTCTGAGGGTCAAGATGATAATTATCTTCCTGTATGGCATTCACGTTACCTTGTCATGCGCTTAGTAAAACAAAAGAAAGGAACGAAAAACAGGGACGTTTGTGACTTTGACATCTTTATTATTTTCATAATTATAATGATATTTAGTAATTAATGTTACACTCGTTTCTGACAGGTAAAAGTGACATGTTCTCCTTTAGAGAGAACATGTTGTCACGATATGTACTTATGACTCAGAAACTATATTTATTAAAGCATAAAACGTGATTCTCTTTGAGCCTTGAGCATCCACGCATCAGTAGTGTGAAATGTTATCGTACTCTCCTTCTTTTGACGTTATAAGCTATATATATATATATCGGGTATATATATATATATATATATATATATATATATATATATAAATATATATCTATATATATATATATATATATATATATATATTTATATATATACATATATATATATATATATATATATATGTATAAATATATATATATATATATCGTTTATATATATATATATATATATATATATATATATATATATATATATAAAACATAAACTCGTTAGTGAACAATCTAGGGTTTAGGCTGAAAGTACTAATCAGTTCCATATGCATGTATGTTTGTGTTATTTCCTCTGTCTCCCACTGTCGGATATCTCTCCGTCAAGGATTCTCCATGGCATTGACTATTTTATACCCGCCCTTTTATCACACATTTTCAGAATAAACTATTCGACACTTGTAAATGCTTTATTTTAATTAAATAAATCTGCTTAGAAAGAAATAAAAACGATTATTAGGGGTCCTGAAGGGACCTCCATTATATATAGGTTACAGATTTTCTGTTTATTAAATAAAACAGTGACTGGTATATTCTTTTATATTTACTGTCAGTCAGCTTCGAAAAAAGCTTCAAAATTAAAATTGGTTTCCTTTATGGAATATTGCACTATTCTTCAGTTGCAGAAGTCTAAATTCCTAGACCTTGAAAAACGCTTGAAGACCTTTACTCGCAGCACTCTTTTCAGAGAATCACGAAAACATCTTTTATTTACATCATATATATGCGAACTAATTCAAACGTGTTTCATTGAATGCGATAAATCCTGCAAACTGTAAGACATAAGAAACATGTACTGTATACTCAGTTGTATTTGAACGTAAAATGTTCTTCATGAAGTCTACATCTTTTAACCTTCATACCCAATATTGTTGTCAGGAAACGATTGATTCGGCTTTCTGTTGTGGTTTCATGATTCGCTAAGCAAAATACAGTGCTTCACAAATTCCAAAAGAAGCAAGTATTTTAACTGATGTTTCTGAACTATATTTATTGGATCTAGCAACATATTTTAATCTATTTTGAAAATATTGGGGTAAATTGTCAATAGCAGAACAAAGAATAGTCCAGAGTTGCTTGAAATTAAAAATTAAAAATTAAAAATTAAAATTAAAAATTAAAAATTAAAATTCCTTTAAATTCTATAAAATGTTTAAGTCTTCTAGATTCCTCACCTGCAGAGAAAAATGCTCATGACGCACACAATAGAAGGATGGACTCATTTAATTTATCCTATTTTGCGCAGTTTTGCAATGGATAAAAAAGACCATTCTCTTGGTCATGTACCCAAAAGATATTTCATTCCAATTTATTATGTTATTACAACATATATTAACTTTATTTGCACGTAGGAAATACTATCTGGAGTGCAATATGTCTTGAATTATGTATGGACTTGTTGTCGCCACGGAGGTGTTTAGTGGATTCTTCCAGTTTTTGTCAGAAGCGGTTATCAAAATATCAACAACGTTGGTGCACAATTCTGAACTGTGAAAATATAAAGTAACTGGCTGTGTAGGCACTCACGTCACTATCGATATCGACCAAATGGGACATGAATCAAGGAAGATGCCTGTATTGCACTAAGTTAACTTTATTCCAACCACGAGATTGTTTCCCCTCGTTGCTGTCTGCAAAATATATTTTCTAGTGCAGAATTTCATATTTCTATTTCGTCCGACACTCCAACATGTGTGTGCCAAAAGACATTTTTGTCTATGTGGCCTAGACGCATCATCGTATCCTGGGCTTCTGAACTCTTTGAATTTATGTCTAATATATGGATATAGTATCAGAAACTTATTTCACCATTAAAGATAATGCAAGAAGAAAATCACAAAGAGGAGAATGGACATGTTTCTCCCTTTTCATACAATACTACCGTCAGTACTCGCGTATAAACCGAATCCAAGTGCAAAACAACATAGACCCTGATCTACCGTCGCATAATGCTTCGGCAGATCAGGGTCTATGTTGTTTGTTCTACTGATTAGTCCTTACAAACTGCATAGACCCCTATCTGCCGGCGCATTATGCGACGGCAGATCTGGGTCTGTGCAGTTTGCAGTTAGTATCAACTTATACGCGAGTATAGACGGTACTCAATATTTGCTCTCAAATAAAGATCAAATGCTGAATGACATGAACATTTTATTATCCTGTAATATAAACTAATATAAAATCTTAGTTGAAATTAGACGATCCATATCTCGTTCGTTCTCACAGACTGAACGAGACTGATATGACCCATCCACCATATTGTATGGAATTCATTATAATTTTGTAGTCTGGTACCTTGCCGTATTCACTATGTTCAATGTGAAGAAGGTCGGGTACCAGGCTACTGATACATAAGTACATAGCAGACGAGCTGGGTTTGAGCAGTTGCTCGTATACAGACTAAATTAAAATATAAAAGATTAAGATTTCTCATCATCTCACGGCTAAACGGTTGAATAGTCTTTATATATTAATATTATAATTTTACCATCGCTTACATGAAAACAATGGCAACATTACCTCGACCTTCAATGAGCCAATTATGAGTTTTCAAATGGAACAAAATAAAGGCACATCAATTCGCTACATTTTATTCCGTTATGATTCATGAATACAAGAATTAGAAGAATTTGAATATGAGAGTAATAGGGGAGTATAAAATATAAATTAAAAGATGTAT
The DNA here is from genome assembly GCA_029931535.1 of Margaritifera margaritifera. NCBI lineage: Eukaryota > Metazoa > Mollusca > Bivalvia > Unionida > Margaritiferidae > Margaritifera > Margaritifera margaritifera. The sequence goes on along the minus strand of JAQPZY010001482.1, from coordinate 2,922,956 downwards.
ATTCGAAGCTAATTGTAAACAAAAATAATTACTCTAATTATAAAGAATCCTGTTCTTCCATATTCAAGCGTCAAGTATTCTTGTATTTGTGTAAAGAAAAATCCCCCAAAGGACTCAGAATTATTTTTTTTATGTGTTGACCGCATATTTAAAATTGTTCTGTCATAATCTGTTCAACATTATTGCAACCATTTGGCAGATAACGTTGTAAATTGCTTTCTATGTGCTGCTTTATCTGTGTTACTCAAAGTGTCCAAATGGTACGAATGTGCATTTGCCTCAATCAAATAAATTGGATAGGTGTTTAAAATTTGGGTAGGCTATCCAAAAGACGAGATAAAAACATGAAGAAAAATATTCTCGAGCTTAAAGCGTTTTGCAAGTTCTTTTCATTCTTAAAAGAACAGATTGATTATAAAAAAAACTCACCTTTACTCTTGTGGCAGAAACTCGTCTCAGGTTTCCCTTGACTTACGAAACTATCTTCATCCGAAAAATCTGTGTGTAAACTCATTTACCTTCTGGTTTCCGCTACAAAAGGATAAACTAATAAAGTTCTATTAATATGATATAATTAATCAGTGGCTTCTCTTTCCATGGTCCATCAATAGGGGATGCATGATCAGAGCAACTTAATCATTTTCTCTGGCAGCTGCCTGGTCTGATTGCTTTATATAAATTCTATACACTGAAGATTCTTTACTATTTGCTGTGTACAATCTGTGTAAAATGGCATCAATGGATATTGCGCAGTTTGAACAATGCGGCCTAAAATCACGTGTCACTAATGCTCTGCTTATTCTGCTTCCAGGGCTTGGTTACCCTGGGGTTCCCCAAGGCCCTACCAGCAGTGGAAGTAACCTGGAACAAATAATTTTGCAGCTTTTGCAAGCCTTACAACACCAGGGCAGCAGCCAAGGCCAAAACCCAAATAGCTTTCTGAACAACTACATGATGTGGGAGTTCATTAACTGATACGACCATCGCAATGTGACTTGATGCTTGTCCTGGCTTGGGACGAACGTTCCAAATATATAACCACATAATTGGCAAAGCATATCCCAGAGGAAAATGCATTTCTTCTCCTGGCCAGTGGTCATAAATTTATATTCCCAGATATATATTACTTAAAGAGTAATGAAGTCGTGGACTTCTAGAAGTATTTTGAGTGACATCAATTTGTGTAAAGTGTTCCAACATTTCATAACTGTGTAAAGTCTGTAAATGAATGGAAAGTATTCCTCAACAATAGTTGATAACATCGGATAAATGATTGATTGATTGTTACCATCTGATAAACATTTAGCCTGCGCAATTCTCTGCCAAGAAAATATAACACAACATGAAATCACAATCTGCGAATACATGACATATACAGTGTATTTTTTACCAATTAAAAACTTAAACAGTGTCCTCATAATGCAGTCAATTTGCAAGACTTTATATTAGTTTTATATTTCTTGTCTTTCAAAGTGTTAAGTTCCTTGAATATATGTGACACCATTACTACACTGTGTACTATTCAAGTAAGACTTTCATTTGACGCTCACTGTTATGTGATTTTTCACCTCAATAAAATTGTATATTCCTGATATTTAAATTTCAATTATGTGTTTCGATTTATGCCTTACTTTGAAAAGAAAAATATAGGTTGTGTGATTTACTATGGGAATATTCTGAATGTCTGTTGGATCATTATTCAATGATTCACCAGAAATAGTTTAATATATGTACAACTTTCCATCTCTTTACTGATACCATCTATACAACTATCTGCATGTATGTGATTTTCTGCCTTGTGTGATTTATCGATCTGCCGTGTCTGATCTCTCTCTCTCTCTCTCTCTCTCTCTCTCTCTCTCTCTCTCTCTCTCTCTCTCTCTCTCTCTCTCTCTCCATATATAAATTTGAAAATGCTCAATGATACGTGATTAAAAGGAGCAATAGATGAATGGTTTAGGAATATAACCTCATTTTCCTTGCAGCAAAATAAAAAACACAAATTTTGTGAACGTGAAAAAAATCTGATATATATATAATACATACCAGCTTTATCTCGTTCGATCTCATACAGAGAACAAACGTTGGAAAATCTTCGCAAAATCTGTACCTCAAACAGATCTCATTGAGGAATCTATCCGTAAATGTAACTTTCATTAAAGTGTACTTTGGAACACTGACCAATTTAATTATATGCATTATCTAAGATTTACCTGATACATTTAACCAATATACTCGTGTGCAAGCATTTCATATTGCTTGATTTGCATACTGCTTATTTACGTACACTCGATACAAGAACATGCATTTTGAAATACGAAAAAACAGTTGCAAGCAATGACTAGTTGAAATTCACATCAGGAGAAGAGATGATCCTCACACCTACTGAGACTTGCATTACATTTAAAAAATTACAGAATATCCTAATGGGGTATTACCTGATTTTAGTTGGGATCAAATAGGCACAATCTAAATTCACTGTAGTGATTATACCTCAAGAATTAAAGCTTTAAATAATAGTTTGGGCTAGAAAAGAATAAAATCGGTTTCATACATTTGCGTGTATTTATGGATTTGATATGAAATAGGTGAGGGAAAAATACAATGACATAGACGTAGACAAAGCTGTCCATTTAAGGACACAACAACGCCTATACAAGTCTTATCAAACTAAAACAACAAATGTGTTGGTTGGAAGCTAAGCTGGAAAGACTGAAAGCAGGACAGATAACACTGACAGAAAAAATTCTACCGCATTTACAATACTGAAGGAAGTATTTAGGATAAAAATAATTTTTAACATTATACAGAAATAAACAATGTCAGATACCACTTTCGTGCACACAGTATAATTACTTCAAATATATAAGTGCCAATGTCATGCTCACAGTGTAGTTACTTGAATTACATAAGGACCACTTTGATCCACGCAGTACAATTACTTGAACTACATAAGGACCACTTTCATGCATACAGTATAGTTATTTGAACTACATAAGGACCACTTTCATGCATACAGTATAGTTACTTGAACTACATAAGGACAACTTTCATGCATACAGTATAGTTACTTGAACTACATAAGGACCACTTTCATGCACGCAGTATAGTTACTTGAAGTACATAAGTACCACTTTGATCCACGCAGTATAATTACTTGAAATACATAAGTACCACTTAATGCACGCGGCATTTTTACTTGAACTACATAAGTACCGCTTTCATGCATACAGTATAGTTACTTGAACTACATAAGGACAACTTTCATGCATACAGTATAGTTACTTGAACTACATAAGGACCACTTTCATGCATACGGTGTAGTTACTTGAACTACATAAGGACAACTTTCATGCATACAGTATAGTTACTTGAACTACATAAGGACAACTTTCATGCATACAGTGTAGTTACTTGAACTACATAAGGACCACTTTCATGCATACAGTGTAGTTACTTGAATTACATAAGGACCACTTTCATGCATACAGTATAGTTACTTGAACTACATAAGGACCACTTTCATGCATACAGTATAGTTACTTGAACTACATAAGTACCGCTTTCATCCATACAGTATAGTTACTTGAACTACATAAGTACCGCTTTCTTGCATACAGTATAGTTACTTGAACTACATAAGTACCGCTTTCATCCATACAGTATAGTTACTTGATATACATAAGGACCACTTTCTTCCACGCATTAGAGTTACTTGAACAACATAAGTACCAGTTTCGTGCAAGCAGTATAGTTACTTGAATACATAAGAACCATTTTCATGCACCCAGTATCATTATTTTAACTACATAAGTACCATTTTAATGCTGTATAGTTATTGGAGCTACATAAGAATAACTTTCATGCACGCAGTATAATTACTTGACCTACATAAGAACCAGTTTCATGCACGCGGTATAATTACTTGAACTAAATAAATACCACTTTCATGCGCACAGAATAATTATTAGAATAATGCATAAGTACCACTCATGCACTCAGTATAGTTATTTGAACTACTCAACTACCATTTTTCTGCACCCAGTACCGCTCTCATAAGTGGTAATTATAATGCGTGCATGAGAGCGGTCCTGCGTACATGAAAGTAGTACTTTTGTAGTTCAAGTAATTATACTGCGTGCGTGAAAGTGGTACTGCTTGCATGAGAGCGCTACTTATGTTCAAGTAATTATACTGCGTACATGAAAGTGGTAGTTGTCCAGTTAAAGTCAGTTACTTATATAGTTCAAGTCATTTACCTATGTAGTTCATGTGAGGTACTTATGTAGTTCAAGTGAGGTACTTATATAGTTCAATTGAGGTACTTATGTAGTTCAAGTGAGGTAATTATGTAGTTCAAGTCAGTTACCTATGTAGTTCAAGTGAGGTACTTATGCAGTTCAATTGAGGTACTTATGTAGTTCAAGTGAGGTACTTATGTAGTTCAAGTCAGTTACCGATGTAGTTCAAGTGAGGTAATATGTAGTTCAAGTGAGGTACCTATGTAATTCAGATCAGTTACTTATGTAGTTCAAGTGAGTTACCTATGTAGTTCAGGTAAGGTACTTATGTAGTTCAAGTAAATATACTGCATGCATGAGAAAAAGTGCTTTCATTCTAATGCTCTTTTGTGGATTCAAATGTACAAATATTTCCTCAAAAATTCACATTTCTTAACAACTTATGGTCTCAGGAAAACAAATAGTACGAGTTTAATAAATCATACACCAATCTGAGTGAAATCGCGATAGACGTATCAATAAGCAGATCGGACAGGCACGGATACAAGACCATGTTCTGTTGACACTTTTTTTATCAATCAAATTACAGCTTTCATATTGCTGAAAATGATAAACATCATTTGCAACAGATGGTTGCAAACGATGACTCTCCTGAATATGCAATACAAAGCTTTATCTGATATGCTACCAAATGTAAGTGGACAAACAATTCCAAAGGTCTGAAAAATATGTACTTTTGTTAGTGACTGACAGATTTCCTATATGTCCAAGACCTAGATTTCAATTAGCCTGAATCATATGTATGTATATAGTAACGTTTTCCGGCGCGTCAGTAATGGTAAGGTAATGTTCGAGAAATGTAAATGAATTGCACAAAAATTTAGGAAGGTAAACCTTTCCAAATAAAGGTAACCTCGAAGAATAACAAGATCAAATATAAACGTTAACGTTAAAATCCTGTAAAAATGCTTTTGTTTTGTGGGATTTAACGCCATTTTTCAGCACATGATAGGCTATACATGGCGGCCAGTATATTTGGTGGAGAAAGAACGCGGGAAGAACCATCGACCCGCGGGAAGCTACTGGCAAGCTTTCTCACATACCCACGTTGGTCGAGCCGAGACTCGAACTCACACGGACAGAGGTGAGATGTATGGGGGATCTGTAAAGATCCCTACGCCTTAGACAACTCGGGTCACCATAAAAGATAAAGATAGCACATGTAACATCCTTAAAACATATGATCATACACTGTTTTCGGTCATCTGGACTAAAATGTTGAATTAATACATTTTTTGATTAAATCAAATCGATTATGGCCAGACCTTTTTTTCTAAACAATGTATTGGAAGGAAAGAAACTATTCAGAAAACTATGAAAGAAAAACTTTTACAACTAACAAAGATGGTATTAAGATGTCTCAAAAACTGTTTTGTTTGGGTTTTTTACGATTTTTCTTAGATCAAATGCAAGGAGGTGAGATTTTATATCCATATTTCAAAAAGTGATCTGGAGGAACAAACAAACACACTCCAAATACAGATTTCAGTTTGGTTCCATGTGTGAACGAAGAGATGATCTTTAATATTATAGGATTAAATGACCATGGTTGGGTATTTATCGATGTGTAAATTTTACCTAATCACTCACAAAGTAAATAAAGTCCGAAGGGCTTTATGTTAACTTTGTGAGTGATTAGGTAACAATTTACACTTCAATAAATACCCAACCATGATCATTTACTCCTTATCATTCCAATTTTCTTCCTTTCCGTCATCATATCAGCGGATTTCATCAACAAAGCATTCGATTTTAGGTAGCTTGTAGTTTTCTTTCATTAACTCCTTCACCGCGATAGAATACTAGCCAAGAGTCGTCGACTCTTATATAATATTATAGGGTAGAGTCTCAAAGTGGGTCATGGCGGTGGTCTAAGGAACTTTTGTCACTCGGTATGATTTTTTTAAAAACTAGGCTATTGCTTTTTTCAACATTAAGCTTGCCAATGGCACGTGTTGTTTTAGCATTCGTTGTTCTTCCTTTCTACGCATTTAGATCTTTTAAAACCAAAATCGTGTCCATTTTTAGTGAGATCTCCTGCTCGTCATATGACCCTGACCTTTAATAACAGCTGGTGGAACATATTGTAGAAGTAAAATGCAATAATTTAAGAATGTAGAGTGACTTGTAAAGCCTGCGATATGCTTCGCTTGGCTAAAGTGTTTAGTGTTGGATTTTAGGAATGACTGTGCGATAACATTGTTTTAACGTCTAATCGGTGATTGTAATCAATGTGTTGCAAATTTTGATCAGGAGGGGGAGAGGGGGTTTGTTGTTGTTATTATTATGGTGTAAGGCGTTGGTATAGATAAAGTTTCACAGAAAATGACCTGCAAACTGGGAATCAAAAGTAATCCCCAGAGAATTTACCGATGTGTACAATATTCCAGATCAGTATCACGTGACAGTTTATATCCAATCACATTGCAGAAAACTCGGTCAGTTCATAACAATTTGAATTATTCAGTAATGGTAACACTTTCATATATATATATATATATCGTGTAAACTAAACGGGTTGAAATTAAAGGACATGAAACTTATGTGGTCTCTTTCATACTTAATCATCCCAATAAATAGATTTTCCGACAATAAAAGGGAACTAATTTCGAAGTATGTACATATTATCAATGATATTAGATTACTTTCCAATTAATCGTGCAACATCAGAAAAATAGCATGGTCAGTCATTTTACAGATTGCACAAAGGCGTCGTTTTATGGAATTATTACAATTGTAAATTAGCATTAACAGCAACAGTTTGTTGTGTATTTATTCAAACGGTAATAACACTTTCTGATTGTAATGCTAAACAGCAACCTTTGATAATTACACAAATTATCATTTCAAGTAGAACGTGATGCATAAAGAAGAACAGTTTCGTTTCTAAAAACAGCGATTGGCGGCCACAAAAACGAATGTTTGTGTTTCTACCGTATATATACTCGTGATGCCAACTGCAAACTGCATAGACCCAGATCTGAGGTCGCATAATGCACCGGCAGATCTGGGTCTATGCAGTCTGTAAGGACTAATCATTAGAACAAACAACATAGATCCTGATCTGCCGGCGCATTATGCGACGGCAGATCAGGGTCTATGTTGTTTGTATTTGGACCCGACTTATACGCGAGTATAGACGGTAATTTAAAAGTACTGCCTGTGTTAGAAGGTCCGTTTGATCAAAACCCCACAATGTTACGTGCCTAAAACTTCTATCCCGTATATGCATAAGGTACATGTATTGGCGGCTTAGCATAACAGAGTAAAAGTTCAAGGCAGATTATCCACAATTGTTCTGACATTAAATCGATTGTCGTTTATATATCGCTCTCAAAGAAACAAAGTAATTTCCCGTTGATCTTTTATCTTGCAGAACTTCGTGTTTATGTTTATTTGGAAGGTTTTATATTCCTAACTTGTATTGTGCAATTGTTTACATTTGCATTTTTAGAACTTTACTTTTTAATAGGCACTACATAGCCATTAGGTAAATTTAACTTAAACAAACAGCAACTTCATGATAAAAATTTCCTTTTTCAGCTCAGTTTTACAACCCAGGAGGTAAATAGTTTTCTGTATTTTGATTTGCTGTAGTTTCTGAGCTGCAAGAGTAATTTTGAATTCGAATATTTATTTCAATTGCCAATTACATGTAAATACAAAGAAAATATTTTCTTTAACTTTACTATGTTTTTATTCTTGTTAACTTTTGTCAAAGAAAACCATCTGGCAAAAACTTACGTTTGAAAAGCTAGCTGCGTAAATCAATCTGAGCTCAGTTTATGAGGAATTAATAACACTTGCTTAATTATTATGAGGTCATTTTTCAAATATCGAACTGCTCTCATCCTTTACAATTATGCAAATTGCCAGTCTTGGGTTCGTTTCGCATTTTTTTTTTTTATTATTTTATTTTTATTTTCCTTGCTAAATGTAGATTCAGAATTAGGTTCTCTCGTATCACATAAGTAGTAACTGAGAAATATATGACATACATACTGCAATAAATTATATTTTGTATTGATCATGATATTAATATATTATGATCTTATATTTTATTTTTGTTTAAGAGGCTTTGCTGGTTCAGAACGCAATTACACGTATTCATTTATTGATATTTATCTAACAATATTCATTCTGTTAATTCTGAAAGAATACAGGGTTTTATAAATGCCGTTACCCTTTTCTTGTAGTCAGACATATGTAAGTTAAGCGTGTGACAGCATCAAGGCTTGCTATTGTTTTATAATTATTTTACTTTTTGTGTGTGTGTGTCGATGTTTTGTTGGAGTTCTTGTATATTTTGCGTAAGAAATTCAACTCTAGAGAAAGGCATTTTAGTAATAAAAACTTTCGATGACCGGTATCACAAATTTGTATAAATTTTCTATTTTTTATTCAGAGAAACATTGACTTTAGAATGCAACGTTGTAAATATAAACACATCAATTTCTTTTTGGCATCGACAATTTAACTCTGCTTTTGGCACATAGAATAAAAACATTATTATTATTATTATTATTATTATTATTATTATTATTATTATTATTATTATTATCCTCTGTCCAATTCAATGTAAAAAAAAAAAGAAGAAAAAAAAAATATGCGTCTCTCAAGTGAAGAAAGGTCATGAAACAGCCACTTGTTAACAACGTTCCAGTATTCAATTTTAAGTACACCATTGTCGTTTCGAAAAGAGTTGGGGTTTTTTTTGTAACCTTCAGTTTTGCAATTCTTATTTGTATTAATATCAGTAAAAAAATAAACATAAAACACAAGAAAAATATTCTATATCGTATATTTTTTAAATATTTTTTCCTAATTCTGTATGATTTTGTAGGGGAATCTAGAAAGTGTAAAGTAAAACTTTTATAAGTTTCATATATTTTTCTTCAAGATCCTTTCTGAAAGGTCAGACTGTCGCTTCGTAATGAGCTGTTACTTTATTCTCTTTTCAGCAGCTAGTGCAATGGCTGGAGCTGGGGCAACGAGCGGTTCAGACCCGTATAAGACGATATTGGACCTCTTACTAAAGCTTCTATCACAACAGAGGAGAACGCCTGCCGCAACGCCTGCAAGCTCTGGCGGTTTCCTTGGAGGCTCGAACGGTCTCCAGCAGTACTTCCTGTATGAAACTCTGTTTAAATAGACTTTGTACTGGAGTACTGACACCATTCCACAATATACTTTGTGTATGCAGTCATGCATACAGATTACATTGTAACTCATACTTTTCAGCTTTAAAGAAATTTCAATGTGGACAACTACAGGAACAGGATTTTACTTTTATATTAGAATTTACACCCTAGAAGTATGACACGTAATTACTTTTATATTAGAATTTACACCCTAGAAGTATGACACGTAATTACCTTTATATTAGAATTTACACCCTAGAAGTATGACACGTAATTACTTTTATATTAGAATTTACACCCTAGAAGTATGACACCTAATTACCTTTATATTAGAATTTACACCCTAGAAGTATGACACGTAAAGCTCGATCCTTTGAAAGAAAAGAAAGACATAATATTGTATTTATTTGGTGTAGTTGTAATTTTGGGAATTGGAAATTAAATAGTCAATACAAAAGGATCATGTTTTGAGTTTTGAAATATCTAGCATTTCCCATGTGATAAATATTGAGTATTCCCTGTGTGATAAATATGTAGCATTCCCCATGTGATAAATATCTAGTATGCACTATGTAATAAATATCTAGTATTTTCTATGTGATAAATATCTAGTATTCCCCATGTGATAAATACCTAGTATTCCATATGTGATAAATATCTAGTATTCCCTATGTGATAAATGTTAGTATGGTATATTCTGGAGGAAGCAGATTAATATGTATTTTTTTTTAGAAATCACTGGATTGCATATTTCACTATCCTAAAGTTAAAATCCAAGCACATAAAAGGTTTCATTAAAGATTTTTTAAAGTATCTTGAAAAAGTAGTGTTTTATCAAAGTTTAGAAACAAATAGAAAATTATCACTGCAATCCTAATAAATGTGTCTTGCTGTTGCTGCTAATGCTGTTGTTGTTGTTCTTATTTCCATCATTGAATATAAAGCTTGAATAATTTCAATTTACGCAAAATTCTGTAAAGTGTCAATAGAAAATGTTTGATATGCAACGCTTTCTCAAATTGCATTGTAGAAAACTTTTACATATTTATTAACATTGTAAATAAGCAGTTGTGCACTAAAGGAACATATAGCTTATTATAATAAAATCAGTCAATCAGTTGATTCTCCACACCCACCCACCTCCGTGCGATCGTGACTTGTTTCATAAATGACGTGTCATCCTGCTAACTGTGTATATTAAATTGTGTCCAAAAATAATAATTTAAATACCAATGTAAGTTAAACTTTTATTTGACCTTTGACCGCCTACAAGGGATTACAGGGGAAGGAGTCAAGAATAGTATATGCACATGATTATGGGTGATCTCTTGTGAAATGCTGGAGTATATAACTTTTTTAAAAAGCCAGTTGTTGTTATTATGTCATAAATACTTCATGACGGCATATGACTAGATGACAAATTACTAACAGCAATGTAATCAATAGTTTCACATTGTTGAAACCGAATGATTTCTTCAATTGTTTCATCATAAAGTTGCAGGAATGATATTAAAAATTAAAAGTGCAGGTATTTAATTGATTTTTGAAACGTCTTCGAGAGTTATTTTTAACAGCTATTGTTTTATAAGAATCTGTTCTTCTTCCTTCCAGCCGGATGTTCGTCCGCGAAAAAACTTAACAATTTGGGAAATAGCACTACGATTACTTCATATCATTTCAAGCTTCGCAGTAATCATTGATTTTACAGAAGCGGGCTAGCTTAACACATGGACACAATTCTAATAACAACCAAGTTTCATGAATTTCCACAATGTGGTTGAGGTGGAGATGTGATTACGGACAGATAGGCGAACAGTCGGATGGACATACGTATAGTATACAATGACCAAACAATTAAATAGACTACGCATCAGTGCTCATAATTTACAGATAGAAAGAGGGAGATACTGAAGACTAATAAATACCAAAAACAGCTAAATTTGAGAAAGTTCGTTCAATCTATTTGATATTAGGGGTTCACTATCGTCATACTATCACCTGTAATAACCCTTTATTCATGGTAAAGTAAAAAAATTAAAATATTTAAAGAAAGTATAATCCTGCCATATGCCATTTAATGTGTTTAGAAACTGAATATTTTAATCCATTGGTCTTTAAGGTATTCACGTGAACCACCCTGCGTCCCCTATTCTTGTTAACATGAACTCTTCTGTGTTTATAACAAATATGAGCTATAATACCGCTGTAGTATTCGTTATATCAATTATCAATGAACAGGTTTTAAAAAATGATATCAATCACCTTCAATATGATTACCAACTTTCACTGACATCCATCAAACACACACACACACGAGCGATTACATTATCCCAACTGCGTTATCGGGGGGGGGGGGGGGGGGGGGGTTTTAAAAAAAAAAATAAAAAAGTAAAAAAGTTCTGAACAGAAGACAAGAAAAACATTATCTTGCATAGGCCCGTGAAGTAATAAATCAACTGAGAAGTTATATTGTTACATTGACCCATTCCTCCAATTTGCTTTCGGATCTTTCAGAAACAGGAACCAACGATCCTGCTCTTATTTATTTATTTATTTATTTTTAATCAATCATAGAATCATGGCTGTCAAAGTCGCGGAGTAAAATTGTACAGGCATCTCCCATATCCATCGCATTGACTCACTTCAAACGGAAGCGTAATAAGAGGAATAACTCCAGAAACAAAAACTCTGCTGCAAGAATTCCTATAAGAGTTAATCCCCTCTTAATTATTCTGCAAGAAAACAAGATGCAATGACAAACGATAGACTCAATGAAGGAAGCAAAAATCTTATAGGCAGTAATATGACTGGTCTTACAAATCTTGACAGACTTCCAAGACTTTAATATATACTTTTTATATATGGCAAATTGTTTTGAAAAGGACAAAGATTACTACATATTCATCTGGCTAATTTATGTGAAGTGGATAGCTGACAGATATACCAATAAAATAACATTTTTTTTTATAAACTGATCCCTAATTAATGAAATACTGGCATGGATTTGATTCCATACCTTAGATATAGTATGAAAAATGTATAATTTCTGGATTCACAAATTTAAATTATTATATACATTAGAAAATATCCCTTAACTTTAATGTTATTCATAATATATAATATCTATCCATATGGACCGTTCTCAAGTTCATATTCACGGATGCTAGTGCCCATACCAGGGTATATATTGCGGCTGTTACAGAGCTAAAATAAGAACAATTTTACTTGTTTATTATAATTGTATAAATTCAGTCCATTCAATTTGTATCTCTCTCATATGGATTTGAATAGCTCTCTGTTATTTTGATCGATAATACTGTAATAAATCTAAGGTATGTGCTATCTGCACTTACGACTCCATTTATAGCTTTGCTAGATTTTAGTGATTATTTTTTTCTTATGGGGAGTCGGTGTTGGGAAGATATTTCTCGAACCGAGTAATTAGCCAATTACTAGAAGCAGACTTCATAATGTACAGTATTCACGAGACTTATGCTAGCATGGATTAGTTTCGTAACATGGACCATCCCTAATTTCTTAACATACGGGATTCTCGGGATATTCTCACGTATAAATATTTATTAATTTGAGATATGAATAATTCTATGAATTAAGTGTTTGGGTCATGTTTGGTGGTACGTAGCACGAAATACCGGTTTTAGACTTGGGAGAGCGTACTGATAAATCATACGAACATGAAGCAAGAAAACCATGCAAGTGTGAAATTTCAGTCTCGTGAGTGTCTGGTCGTCAGTTGATTAGAAGAAAACTTGATAATAACAAGAAGAGATTATTAGTTTTGGAGATAGCTAAACGTTTTATCACAGTTATCCTTCTAAATGGAGTTACAAACCTCTTATTCCACTGAATTAGCATTTTCTTAATTTCCAGAATTTTAGATGGACAATTAAGAGTTTAATTCTTTTTCCAAGTTAGTTGAAAACTTTATACTTAAGACAACAATCTCAGTACAACCACAATTAAGTTTATATTCAGGACAGCATTCATTGTTGCTACCTGTTCCACTTCCGATCCAAATTACTTGTAGGGTTTTTTTTTTTTCTTTTTTTTTCGTTTGTTTTTCTGTTGTTGTTGGGTTTTGGTTTGTTTGCTTGTTTGTTTGTTTTTTTCTCTTCAATATTTATACAAGACCAGAAAATTTGGAATATTTTTTATAAAAGATGATGTATAACAGATATTATAGATTTCTCTGAACCGTCAAGAGCAAGTGGTCTATCATCAACATGCTGAGAGAGAACATAGGTTGTATTACCTATGCTTATTATCTTAATATTTTTAATATTTTCTTATCATATGGGCTAAAATCTCTGCACACAGGAAAAAAAAAACTATATGGTGAGAGTGCATCCCCCTTGGAGAATTGATTAATAACAATTGCACAAGACTTGATGTTTGGATAGAATTTTTTTATCCAATTTATCATTGGTTCTTCAAAATTTAAAAAATACATACCTTTATCAATAAATAACAATGCAACTGAGTCAGATGCTTTTTAAAAGTCAATCAAAAAAGCAGTCCAGGAATATTGTGCTTTTTGGTGTAAAACATAAAATTATATAAGTTTCTTATGTTCTCTCCAATGTATCGTCCTTTTAGAAAGCCTGTTTGATCCTTATGTATAACTGTGGGGTGTACAGTTTTAATCCTACTTGCAATACAGGCAGAAGCAACTTTGTATGATACATTTAGAAGTGAAATGGGTTCCCAATTTTTAAATATACTACTTAGGTTTGTCACCTTTTGGAATATATATATAATAACTCCTTCTTTCTGAGTTTAAGAATATTCACTAAGTTTATACCCAAAGTTAATGACCATCACTAAAAACTGTCCAATATCTTTCCAAAATTGTTTTTTTAAAATTGTACAGTGAATCCATCAGATCCTGTGCTTTTTTATTAGGCACGTTTTTAGAACATTTGCAGCTTCTGTATATGACATACGACTATTTAAGGAATGTTTCTGTAAATTGTTCAATCCAGGAATGTCTGAGTAATTAAGTAGCATTACAAGATCGACAGGATCAACTTCACGCTTTTTATATAAATTCATATAAAATAGTTTTGCTTCATCTAAAATTTCTTGTTGACTGTCTGTTAAGGAAGTATTGCTTGTTAGAAAAGGCGGCAATATTCTACTTATAAACTGCAGAAAGATTTGGACACTTTGTCTTCTTCTTCAATACATATAGCTCTAGACCTAACCCTCACTCCATCCATCTTTTTCTTAATATATGTTTACTCTTTCTTTATTACCTCCAGTTTTGGTTCTTCACTGCGCTCAATTGCTTACATCTGCAACTAATTGCTTTTCCTGCCGATCTTGAGCTTTTTTCTTAAAAGATGGATATGAAAGTGTTCTTCCTCTAATTTCTAATTGAAGCATTTCAAAGAAAAGTTGATAATGTATTACATATTTACAATCAGAGAAAAGTAAAGTCTCAGAAGTAGCTAATTGTTCAGCACATACATATTGATGTTTGACTTTTAATATAGCTTTCATAGTGACGGGAAAAAACAATGAAAGAAAACTAAGAAACAACACCCCAAAAAGATCAAGTCAGAAGTACACAAAAGATTATAGGCATTATTGCACTGGGTTATTTTTTTTTAAATTCGGGCATTAGTACCGGAAAATAGATCAATGTCAACAAAATGTTATATTGTAAATGTTTATATTATTATCTTTATATCTAGTGGTTGTATCTATATGAATATATCATAGCATTTGGTAACATAAATTACAGTGTACAGACACACAGGAAGCTGTACTGCCCTAAATAGAGAAATATGACAAAGTAGAACTATCAAGGCATACAAGAAAAAATGAAAGATAAGAGTAAACCAATAAGACAAAATATTATATTTATCAACAGTATAAATAGTCAGAGGTAAATTGCACCTGTATAAAACTATCGTAGAAAGGTCTTGCTAGTATGTAATAGACAATATTAGAGCTTATTCTTTCAATGTATAAGGATTTTGAGACATTTGATATATATTAGGTATAGTCAATGAACCTCATAAAATAGATAAATTTGCAACAAATATCAACATTACATCATTTGTCGTTTAAAGAAGTATCTACTTTTAAATAACAAAGTGCCGCTACCTATATATAGAGGATTTCAAATTGGTAATGATTTAATATTGAATTTATGAAACGAGTTAAATAATTTACAGCTTTTGCGAGCCTTGGCGAGCAAAAGCTGGAAATTATTCAACGAGTTTCATAAATTCAATGTTCAATCATTACCCATTTTACATTCTCTTTATCACATAGTTTTATTTAGAGTGGAAAGAAAGAGAAAAAAGAACACGTCTTTTTCGGTGGTTTTATAACTTTATGTCATTCTGAGACAGGCATTTGTCAAAATTCTTTTCAAAAGAGAGGTGAGTTTATTTACTCCTTTAGATTGACATTTAAAACAGGCTTGTTATGTGGTGGGGTGCGAGCAACATGTTTGGACCCCCAGTAAAGAAACCCTGTGGGTTAAATTGGGCATATTCCGACAAACGTAACCTTTTTTCTCAATGCCCCATGGACAATCGATGCGAAAAATGGCCTCCAAATTGTTGAGAGTAATAGTAAAAATATAAAGTTCCAGAAAATTCCCACAGTCGCAGCCAATCAGTAAAGAGAATACTGCGCAAGAATATAATGGGCTTATTTGGACCAATCAGATTCACATAAAGTGATATGTTAACATGTTGACATATCAAAAATATTAAGCTGCACATACTATATGTAAAGTGTACCAACTATGTGATAATTTACAAATCTGAGATTACATGCTTCATACAGGTCTTCTAGTCTTACAAAATATATGTCTATAGTAGCACATTATTTTATCTATATTTCAAGGACTATAGATATATATTCGCATGTTATCTATATGTTATCATGTATCCAAGTGGAAAATGTGTCTCTTCAAACTAACGCATATATTTGTAAATCATAATCAGGTATTAAATAAGGTGATAAAGTAGATAAAAAGTTAAAAACTTTGAAACAATGACCAAAACCACTTTTCTATCCTAACATACTGATAAGAGTTATTTCCCTTGCATTAAAAGAGCATATTAAAAAAATGTATACTGGCTACTGTTTAGAGTTC
This sequence comes from Margaritifera margaritifera, assembly GCA_029931535.1. Taxonomy (NCBI): domain Eukaryota; kingdom Metazoa; phylum Mollusca; class Bivalvia; order Unionida; family Margaritiferidae; genus Margaritifera; species Margaritifera margaritifera. The sequence continues at coordinate 2,906,376 of JAQPZY010001482.1, read as the reverse complement.
AAATCTTTAAGTCTACCTTTATATTTTACCCGGTGAGGATACATATATATATATATATATATATATATATATATATATATATATATATATATATATATATATATACAACACTTACTTTCTAGTTGATTCCAACTTATTTTCTTCTTCAAATCATTCATTAATATAGTGTAATTTTATTTTACTATTTAAATTGGCACGAGTTTTATGACAAGCAAACCCAAAAAATGAAAACCATATAGTATACAGACCTCAAGAAAAAGAAAGAAAAAAGCATTATTTAAAACAAATAAAAAAGTACTGCATTTCTAAACGTTTATCAACAGATTTCTTATGATACGCTTTTGTCTGCGTTTTTACTTTATCACGAAAGTCTGTGGTTTGCTTTGTGAGATCTTCCTTTATGACTATCTATGCTCCCTACAACATTTTCCTTTATTTCAGAACATCTAGTTTCTTCATCCTTGAAATTAATCTATAAACCACGGGTCTACTGGCATTACTGGCATATCTGCCAAGTCGATGGACTATGTTGATATAACTCTCTTTTATGGCTATCCCCAGTTCACTATCCAGTCGATTTACCACTTTCTGAACATACTGGTCTGTAGTTTCTCATTTTTCTTTGTCATCCAAACCATAGATTTTGATGGTATCCTTTTAGTATATTGTTCTCACTCATCAGATTTTGTCCTTCGACATCTTGTTAACAGTCTGAAGTCAGTAATGTAGACGGCTTGTGACTCTTTCTCTTTCTCCAAGACTTCGATTCTACTACTCAAGTTCTTATTCTCGATTTGTGTAGCGACGATTCCGTCTCTCAAGCTGTTTATATCTTCTTGGATTATTAACATATTATCTCTCAGATCATCTTGTATTTCCTTCCTTATCTTTTGCAGTGATACAGTTAGTATTTCCTTCCTTATCTTTTGCAGTGATACAGTTAGTATTTCCTTCCTTATCTTTTGCAGTGATACAGTTAGTATTTTCTTTCCTTATCTTTTGCAGTGATACAGTTAGTATTTCCTTCCTTATCTTTTGCAGTGATACAGTTAGTATTTCCTTCCTTATCTTTTGCAGTGATACAGTTAGTATTTCCTTCCTTACGAGCAGACTAATTTTGGAGTCGTTATGATTTTTAGAGGCCATATTTTTTTTCTCGAACTTCTGGGTAAGCATGTCACAATTTCAATTGATCATATCCATTTTGGTTTGTTCTGTTTGTTCTGAGGTCTCAAGTTGACTTCTCACAAATTGTCTGATAGAAGTTTGTGAAGGGGACAGAAGAAAACATTATCACACTTGGAATCATGCCCATCGTTTCCTCCTTTTCTCTTCTCCTTCTCTCTGTCTTTCTGTGATTTATTGGACATTCTGCTTGGTCGTAGCGCCATCATGAAAATTTCCTGTCAAGTGCTGATTACTAACAGCTATCTTGCAGACAAATTCTACAACCTAATTCTGAAGTATTATTTATTGACGTGTGTAGCGATATTTCCCACATCATTTTTTTTGGAAAATAGCGCAAGATACTTACATGCATGTTTACAAAGTGAAACGGATTTGACAAATATATACTGTACTTGCTAATGTCACAAATATCAATAATTCCAGCACATATTTCAATTTGTATATGATTTCTTACATACGAAGGTTGATTAAGTCCCTCATATCAATGGGTACATTCAAATATACATCTCTGTGACCTGTACATATCCGCCCGTGCACGTATGCACCTCTATCTTTACGCATTGACTGCGCTGATCAACATTCTTGATTAACTTCACTTAGAACTCATAGGAGCTCCAAGATAGAGTCAAACTTGAAGTTAACTTACAAAGAAGATCTCTACCTTGCATTCAAAATAATATTTACATAACCTCATTAGTAGTATAGTTTGGCGATATGGGGGTAAAAATGTCTATATGGCGATTATGGGAATTTAACATTACGCCTGCTTTTTGAAATGTAGCTTATGGTGGTTATGGGAATTTAACGATAAAATGATCTGCACCTACATGTACTGACCAGCATCTATATCTACTGACCGGCACATAAACCTACTGACCATCACCCACACAAACTGACCAGCACCCACGCTTAATAACCAATACACAGTGTTAAGGACCAACATCCACATCTACTGACCAGCACATACACCTACTGATGATTACCCACGACTATTAACCAGTACACAGTCGTACTGACGAGGACCATTACCTACTGACCAGCATCAACGCATATTAACCAATACACAGTGTTAAAGACCAGTACCAACACCTACAAACCGATGCGTAAAGGTAGAGGTAGGATGTAGAGTTTGGGGGTAAAATAATGAGGATTAGCACCTAATTTTAGACAGACAATCACTCACTGTCACCATCCAAAACTAACCCGTTTACAAACCAAACAGAGGAAGGGAGATCCCTTTTACAGAAAGCAGCCTAGTGGCAACCATTCTTATATCCTATATTTATATATAAAGCATTACCTATACCTCAGATTATGTCGGTAAATTTGCATATAATATAAGGCTGTTATAAATAGATATAATCAAGGGAATCAAATCATAACAGCACTAAATGGACGTGACTAAAATTAATTATTGCTACAATTACTAAACGGTCACGGAATTTGGCGGAGACTTAAAAAAAAACCTGTACATCAGATTAAAATGGCAGATTAAAATGCATTAGACTCAAATTAGAAGTAAAATTCCGAAATTATCATAGAATTTAGCAGAGACTGAAGAAGAAAATCCGGATTTTGAAAAAATTATGGCTCTGACTCAAAGTACTAAAGAAATTCCCCCTAAAAGAATCTAAAATGAATTGGCTATAAAAAGAAGAATAATTCCTGAACTTATCGTTAAGCGCTGTGTCACCTTTTTCCATTTCATCTCTCCAAGAGCCCCAGCAACAAAAATAACAGCAGCAGTGGGGGTTGTGTGGAGAACGTGTCCCTAAAAATCAAATTGTGTCTTTTTCTGTCATATCGTCGTGATTTATTGTGTCACTGGAGAAGATATTGCAGACCTGAGTTTACAACAATTTGATAGATAATTGTGGATCATTTTACATAGCAGTTGTATTGTTTATCTTCTTCAAAATCCCTCGTGGAAATATACCGACAGTAGCAACGGGAATAACAAAGGCAATAGCGCTCGCCACAACCAGAAGAATCAAAGTTATAGTAACCCACTTGGAACCGTTGGAAAGTCGTCTTTTCATCTAAGGAGACAAGAATAATCGAACTGTGAATAATCAATCTTTTTTGTTTTACTTTACCTATTGACAGTTCTCTGGATGTGTTTCCCAACAACATATTGTGTTGTTTAACGGAAATATTTACCTCGAGCCATACAAATGGATCACGAACCTCATTGGGAAGTGGCTTTGGTAAAAATCATTCATCCCACTCAAGTTTTATATATCACTAGTCCTGATGCTTTTTAGTCTCGGCTAAATTCCGTATTCGTTTCAGAATTGTATTACCACTTTCACTGTAAGTAATAATTTCCAAATTGTTTTCAGGATATTTTTCACTCGCTGCTAATTTCTAGCATATACACAGACCATTACCCATACCTACTAACCAGGTCTTTCTGACCAGCATGCACATCCACTGACCAGCATTTACGCATACTACCTGATACACAGTGTTTCCGACCAGCACCCACACCTACTGACCAGTACCCACAACGACAAACAGATCTGTAATGATAGGATGTAAAGTAAGGGTAAAGAAATGAGGATTACCACCTAATTTTACAGACAATTGGTTACCATCCCTATCCAACACTCACCCTTTATCAAACTAGACAGGAAGGGAAATTCTTGTATATAATGCATATATCCGAGATTTAAATATAAAGCATTACCTATGCTGGCGGTGGCGGTAAATTTACAAATATTGTACAATATTATAAAACATTGTAAAGACTACGTAAGGCTGAGAAAAGAACTGAGATTAAAACACATGTGCAAACCGTCAGATAATTACAAGATGTCGGAATGATTTTTACTGACGCGTCAATTCTATGGTTTTAACGTTTTGGTTGAAAAGCGGACAGGAGGCCGCTCCATAAATTTCCTCCCTGAAAAAGTAAAATTACAAATAAGTATACATGGGGACGTGGGGGAGGGGCTTTTTTCAGAAAGGTCTGATTTCACATTAACCTTTAATTACCCTAGATTTGACTTCTTTTTTTAAATTCTGTTCACAGAAGCATCTACATCTTAATTAAGGAGATATGTATCAGATCCTATTAAACGTCACAATTTTAACGAAATATGGTCCTCTAATTAAAATCAGGGACTAAATCACAGTGCCCTTTTCTCCCAAAGTTTTGCGACAATGTGACTTAGATGTCAATGTCAACAAGAAACAACAAAGCAACTGATGCTTGTGACGGACAATGAGTAACTGACATCGGCAAAACATTTGGAATTCTTCAAATGACAACTCCTGATTTATGTCTCGCTGACACCAATAGTATTAATATATTTTAACGCCAATTCCCTCCATGAATATATATTTGTTCGATATCTCACGTAGAGGTGGGTCATCTATGTACGACGAGAGTTTATCCTGTAACAAAACTAAATTTAGCATGTATTATTCACCCAAAGCTCCCTCGAGAAAGAGCTAGATATAACTGCAATTAAAATAATTCAATTACAACTCAGCATACTTTTACTGCAATGATTTTTCCTTGTTCCCAGGTCACCATTTTGATTGGACTCTTTGGGTCACAGCTCTTGTAGAAATGGTAATGAAGCCATATGCATATTTAACAATCACTACGCTACAGATAAGTGTCTGGGAACAAAACAACACATAAGTCATAAGTGACCTTACCAACCATCGTGAAAGGAGTGGCGAAGCAAGAGATATATTTCAGAATTACTTTGCTAAAGATACATGCCAAGAGTAACACGACATATAAGTCATAAGTGACCTTACTGACTATAGAATATGGTCACTTTGTCCCCACACGATGTGATTTCACTGTGAAGGCATCATCGTCTTAACACTTTGGTCATTCAATCAAGTGCTTATTTATAACGTCTGGCCATTTTGGTTCAGACCAACGTTAGAGAAATCCATACATGTTTCACAGCATCTATGACCTTGATTTGTAAAAGGCAAATTTAAAACTCGGATATCAAAAATAGGTTTCTTTCTTTATATCCTAAATGTTATCACTCTATTCCAATTTTTTTTTTTTTTTATTATTTCGTATCTTTTATCCTATTGCTAGGTAGGACAATTATTCGTATGGTAGAAGGAGAATAATTGTCACTACTTGCCGAATAAAAATCTAAATAAGTAGTGCTATTCTAAAATCAGCATTGTCGCATGGCGTCAGATATGCTGGAAAACGACGTCAAAAGTAACATTTCCAGCAAAACAGGAATACACTGGCAGGACAAAGGAACAAAATTATTGTTCGTTCGCTGCATTTTATCTGACGGAAAACTTTAACTTAATCAGCAGATAAGCAGGTTAACCAACAATGGACATCTTCCAGTAAAATACATTGATTTTTTAATCATACAAGCAACTTCGATAGAGAGAAAGAAAAAAGAGAAAATTAATAAATATTACAACAAAACAGTATATTATTAGCTTGATTTGACCTGCGAACTAGATAATGACCCTAAGATGTTTGTGTAAAAGTGTATTGCTAATGCAATCCAAATTCCATGCAGATAGTAACCGAGATCTTTCACATTCTTAATAAAGTAAATAAAATGAGCCTTAGATGTATAAATAGGTAACGATTTGACCTCATTTTATGTAAATATCGTTATCCTGCATGTTTATCCGCGTATAAATACACAAGCATGAAAATAAAAAAAATTTTTAAGTAATAAAGTGGTTTAGTAGTAGTAGTAGTAGTATATTTGTGCCATATATGTCACACACACACACACACACAACCCAATATATAATACACACAACATTCATGGCAAAATTTGTATGTAATCTCACGATGCATTAAGACATATCAGGGAATAAATAAACCAAAAACGATGGTACTGAGCTTGTCCTTCAGCTCCAACCACTCGTTACATATTACCTGGGTCAAAATCTCGGGTATGGGAAGGGGACTTGAGTACGAAGGAAGTTAATTCTGTGACAAAACTATACGTTTATGCAAAAGGAACATATATATATATATATATATATATATATATATATATATATATATATATATATATATATATATAGGCCCCGGTGCTTCCATGTCTTCCATTGGCTTTTTTTTTTTTTTTCATCCGTTGTAACGTTTAAGAGTGGACAATTTCGCTCAGTAACTAACATATATTTTTACTATAGAAATTTTAAACGCTTGAGCTGTGTGATGACGTCACAAACTCTATTAACATTTTGATAATAGGTTGTTTTATTACCTTAAGGATTAATAATGCAACAAGTAATTTAACATTAAGATTTGCATACGGCGATGCATTTTCATTATCTAATAAAATAACGCCATTTAATATAATACTGATTACATCAGATGGATTTTTAGGCCGATACACTCAATTATGATTCCCTATGTAACTTTACCATTCGCGTGAGTAATCCATTTTTAATTAATCATTTTTGGGAAAAAGTGATGAATGATGACATTTTCTACTTAATCAATTATTAGCTGACTAAAAATGATATAAAAAAATTTAATACTTCTGAAAAGGGCAAGAAAGAGCTTTATTGCTTCTGTTGCATGAGATAAGACCGAAGAAAACACAGACACAGCTTGTCAATAGTCTCATCATTCAAAGGTGTTAGGGCATTTTCCTGCATGATTGTCGCTAGAAAAACGTAAAGGGTGCGGTACATTTTTGGCCTGCAAACCTGCCATTAAGAAGACTTGTTTCTCTCTGACCCTGTATCAGCCTTTAGGCTAGGTATGGATACAGAGTCAGAGGAAACTCGGACTATACAAATATCCGACTAAACTTACAAAAGTTTGCTTCTAAATATGACGTTTCTTGTCAAAAAAGTAGCACACAGAAAAGTCCCTTTTAAGTTTTAACCCTACTTTTGCTCTCTGAATCTTTGTGACCTCAATCTGGGAGGACTGTTTGACCTTTGGCAGCGTTTAGGATGAACTTCGGCACATCCCCGGACTTCCGGTATGGACTCGACTTTGAGCCAATAACACAGGCACAAATGAACAACGCCTTTAATTTTTCTCAAAATAATGTGAAAAAGAGTTAAAGACGCATTACTTCGAGAATCGAAGCTCTTTTCTTTAAGCTTGATTTACTGATCCATATTTTTGCACATTCATTTAGTTTGCTTTAGTTCAAGAAACCAGGCATAAACAGATTAGCAACTTTATACAATCAAAAAGGTGCCAAATTCAAATGCCACATTGCAAAATTTATGAAAAAATTGTGCTGAAATAATGGAGAAAATTAATCATTTTTCAACATTTTCTATATAAAAAAATTGATTAACTAATGATCAAATTCAAAACAATGATTAACTGATTAATCATAACCATGCACTACGCCTGATTAATCATAGCCAGGGCCGTCGCAAGTTTGCATGGAGGAAACTCTGCGAAATGGCGCCCCGGGCGATCGCCCCTTTCGCCCGCCACTTACGACGGTCCTAATCATAACCATGCATTACCTCTGATTAATCATAACCATGCCCTAAGCCTGAGAGAATATCAAGTTCATAGTCTTTGTCGTAGCCGTTTTACAGATATATTTCATTCATGACTTGACGTTTTTCTATACATTTGCTGAGGAGTAGCCGTTTTACGGATATATTTCATACATGATTTGACGTTTTGCTATCCACTTGCTGAGGAGCCGTTTCACGGATATATTTCATACATAACTTGACGTTTTGCCATCCATTTGCTAAGGAGTAGCCGTTTTACGGATATATTTCATACATGACTTGACGTTTTGCTATCCATTTGCTGATGAACCGTTTTACGGATATATTTCATACATGACTTGACGTTTTGCTATCCATTTGCTAAGGAGTAGCTGTTTTACGGATATATTTTAAACTCGACATCACGTTTTTCCATCCATTTGCTGAGGAGTAGCCGTTTTACGGATATATTTCATACATGACTTGACGTTTTGCCATCCATTTGCTAAGGAGTAGCCGTTTTATGAATATATTGTGTTATGTATGATGTTTATATAATATTATAAATATTTTAGGAAATTATAAATGTTTCTTCACTTTAATATTTGCTTACATCTTTATGTTTATCAGGAAAAACATGTTTAACTAGTGTCCTTGAATTAGGTTGTTTTGATCAATATGTTTTCTCAATTTGAAGGTCAAGGTTGATTTTTGTTTACAAGTAAAAATTCCATTACAATGACTCACATTCTAGAACATTCTGTCATGTGACCAATCTTTATATATACCATGTTTGGTGGACATTTATTCAGTTTTGACATTACCATCAGTCTTGTAAAGAGCTATTACAGTTGTGAAAATTCATTACAAATTCTAAGAGAGGAATTATTTTAAATATTCATTGGATTATAACAGTGCTCATAAACTTTTGGATTTTGGATTTTTAATTGATGATTTTGGAATTTAAGTGAACTTATTCAGATATTTTGGAATACTTCATTTTGACATCAGCACATCAAGATTTCTAGTACATCAGGACTTTGGAGACCATTAGTACATCATAACATTCAAGGACACAGCCGTGAATTCGGAACATTCTATATTTAGGACTTGTGATTAGAACAATCATTTGTTATTGGATTATTAGGATTTTAAAACATATTACTGTAAGTGACCTTTTGATTTTTCATTTTAATTATCTAGTAATAAATTGCTTGTTGATTTTTTACTTGATTTGTTGGTTTCACTTTTTTTCTGTTACATTTTTCTTAGACCATAGAGTCGTAACAGAAATTGGGGGCTCGTCTTCTGGGATTGAATTTCTTTAAAGCATATTAGAGATATTAAATTTATCTTTGAAATTCATATTGATTTTGTCTTGGAATTTTTTTATTTTTTTTTTTGTCTTTGGCAAAGATTTTATATAGAGAATTTTTTGTGTGTGAAACCAACAAGCATTTACTATGGCATCTAATGTTCAGAATTTCATTTCAAAACCTACCCAGGAGGGGTTAGAGTGTATGAGAAAGGATGAGTTGCTCGAGCTTGCCAGAAAATACAGTCTATCTGAGGCAAAAGTATCATTGACAAAACAGGAGATAAAGATTATTTTAATTCAGTATTTAGTAGGAAAGGGAATTTTTGAAAATAGTGCTTTAAGTTTGAAGAGAAAGCCTGTATCTGGTTCTGACAGGAAATTAAGGGAATTAGAGTTAAAGAACCAGATGGATTTAGAGTTGGCAAAGCTTCAGATTCAGAGAGAGAGAGAGAGAAAGAAGAGAGGCAGATACAGATGGAGAGAGAGAAAGAAGATAGGCGGATACAGATGGAGAGAGAGAAAGAAGAGAGGCAGATGGAGAGAGAGAAAGAAGAGAGGCAGTTACAAATGCAGAAGGAAGAGAGGCAAATACAAATGCAGATGCAAAGAGAAGAAAGGGAAATGCAATTTAAATTAAGAGAATTAGAACTGGCAAACAGAGCACACTCCACTCCTTTAAACACAAGTCCAGGTTTTGATGTTACTAGATATATTAGGTTAGTACCCCCTTTTCAGGAAAAAGAAGTAGATAAATACTTTCTTCATTTCGAGAAAATAGCTGAAAACTTGAAATGGCCCAGAGAGCATTGGACTTTGTTATTACAAAGTGTACTAATTGACAAAGCTCGTGAAGTCTACATTTCACTGTCAGTACAACAAAGCACTGATTATGATGTGGTTAAGGAGTACATCTTGAAAGCTTATGAGTTGGTACCAGAGGCATATCGACAAAGGTTTAGGAATTGTAGAAAAGAAACTGGACAAACTCATGTCGAATTTGCAAGGGATAAAGAACAACTATTTGATAGGTGGTGCTCAGCCAAGAAAGTTAATCAAGATTATGATAACCTCAGACAGCTCGTATTAATTGAATAGTTCAAGAGGTGCATCCATAGTGATGTTAAAACCTACCTTGACGAGCGGAATGTGTGAACTTTCCAAAATGCTGCTCGTATGGCTGATGATTATTCCTTGACTCACAAAATTTCATTTGGCAATAGGTCGTCCTCTCAGCAGTTTTCTGGTAAAAAACCATTTCAATCTCATTCGAGTACTTCCAAATTTCACAACAGCACAACTGTTAGGAATCAAACATCTGATAAGACTGATCAGAAATCCTTATCTCTTCCTACGTGCACTTATTGTAAAAAGAAAGGGCACGTTATTTCTGATTGCTTCAAGTTGAAAAATAAGCAACAGAGAAAAGACAGAGCTTTTCCAAATGCTCTTATTTCTACGAGGTCAAGGTCACGGTCTTGTATTGAAAGCAATACATTTGTTGGGTCAAACAAACCCCAGTCTGATTCTATTTTGGAGGCTTATGAACCATTCATGTCAGAAGGTTCTATATCACTTATTGGTGATTCTGCCAAACCTATCCCAATTAAAATATTAAGGGACACTGGAGCTTCTCAGAGTCTTTTATTATCAGGTACTTTGCCTTTGTCTGAGGAGTCTTCTTCAAGTGAAAGTGTTCTTGTTCAGGGAGTAGAGTGCGGCTTTGTAAATGTTCCTCTCCATTGTGTAAATTTGGCATCAGACTTAGTTTCTGGACCTGTGACTGTTGGGGCAGTGACTTCTTTACCCATAGAGGGTGTTCATTTATTACTAGGCAATGACCTAGCTGGAGATAAGGTTGTGGTTAATCCACTTGTAACTGACAAGCCTTGTTTGGATCAGAAAGTTGATCCTGTCGAAACTGAAATCCCTGATTTGTACCCTGCTTGTGCAGTTACTAGAGCTATGGCAAAAAGAGCTCTTGAGATTGATGTTGATCAGGATATTATTCCTTTAGCTGACACATGTATTGGTCAGTCTTTTGATGAGGTCACTTTTTCCTCAGGTATTGATCAATCAAATGGTATTGATCACAGTGATCCTCTTTTGGCAACTCATTCTCTTTGTTCTAATCAGGATGACAAACGACAATCCCTTGTCGTTGAACAGGAGCAAGATCCCGATATATCTTGTTTGTTTCAGAGGGCTATTAGTGAAACTGAAGCCACACAAGTTCCAGTGTGTTACTTTGTGAAAAATGGGGTCCTTATGAGGAAATGGAGACCACCTGATGTACCCGCTGGTGACGAGTGGTCAGTGAGCTATCAAATTGTTGTTCCTAAGTCATATCGACAGGAAATTCTTAATTTAGCCCATGAAACTCCTTTAGCTGGTCATTTAGGAGTCCGTAAGACTTATCACAAGATCTTGAATCATTTTTATTGGCCGAAACTCAAAAGTGATGTTTCTAAATACTGCAGATCTTGTCACACTTTTCAAATGGTAGGAAAACCCAATCAGAAGATACCTAAGGCTCATCTGCAACCTATTCCTGCATTTGATGAACCATTTAGTAGAATAATGGTAGACTGTGTTGGTCCTTTACCTAAAACCAAGTTAGGCAACCAATACTTGTTGACCATCATGTGTGCATCTACAAGATTTCCAGAGGCAATTCCTCTGAGAAATATAAAAACTAAAACTATTGTGAAAGCTTTGGTGAAGTTTTTTTACACTTGTTGGCCTTCCCAAATCTGTCCAGTCAGATCAAGGATCAAATTTTATGTCTGGAATTTTCCAACAAGTTATGCATGAATTAGGCATCCGACAGTTTAAATCTTCTGCTTATCACCCTGAAAGTCAAGGTGCTTTGGAAAGATTTCATCAAACTTTGAAGAATATGATTCGATCATATTGCTTTGATACAGAAAAGGATTGGGATGAGGGTGTTCATTTGTTGTTGTTTGCTGTTAGGGAATCAGTTCAAGAGTCGTTGGGTTTTAGTCCCTTTGAACTAGTTTTTGGTCATACTGTCCGTGGACCATTGAAATTATTGAATGAGAAACTTCTTTCAAATGAAGATTCAAAGATTAATCTTCTTGATTATGTCTCTGATTTCAAATACAAGTTGTCAAAGGCCTGTGAAGTAGCAAGAACTAATCTTCACACTACCCAGTCAAAAATGAAATTAAGGTATGACAGAAATACACAGGAAAGGAGTTTTAAACCTGGTGACAAAGTTCTGGCTCTCTTTCCCATACCTCAGAATCCTCTTCAGGCTAAATTTTATGGTCCTTATACCGTTAAAAAGAAAGTAAATGACTTAAATTATATCATTAACACTCCTGGGAGACGGAAACAGAAACAACTTTGTCATATAAATATGTTAAAGGAATATTTTGACAGAGATAGCCCAGCTAATTATTCTGTTAATTTAGTTGTACCTGTCCCACACAGTGAAGATATCAACGATGGAGTACAATCAGACTATAGTGACTCTGGTATAACCAATCTTCGGAATTCAGAAATATTGAACAACCTAGACCAGAAACTTTCACATCTACAACAACAGGAAAGAAATGAACTAAAACAGCTATTACATGACTATGAGCACTTGTTTCCTGATGTTCCAACACGAACAAGTAAAATTTATCATGACGTTGACATTGTAGATTCTGCGCCTGTGAAACAGCATCCTTATAGGATGAATCCTCTCAAACAGAACTATCTGAAGAAAGAAATTCAGTATCTACTGGAGAATGATTTCATAGAACCAAGTAAAAGTAACTGGAGTTCACCATGTATTCTTGTTCCCAAGCCAGATAATACATTCCGTATGTGTACTGACTATAGAAAAGTCAACATTGTCACCAAAACTGATTCATTTCCAATCCCAAGAATGGACGATTGCATTGATAAAATTGGAAATGCGGAATATGTCACCAAGTTTGACCTTTTAAAAGGATTCTGGCAAATTCCACTGACGGAAAGGGCAAAAGAAATTTCAACATTTGTAACTCCAGATGGACTTTATCAATATAAAGTCATGCCGTTTGGAATGAAAAATTCACCTGCAACGTTTCAACGTCTGATGAACATGATAACATTTGGTCTTGATAATTGTGACGCTTATATCGATGACGTTATTATCTACAACAACACCTGGGAAGATCATTTGGAAACCATTCGAAAATTCTTTGATCGACTCAGCGATGCGAATCTGACAATTAATTTGAGCAAAAGTGAGTTTTGCCATGCTTGTGTCACATTTTTAGGACATATTGTGGGACAAGGTCAAGTTAAACCTATAGAAACTAAGGTCAAAGCTATCTCTGAATTTCAAGTTCCAATTTGTAAAAAGCAACTGATGCGATTTCTAGGTATGGCTGGATATTATCGGAAATTTTGTTCCAATTTTTCCAAAATTGCTGAACCTTTGACAAGTTTATTGAGTAAGAAAACCAAATTTTGTTGGTCTGACAAGTGTCAGGAATCTTTTGACAAGTTAAAGGCCATGCTTAAGAATGCACCAGTTCTTTCTGCACCAAATTTCAGCCAATCATTTAAATTATCTGTTGATGCAAGTGATGTAGGGGTTGGTGGAGTATTGATTCAGGAAGACAAAAGTGGTGTGGATCACCCTGTGTGTTATTTTTCTAAAAAACTAAACAAGCACCAGAAAAATTATTCCACAATTGAGAAGGAATGTTTGGCTTTGATATTGGCTTTACAGCATTTTGAAGTGTATGTTACCTCAGCTCTTTCTCCAATTATTGTGTACAGTGATCACAATCCCCTTACTTTCATCAACAAAATGAAAGATAAAAATCGGAGATTGTTGAGATGGAGTTTGATATTGCAAGAATATAACATTGACATTAGACACATCAGGGGAAAAGACAATGTGATTGCAGATGCACTCTCACGTGCCTAGAAATGTAATATTGCTTGATGTAATTAAGTCCAGTATCATAAAACATGTTCTTATGTAATTTTGGTTATTATAGTATTAGATGTATATTCAAAAGAAAGCTTTATTATATAAATCTTTCTTTTTCTTTATGAGGGGAGGTGTTATGTATGATGTTTATATAATATTATAAATATTTTAGGAAATTATAAATGTTTCTTCACTTTAATATTTGCTTACATCTTTATGTTTATCAGGAAAAACATGTTTAACTAGTGTCCTTGAATTAGGTTGTTTTGATCAATATGTTTTCTCAATTTGAAGGTCAAGGTTGATTTTTGTTTACAAGTAAAAATTCCATTACAATGACTCACATTCTAGAACATTCTGTCATGTGACCAATCTTTATATATACCATGTTTGGTGGACATTTATTCAGTTTTGACATTACCATCAGTCTTGTAAAGAGCTATTACAGTTGTGAAAATTCATTACAAATTCTAAGAGAGGAATTATTTTAAATATTCATTGGATTATAACAGTGCTCATAAACTTTTGGATTTTGGATTTTTAATTGATGATTTTGGAATTTAAGTGAACTTATTCAGATATTTTGGAATACTTCATTTTGACATCAGCACATCAAGATTTCTAGTACATCAGGACTTTGGAGACCATTAGTACATCATAACATTCAAGGACACAGCCGTGAATTCGGAACATTCTATATTTAGGACTTGTGATTAGAACAATCATTCTTATTGGATTATTAGGATTTCAAAACACATTACTGTAAGTGACCTTTTGATTTTTCATTTTAATTATCTAGTAATAAATTGCTTGTTGATTTTTTATTTGATTTGTTGGTTTCACTTTCTTTCTGTTACATTTTTCTTAGACCATAGAGTCGTAACAATTGGACACATGACTTTTTACCGTCCATAACATGACGTTTTACTGTCCATATATGCTGAGGAGTCTGCCTCTTATTAGTTTGTGCAAAGTAACTTTGGAAAGAAAGGTACACAGATAGTATACTATGTGTCCATGTTAGTTCCAGACACAGTGTAAGATTTCGGCAAGATATTTCATTCGTGTAAGCAAATATCAAATTATAGGTAATACAAATAAAACAAAACATGATGGGAGCTATGGGATGAGTATGTAGTTGGCAATGAGCACAAATAAAACAAAACATGATGGAAGCTATAGGATGAGTATGTAGTAAGCAATGAATATAGCACACAAAAAAACATTATGGAAGCTATAGGATGAGTATCTCACTGGCAATGAGTACAAATAAAACAAAACATGATGGAAGCCATAGGATGAGTATGTAGTTGGCAATGAGTATAGCAAAACAAAACATGATGGCAGCTATAGGATGAGTATCTCACTGGCAACGAGTACAAATAAAACAAAACATGATGGAAGCTATAGGATGAGTATGTAGTTGGCAATGAGTAGAGCAAAACAAAACGTGATGGCGGTAATTTGATGAGTATGTAGTTGGCAATAAGTAGAGCAAAACAAAACATGATGGAAACTATAGGATGGGTATGTAGTTGGCAATGAGTATAGCAAAACAAAACATGATGGAAGCTATAGGATGAGTATGGAGTTGGCAATGAGTAGAGCAAAACAAAACATGATGGCGGTAATTTGATGAGTATGTAGTTGGCAATGAGTAGAGCAAAACAAAACATGATGGAAACTATAGGATGGGTATGTAGTTGGCAATGAGTATAGCAAAACAAAACATGATGGAAGCTATAGGATGGGTATATAGTTGGAAATGAGTATTTCAAAACAAAACATGATGGAAGCTATAGGATGGGTATGTAGTTGGCAATGAGTAGAGCAAAACAAAACATGATGGAAACTATAGGATGGGTATGTAGTTGGCAATGAGTAGAGCAAAACAAAACATGATGGAAACTATAGGATGGGTATGTAGTTGGCAATGAGTATAGCAAAACAAAACATGATGGAAACTATAGGCTGGGTATGTAGTTGGCAATGAGTAGAGCAAAACAAAACATGATGGAAACTATAGGATGGGTATGTAGTTGGCAATGAGTATAGCAAAACAAAACATGATGGAAGCTATAGGACGATTATGTAGTTGGCAATGAGTAGAGCAAAACAAAACATGATGGAAGCTATAGGATGAGTATGTCGCTGGCAATGAGGATAGCAAAACAAAACATGATGGAAGCTATAGGACGATTATGTGGTTGGCAATGAGTAGAACAAAACAAAACATGATGGCGGCAATATGATGAGTATGTCGCTGGCATTGGGTACTGAAGATGGAGTTCAGCTGCACAAGCTTGGGGAAATGATTATCTGGTACAACAATATCACAAAGTTTACCACTTTTAAAATGATATTTAACTTTATAGTTAGGTAGATGGTACAATTTTAAAGTTGCGTAAATTTTTCATTCATATGATATTATGAACCAACCACCACATAATTAAAGAGTTGTGCTGATAAGACTAGTTAAAAGAGTACTCATTCATAGACTGCTGGATCATTCATAAATAAAGTCAATATACTGACCTTGATCTTCACTGACCCTTCCCATGGTGCAATAGGCCCCTCAGTTTTATTACACCCATTTCATGACAATTTCAAACGTAAAAACCATTTAGATCTACATTGAAATGTGTAGAACAGCTATATAGCTATGAAAAACATGTGGGTCTCACGTTCATTATGGAGTTTTAAATTTAACCTTGAAATTTTATCTTGAACTCTGCAATCAATAATGGCGACGTTATTTGCATGCCATTATCTTTTGTATGACATGCATCGTCAACTTTCCTCATGAATATCTCGCAGAAGATTAACACCGACCTTGACTCTGATAACAAAGAGTGAGAAAGAATTGAAGCCAACGAAAACGAAAAGATTTTTTCAAATGTGGTATCCTTAGGAGGGAAATTCTTTTTTTTTTTTGTTTTTTGTTTGCTGTTTAAGTACAAATAAGGTTTTATAATAGAAAATATTCCCTCTGCTGCATTATAATATTTACGTCTTTTTTAATTCATTACTTTTTCAGTGTGCATTTATTCAGAACATGAAAAAAAAAGTCAACAGCTTTTAGATTAGCATTAAAAACAACGAGTGACAGCTGACATTTATTTATTTACATACTTATAACACTTATAAATTGGATACATGCACAAATATGATCTTTATTATGAACAGAATGACAACATATTCCTTTCCTCAATATGTACAATGGTAACTAAGCAAAATGTCCTTCGAATTTTAGAAGGAAATAATATTGTCATCCGAGAATAAAAAGACATTTGTGACGTCAACTTCTTATCAACCGATTTTCTTTATTTGCAATTTCTCATCCTGAATATAAATTTTATGCCTTTTCTTATAACAGCTGGTAAACATCAACTTGTAGGACCATTGAAGCTAAATTGATACATTTTCTTGAATTGCATCATGAATGAATGAATGAATGAATTAATTAATTTTTGAATTAATTTACAGCTATTTATTAATTTATGAGAAGTAAAAGTGTTCGTTTAAGTGATAAATGTGATAAAGGTAATACTACTACTACTGCTACTACCAATAGTAGTAGTAGTGGTAGTAGTAGTAAAAGTTGCAATAATAGTTGCAACAGCAGCGGTTATGGCAGCAGCAATCTTAAAACAACCAGTAGTGTTTTCCCAGTGATATTTTTCCTTGTACAAACCCAGCAGTGTTTTCCTTTGTAAAAACTCCAGTAGTATTTTCCCCTGTACAAACCCAGCAGTGCTTTCCCTTGTAAAAACTCACTAGACTTTTCCCTTGTAAAAACCCAGTGGTATTTTCCCTTGTAAAATTCCAGTAGTATTTTCCCTTTTATAAACCCAGTTGTGTTTTCTCTTGTAAAAACCCAATAGTATGTTCCCGTGCAAAACCCCAGTAGTATTTTCTCTTGTACAAACCCGTAGTGTTTTCCCTTGTAAAAATCCTATAGTTTTTTCCCTTGTAAAATCCCAGTAGTATTTTTCCTTGTAAAGTATTTTCTGTTGTAAAAACCCACTAGTATTTTCCCTCGTAAATACCCAGCAGTGTTTTCCCTTGTTAAAAAAGTCCACGTGTGATTTCTCTTGTAACAACGCAGTGGTATTTTTGTTTTTTGCAGTTCAGTTGCTATAGCTACCATCATTCCTTTATTGGAATAAAAGATTGAAAGAGTACAAAAAGAATGAAAATTGTTGTACACTCATTCTTCCTTGAAACAATAATATAGCAAATCTGATAACAATGGTAGTGGGTAGGGAATTAGCAGCAGCAAAACATATCAGCAATAACAATACAATTATAGCACTAACATTATCAATGTAGTTGCTGTGGCATCAGTATAAGTTGATAAAGTAGTAGTAGCAACAGCAGCAGCAATAGAAATGTTGTTTTTTTTTCTTCACCATAGGTATATCTTCATTGGTCTACATTCGTTTGCCAGGGAAACATTTTTCATTGGGAACAAAAGCGCAAAGCATTATAAAAGACGGACAACGTAAGGCTGAGAGAAGAAGTTGATATATATATATATATATATATATATATATATATATATATATATATATATATATATATATATATATATATATATATATATATATATAAGAGAGAGAGAGAGAGGGGGGGGGGAGTCATATACAACCCGCGATGATTGAATCATTTTTTGAATATTTTAAATGAGACGTCTATTCCGATGTTATTTTGGTTGAAGAGTGGATAGAAGGTCGCCCCATAAATTCCCTCAATGAAAAAGTAAACTTACACTCCCTTGAGGGCATTGCTGATCGTTTTTAATTCATTTAACTTCTGTTTGATCTTATTACCTATTAGATTTATAATTTGATCTTGTTACCAATTAGATTTAGTACTTAATCTTATGACCTATTAATTTAGTATTTGATCTTTTTACCTATTAGATTTAGTACTTGATCTTATGACCTATTAGATTTGGTATTTAATTTTATGACCTATTAGATTTAGCATTTGATCTTATAACCTATTTTTATTTGGTGTTTGATCTTATGACCTATTAGATTTAGTATTTAATCTTATTACCTATTAGATTTAGTATTTAATCTTATTACCTATTAGATTTAGTATTTGATCTTATAACCTATTAGATTTATCATTTGATCTTATTACCTATTAAATTTAGCATTTGATCTTATTACCTATTAGATTTAGTATTTAATCCTATTACCTATTAGATTTATTATTTGATCTTATTACCTATTAGATTTAGTATTTAATCTTATTACCTATTAGATTTATTATTTGATCTTATTACCTATTAGATTTAGTATTTAATCTTATTACCTATTAGATTTATTATTTGATCTTATGACCTATTAGATTTAGTATTTGATCTTATGACCTAACACATTTAGTATTTGATCTTATTACCTATTAGATTTAGTATTTAATTTTATTACCTATTAGATTTAGTATTTGATTTTATGACCTATTAGATTTAGTGTTTGATCTTATTACCTATTATATTTAGTATTTAATCTTATGACCTATTAGATTTATTATTTGATCTTATTACCTATTAGATTTAGTATTTGATCTTATTACCTATTAGATTTAGTATTTAATCTTATTACCTATTAGATTTATTATTTGATCTTATTACCTATTAGATTTAGTATTTAATCTTATTACCTATTAGATTTAGTATTTAATCTTATTACCTATTAGATTTAGTATTTAATCTTATTACCTATTAGATTTAGTATTTAATCTTATTACCTATTAGATTTAGTATTTAATCTTATTACCTATTAGATTTATTATTTGATCTTATTACCTATTAGATTTAGTATTTGATCTTATTACCTATTAGATTTAGTATTTAATCTTATTACCTATTAGATTTAGTATTTGATCTTATGACCTAATACATTTAGTATTTGATCTTATTACCTATTAGATTTAGTATTTGATCTTATGACCTAATACATTTTGTATTTGATCTTATTACCTATTAGATTTAGTATTTAATTTTATTACCTATTAGATTTATTATTTGATCTTATTACCTATTAGCTTTAGTATTTAATCTTATTACCTATTAGATTTAGTATTTAATCTTATTACCTATTAGATTCATTATTTGATCTTATGACCTATTAGATTTAGTATTTGATCTTATGACCTAATACATTTAGTATTTGATCTTATTACCTATTAGATTTAGTATTTAATCTTATTACCTATTAGATTTAGTATTTAATCTTATTACCTATTAGATTTATTATTTGATCTTATTACCTATTAGATTTAGTATTTGATCTTATTACCTATTAGATTTAGTATTTAATCTTATTACCTATTAGATTTAGTATTTGATCTTATGACCTAATACATTTAGTATTTGATCTTATTACCTATTAGATTTAGTATTTGATCTTATGACCTAATACATTTTGTATTTGATCTTATTACCTATTAGATTTAGTATTTAATTTCATTACCTATTAGATTTATTATTTGATCTTATTACTTATTAGATTTAGTATTTAATCTTATTACCTATTAGATTTAGTATTTAATCTTATGACCTATTAGATTTAGTATTTGATCTTATGACCTAATACATTTAGTATTTGATCTTTTTACCTATTAGATTTAGTATTTAATCTTATGACCTATTAGATTTATTATTTGATCTTATTACCTATTAGATTTAGTATTTGATCTTACTACCTATTAGATTTAGTATTTAATCTTATTACCTATTAGATTTAGTATTTGATCTTATGACCTAATACATTTAGTATTTGATCTTATTACCTATTAGATTTAGTATTTAATCTTATTACCTATTAGATTTATTATTTGATCTTATTACCTATTAGATTTAGTATTTAATCTTATTACCTATTAAATTTAGTATTTGATCTTATTACCTATTAGATTTAGTATTTCATCTTGTTATCTATTAGATTTAGTATTTAATCTTATGACCTATTAGATTTAGTATTTGGTCTTATGACCTAATATATTTAGTATTTTATCTTATTACCTATTAGGTTTAGTATTTGATCTTTTGACCTGTTAGATTTAGTATTTGATCTTATTACCTATTAGATTTAGTATTTGATCTTATTACCTATTAGATTTAGTATTTAATTTTATTACCTATTAGATTTAGTATTTGATCTTATGACCTATTAGATTTGGTATTTAATCTTATTACCTATTAGATTTGGTATATAATTTGATTACCTATTAGATTTGGTATTTAATCTTATTACCTATTAGATTTGGTATTTAATCTTATTACCTATTAGATTTAGTATTTAATCCTATGACCTATCAGATTTAGTGTTCAATCTTATTACCTTTTAGATTTGGTATTTAATCTTATTACCTATTAGATTTAGTATTTAATCTTATGACCTATTAGATTTAGTATTTGATCTTATTACCTATTAGATTTGGTATTTAATTTTATTACCTATTAGATTTGGTATTTAATCTTATTACCTATTAGATTTAGTGTTTGATCTTATTACCTATTAGATTTAGTGTTTAATCTTATTACCTATTAGATTTGGTATTTAATCTTATGACCTATTAGATTTGGTATTTAATCTTATTACCTATTAGATTTGGTATTTAATTTTATTACCTATTAGATTTAGTATTTCATCTTGTTACCTATTAGATTTAGTATTTAGTCTAATGACCTATCAGATTTAGTGTTTAATCTTATTACCTATTAGATTTAGTATTTGATCTTATGACCTATTAGATTTAGTATTTAATCTTATTACCTATTAGATTTAGTATTTGATCTTATTACCTATTAGATTTAGTATTTAATCTTATTACCTATTAGATTTTGGTATTTAATCTTATGACCTATTAGATTTAGTATTTGATCTTATGACCTATTAGATTTAGTATTTCATCTTGTTACCTATTAGATTTAGTATTTCATCTTGTTACCTATTAGATTTAGTATTTGATCTTATTACCTATTAGATTTAGTATTTGATCTTATTACCTATTAGATTTAGTATTTGATCATATTACCTATTGGATTTATTATTTAATCGTATTACCTATTCGATTTGTTGTTTGATCTTACTACCTTTTAGATTTCGTATTTGATCTTATTACCTATTAGATTTAGTATTTCATCTTGTTACCTATTAGATTTAGTATTAGATCTTATGACCTATTAGATTTAGTATTTCATCTTGTTACCTATTAGATTTAGTATTTGATCTTATGACCTATTAGATTTAGTATTGGATCTTATTACCTATCAGATTTAGTATTTAATTTTATTACCTATCAGATTTAGTATTTGATCTTATTACCTATTAGATATGGTATTTAATTTTATTACCTATTAGATTTAGTATTTAATCGTATTACCTATTAGATTTGGTATTTAATCGTATTACCTATTAGATTTAGTATTTAATTTTATTGCCTATCAGATTAGTATTGATCTTATTACCTATTAGATTTGGTATTTAATTTTATTACCTATCAGATTTAGTATTTTATCTTATTACCTATTAGATTTAGTGATTGATCTTGTTACCTATTAGATTTAGTATTTCATCTTATTACCCATTAGATTTAGTATTTGATCTTATTACCTATTAGATTTAGTATTTGATCATATTACCTATTGGATTTATTATTTAATCGTATTACCTATTAGATTTGGTGTTTGATCTTATTACCTTTTAGATTTCGTATTTGATCTTATTACCTATTAGATTTAGTATTTCATCTTGTTACCTATTAGATTTAGTATTTGATCTTATTACCTATTAGATTTAGTATTTCATCTTGTTACCTATTAGATTTAGTATTTGATCTTATGACCTATTAGATTTAGTATTTGATCTTATTACCTATTAGATTTAGTATTTAATTTTATTACCTATCAGATTTAGTATTTGATCTTATTACCTATTAGATTTGGTATTTAATTTTATTACCTATTATATTTAGTATTTAATCGTATTACCTATTAGATTTGGTATTTAATCGTATTACCTATTAGATTTAGTATTTAATTTTATTACCTATCAGATTAGTATTTGATCTTATTACCTATTAGATTTGGTATTTAATTTTATTACCTATCAGTTTAGTATTTTATCTTATTACCTGTTAGATTTAGTGATTGATCTTGTTACCTATTAGATTTAGTATTTAATCGTATTACCTATTAGATTTGATGTTTTATCTTATTACCTATTAGATTTAGTGATTGATCTTGTTACCTATTAGATTTAGTACTTAATCTTATGACCTCTTAGTGTTAGTACTTCATCTTTTTACCTATTAGATTTAGTGTTTGATCTTATGACCTTTTCGATTTAGTATTTGATCTTATTACCTATTAGATTTAGTATTTGATCTTATGACCTATTAGATTTGGTATTTAATCTTATTACCTATTAGTTTTAGTATTTGATCTTATTACCTATTAGATTTAGTATTTAATCTTATTACCTATTAGATTTTGGTATTTAATCTTATGACCTATTAGATTTAGTATTTGATCTTATGACCTATTAGATTTAGTATTTCATCTTGTTACCTATTAGATTTAGTATTTCATCTTGTTACCTATTAGATTTAGTATTTCATCTTGTTACCTATTAGATTTAGTATTTGATCTTATTACCTATTAGATTTAGTATTTGATCTTATTACCTATTAGATTTAGTATTTGATCATATTACCTATTGGATTTATTATTTAATCGTATTACCTATTAGATTTGGTGTTTGATCTTATTACCTTTTAGATTTCGTATTTGATCTCATTACCTATTAAATTTAGTATTTCATCTTGTTACCTATTAGATTTAGTATTTCATCTTGTTACCTATTAGATTTAGTATTTCATCTTATTACCTATTAGATTTAGTATTTGATCTTATTACCTATTAGATTTAGTATTTGATCTTATGACCTATTAGATTTAGTATTTGATCTTATTACCTATTAGATTTAGTATTTAATTTTATTACCTATTAGAATTAGTATTTGATCTTATTACCTATTAGATTTGGTATTTAATTTTATTACCTATTAGATTTAGTATTTAATCGTATTACCTATTAGATTTGGTATTTAATCGTATTACCTATTAGATTTAGTATTTAATTTTATTACCTATCAGATTAGTATTGATCTTATTACCTATTAGATTTGGTATTTAATTTTATTACCTATCAGATTTAGTATTTTATCTTATTACCTATTAGATTTAGTGATTGATCTTGTTACCTATTAGATTTAGTATTTAATCGTATTACCTATTAGATTTGGTGTTTTATCTTATTACCTATTAGATTTAGTGATTGATCTTGTTACCTATTAGATTTAGTACTTAATCTTATGACCTATTAGTGTTAGTACTTCATCTTTTTACCTATTAGATTTAGCGTTTGATCTTATGACCTTTTCGATTTAGTATTTGATCTTATTACCTATTAGATTTAGTATTTGATCTTATGACCTATTAGATTTAGTGTTTGATCTAATGACCTATTAGATTTAGTGTTTGATCTCTTTACCTATTAGATTTAGTGTTTCATGAATATAAATATCCAGATACAGGTAAGGCAAAAACATGATCATCGAGAAATATTAGGAGTAAATATACTTAACGGTGCATTTTAGCAGAAAAGTCTGATTTTACATTAAAATTTAATTATCCAAGATTTGGCTACTTTTGGTGAATTCTATTTACAGCAACATTTATATCTTAATTAAGGAAATAAATATCAAATCCTATTAAACATGTAACCATTACAATTTTAATATGTAACCACGACAATTTTAACGGGCCATAGTCCTCTAGTTAAAATCAGTGACTAAATCACTGTGCCCTTTTCTTCCAACGTTGCATGACCATTTGACTTAGATAATCAGTATCAACAACAAGAAACAGAGCATAGCAACTCATTACGTACAGTAAGTCACATGGGCAAAATCATTGGGATTCTTTAAATGAGAACTCCTAATGTATGTCTCGCTGACGCCAATAGTTTTAGATATATATTAACCCAACTCCTTCCATGAATATATGTTTGTTCGATATCTCACGTAGAGGTCGTTCATCTCTGTATCATGAGATTTAATCCTGTGACAAAACTAAATGTACCATCTATTCAGCCCAAGCTACCTCGCGAAAGAGCTAGATATAACTGCAATTAGGACAATTCAATTACAACTCAGTATACTTTTATTGCTCCGATGTTTCCTTTGTTCCCAGCTCACCATATGACCTGGACTCGAAGAGCTGTTGTAGAAGTGGTGATAAAGCAATAGGCATATTTAACAATCAGTACGCCACAGATAAGTGTCTGGGAACAAACAACATATAAGTCGTAAGTGACCTAACCAACTGTCGTGAAAGGAGTGGCGAAGCATAAGGTATATTTCAGAATTACTTTGCTAAAGATACATTCTGGAAGCAACAAGACATATAAGTTATACATTTTTTCATTGTCGTACAACATTTTTTATGATTTCGTATTTTTGTATCCTATTGCGAGGTGGGGAAAATTATTTGGATGGAAGAACGAGAATAATTTTCACTGTTTGCCGAATAAAAATCTAAATCAGCCGCGCTATTGAAAAAACAACCTTGTCGCATGGCGTCAAATATGCGGGAAAATGACGTCAGAAGCAAGCAATTCGTTCACAATTTTCAGCACAGGAATACACTGACGGGACAAATGGACAAAATTATTTATTGTTCATTCACTGCATTTAATCTGACGGAAGGTTGAACTTAATGAGCAAATAAGCAGGTGAACCACCAATGGACATCTTCCAGTAAAATATAAAACGTTATTATTGTCCCGCTTTGAGATGAAAGTTCGTCTAGCTAAGTGGCGAAATAATTTGAATCAGTGTCAAATTCGGTTGACCTCTTCGTACTATACGAGTGAAAGGAGCTAAACCAGTAAAATACATTGATTTTTTAAACATCTAAGCAACTTCGATAGACAGAAAGAAAAAAGAGGAAATTAATATAAGATTGTTACAAGCAGTATATTATTAGCTTCATTTGATCCGCGAACTAGATAATGACCCTAAGATGTTTGTATAAATGTGTATATTTTAAATGCACTCCAAATTCCATGCAGATAGTAACCGAGATCTTTCAAGTTCTTCATTAAGTAAAAAAGATTAGTCTTAAATGTGTAAATAGGTACTCATCATCAGTCATCGAGATGGTATAGGGGTTGATGCTTTCAGGCAAGGTGACGAGTGCCGTAACTCGCGGATCCGAATTCGAATCTCCGTAGAGTACGAATTAAAAATTCTCTAACCTGTATGATAATATTATTTATTCGTATTTAAAAATTCTGTTAATGTTCTCAAGCATTCTCCTGTCGAATCCAGGGATAGCACTTTCCGCTCTGTTTAGTGTATATTTGTAATTCTCTCTCTCTCTCTCTCTCTCTCTCTCTCTCTCTATATATATATATATATATATATATATATATATATATATATGTGTGTGTGTGTGTGTGTGTGTGTGTGTGTGTGTGTGTGTGTGTGTGAAACTTAAACCGTAAAATTATAGCTTCACTGTACTTTTATTGCGCAGATCTATCCTGTAGTTCCAGGTCATCTTTTAACTTGACCTCTTCGGGTCACATCTGCTGTGGGTTATTAGGCATACGGCATATTTAACAATTAGCACGCTAAAGATAATTAATTGGCAGCAAGACAAGTCATAAGTTATAAGTGACCTTACGAGCTACACAAATATGGGTCGCTTTCTTCCGGGATATTTTGTTTCCTCTTTGAAAGCATTTTCGACTTGACTCTTTTCCACTATATATGGACATTTTTCATACCTCCTGGCCATTTCATGCTTATTAAATGTTAAGAAATTCATTGTTTCTTTAGGACATATAGCCTTGACTTTTGGACGGCGAAATAAAAACTCGACATTCAAGAACGGATTGCTTGTCTTCAACCCTTAACTTTCCTCAGTCTCGTCTAATCGTCGGTTTAATCGTCGTACTTTGGAACACAATGCAGAAATGGAGGCAAGAGAATTATTCAGATGGTAGAATGAGAATAGATTTCCACTGGCGATTTAACATTCACGGTTTTTTTTGGGGGGTGGGGGGTGCGTTGTTTGTTTGTCGTTTTTTTTGCTGGGGCGTGGTGGTTTTGTTTGTTTTCATTCTAGCTTGAAGTTAAAATGCTTGATTCAACAAGTGTCACACATGCGGTACCTGCTTTAAGTCATTAATGTACTTCTTAATGGATGAAACAAGTTCTTGTTTTCTCTCCTCTATCATGTAACTAGCGGCATGTCGAATAAAAATCAAAATACTGATATTTTTATTTTTAGAATACGGGGCAAAAATGTACAAATAAATCAATACATACAGCCATGTCCAGAAATAAAGACGAGTGAATTTCATGACCAATCAAAATGAGCTGTTGCTCTATTTTTCATAAATGACGTTGCATTGCTTATGTCAGTGTGTAACAACGAATTTTCACGAAGTGACGTTTTAATGATAGATAACGTCAACTGTTGATATGTTTCTGTCTAAAAAAAACAACAACATCGCAGCCGAAGATACAATGTTTTATATATATATTTTCTATCCGTAATGTGACACATGTATGCCAAACCTTCCTCTTTTAAATCAAATATGATAAAAAACAAATTAGGCTAAAAATTACTCTAAAGTGAATTTCTCATGCAGTTTTAAGGTACCATTAATGGTAATTTATCCTGAAAGTTTCTTGAAGTGACTACCGTCTATACTCGCATATAATCTAACACCAACTGCAAACTGCATAGACCCAGATCTGCCGTCGCACAATGCGTCGGCAGATCTGGGTCTATGCAGTTTGTAAGGACCAGTCAGTAGAACAAACAACATAGACCCTGATCTGCCGGCGCATTATGCGGCGGCAGATCAGGGTCTATGTTTGAATTTGGACACAGGTTATACGCGAGTATATATGGTAAATTCTCTGCTGCAGTTTTTGGTTATCATGAGTATTTGCACATTAATATACGAACATTTGTAGAAGACTAAGCCGCATTTGTGGATGAAAGGGTCAGTGACCAAGATCATGGAGTATATCATGAGATTTTTAATAGTTCGACTAATTTGGCAAAATAATTGTCACAAGTTCGATATTTTCGATTCCGATAGTCATACTTGAAAACACTTAACTGTGATCATGCTTTTTCACTTCAGGTGTTCGTAAAATTGTTTTTTATAAGTATGATTCCTAGTCCCGATGTCACTGAGCTGTTTCAGCACAAAACGATCTTTTCATGAAACTTCATTAACACATTTTGGATACAAGCAATTTGTATCCGATTCACAGCTTGTTTTTTAAAACGTATAATTTTGATAATTAAATTTAAATGTCGGGAAGCAATTTTTTGTTCTCAACTAAGATGAAAATATCTTTGTTGCTAAAAATGTAGTCAAAATGTTTTATGTATGATTGTTAAATCATTGTTTATTTTCAACTCAAATATATGGCAAATTATGTTTCTGATTTAGAATGAAATATCAAGACAAAGTCGAGGATTCTGAGATAAATTGAACTCAAATAAAAATTTTAAAAACCTGCTCATTCTTTATTAATTATCATCCGCTTAAATGGCACCATAAACTCTACGATATAGCTACTTTGTTTACGTTAATACAAGTATAATATTTAAATTATCCAACTGGACCTTGCAGGGTGATATATTGTGAAAGATATATGTTTTTAGTTATGTTACATTAATATTAGCAGGCCCTGTATATAAGAATTGTATTTGTTTGTTTGTTTGTTTGTTGGGGTGGGGGGGGGTTGGGGGGGTGAGGAATGGACTACTATGCTGATTTGCCTTAGACGCATAAGACAAGGGGGGGGTTGGGGGGGGGGGGTGAGGAATGGACTACTATGCTGATTTGCCTTAGACGCATAAGACATTTTAATGTCTGCTAAAACTAATTAAAGTATGTAACATAATCTGGATATTTTTATTAATAATTTAGTTTCACTTTTAATGACAATTCAATGATTCCCTTTTTATTTAAAAATAGCTTGGATGGAAGATATATATCTCTGAGCTTAGTTTCGAACCGTAAATCATAATTCACTATTCAGGCGGATAGACGGGTGGGTTTTAAATAAAAACGAAAGTATATAAACTATTGTCGTACGAAACTTTAGTCCGTTCGAATTCTAATAGGTTTCAAGAAAACAGTCAAACTTACCAAATATTTAAAAAAAATAAGAAGCAACCCAGGACTTGCGAATCTCACCACTTCTCAAATGATAAAAATGCAGCTCATTTACGAGGATTATGCAAATGTATATTCCTCATTTTGAAGCAATTCCAAGTCTCAATATGCCTTTCA
Source organism: Margaritifera margaritifera (assembly GCA_029931535.1). Classification (NCBI taxonomy): domain Eukaryota; kingdom Metazoa; phylum Mollusca; class Bivalvia; order Unionida; family Margaritiferidae; genus Margaritifera; species Margaritifera margaritifera. The sequence continues at coordinate 2,877,087 of JAQPZY010001482.1, read as the reverse complement.
ATAATTGAAATGAGCCAGCCATCAAATTCGCTTCTAACCAGAAAGAATTTTATGGCAATCCATAGATAAATAAATCGGATAGTTTTTCATTCAGTAACATCATAAAGATTTCCAACAGAAAAAAGCATTGGTTTTGGAGAATAAACAATATACGAGAAGTGTACGGCTTATCAACGTGTCTTCTTTATGTGATATTTCTCATCCTGAATTGAAAGTGTGTGCCTTTTACATGATAACTACCGATGAATATCAGCTCGTAATACTACTAAAATGAATCCTATTTTTCCGTGACAAAGTCATTCACTCTATCATTTATTAATTAATTCATTAAAATGTATTTGTTCATTCGTTTTTTTTCTTTTATTTATTTATTCATAACAGGTAGTAAAAGTGTTCATTTCAGTTACACAAGTGGCACACTGAATGCTCATTAAAGTGTTCATTTCAGTTATACAAGTGGCACACTAAATGTTCATCAAAGTGTTAATTTCAGTTGCACAAGTGGCACACTGTATGCTCATTAAGGTGTTCATTTCAGTTACACAAGTGGCACACTGAATGCTCATTAAAGTGTTCATTTCAGTTATACAAGTGGCACACTAAATGTTCATTAAAGTGTTCATTTCAGTTACACAAGTGGCACACTGAATGCTCAATAAAGTGTTCATTTCAGTTACACGTGTGGCACACTGAATGTTCATTAAAGTGCCAGTCATGGCAAATCTGATAGTGGTAGTTGATAGAAACGTAGTAGCAGCAAATCATATCAGTAATAGCAGTATATGTTGTAGTTGTAGCGGTATTAGTTGATGTAGTTGCAATGGTGGAAGTTTATAGAATAGTAATAGTAGTAGTAGTAGTAGTAATAGCAGTAGTAGAAATGTAATTTTCACCATATTATGTAATACAATAGGATTACAATCGTTTTATACGGAAAGTTTTTTGTCGTCCAAAAAAGCACAGAAAACATTGTAAAGAATACATAAGGCTGGGAGATATTTTGAAACACAATAACAGGTACAAACTGTCAGAACAATTATAAAACCTCGTAATGAGTTATTAATTTTTAATGAGGCGTCTATTCCCATGGTTTAAGGATTTTTGAGCGGACATGGAAGCTATCCAAAAAATTCTTTCCGTGTAAAAGTAAAGTTACTCATGCAGTCGATGAAAGCAGTACTTCTCGACTTAGAACGATAGTTCTGAACTCGATTTTTTGTTAATACAATCCACCTCGCTGCATATTTTCTGTGACGAAATCTAGGGTAGAGTGGAGGACTTCCGAATTATGGGAGTTAATCCTGTGCAAAATCATATGTACCATATATGCTGCAAAAGTAACCTCGCGACAGTGGTCGATATAACTTTGAAATAAAGATCATAAAATTCTAACTCAACATACCTTTATTGTGCCTATTTTTATTTTGTTTCCAGGTCAACATTTGACCCGGCCGCTCCAGGTCACATCTGCAGATGTTGTAGAAGCAGTGGCGAAGAATAACGCATATTTAACATGAACAACACTAAAGATTAATGTATGGGAGCAACCCAACATAAAAATCACAAGTGACCTTACCAGCTATATAAATATGGGTCAGTTTGTTCCCATACGTTTTGATTTATCTTAGAAAGCATCATCGTCCATGATAACTTGATATGGTATTTTTATCATATCCCCCTTTACGACATGTGACCTTTGGTTGTGAGCGACAGATTGAAAACACGGTATTCAAAAATGTTTAGTTTTGTTTCTTCAAATTTTAAACGTCATCATTCCTAATCCACGTACATTTTATAAAATTGTGCGGTACGAGAATTATTCAGATTTAAGACTAGAATAGAATATATGTATGTATGTATGTATGTATGTATGTATGTATGTATGTATGTATGTATGTATGTATGTATGTATGTATGTGTGTGTGTGTGTGTGTGTGTGTATGTATGTATGTATGTATGTATGTATGTATGTATGTATGTATGTATGTATATGGTTTAACAGTACTTCGGCACAAACCCAATCCTGCAAGAGATTGTAAGGACGATAATAGAATTTTACGCGCGATTTTAGATTTGTACAGGTTATTCTAACTTTATGTTAAAATCCTGAAATATATAAATGTCACATATAAGCTACCTGATTTAAGTAATCCGTTTATTTATTCATGAATGCTATTAGCCTAGAATTATCTCCACCATGATGGAATTAGCGACATGCCGAAAACAAATCAAAATCTTGACATGGCCATTCCAGAATATTGGACAAAATATCAAGAATGAGGCATATATGAAGGCATGTCCATAAATAAAGACGGATACATTTAAGGTCCAATGAAAATAAATTGGACTTGTATTTCTCATATAACTGCATAGATTTTGTTACACAACGACGTTGATATGGGACATTGTTGAAAGTGTTATCTTATGGTGCGAAATAATGATCTGTGAAGTGACATGTTAAATCTTAAGATAGATAACGTAAACCGAAGGGACGTGGCTATTAAAATAAATAAGCAGCGCAGCGGAGTCCACGTTTCATTTGTGATATAACTTCTGAAGATGATTTTGCACATGATTACCCCTACTTGCAACTCTGATTCAAATATGTGAATAAATTAAACAAAGACGAAAATTCGCCTCAAGTTATTTTAATATGGAATTTTAACGTAATATTCATGGTATGGACAAACGTCCCAACATAATAAAAATGGTTCTTTAAAATTTCTTAAAGTGACGAATTCCTCTGTTGCAAAAATTGGTTAAAATCGGCTTTTGTACAAAAATATACCAGATTGTATCGGAGATTAGGTGTTGTTGATGGGTCAAAATGTCACTGAATATCGAATTCCAGAAAAGCGTGTCCTGGACTGTTTTAATACAATTCTCAACTTTCTCCTTGCAAATACGACTTTGGTAACACTAACTGAGGGTTGCCTTATTTGAATGTTCCTAAATTAAGAGCATAAGTTAGAACTCACTATACTTTTATTGCGCCAATTTTTCCTATGTTCGCAGGTATCATTTGACCCGGCCTCTTTTGGACACATGTGTTGTAGAAGCGGCCAAGCCTAAGGTATACTTAGCAACTACTACGCGAAAGATAAATGTTTGTGAGCAATCCAACATATAAATCATAAGTTACCTTTCTGAGTATAAAATACAAATCAGTTTTTCGTAATAAGTTTTAATTCCAGTTACATCATCTTCTAATCCCCATGCTTTCATCTTTCCTTACGAGATAAACAGCAAAGTGGAAAGTCGGTACTCAAATATTATTTTCGTTTCTTCATATTCAAAATTTCCGCAGTCTCGTCAGATCTTCGGCTGAATCCTCGTACTTTGTACAAAACTGTGAGGTAGGAAAATTATTCGGTATGTAGGACGATAATAGTATGTATATATGGAAGGATGGATGGGATTTAACGGCACATCAGCACAATCCTGGCTATATAGTGCCGAGAAAGTTATTTATCCCAAAATGTCATACAAAACAAAAATAAGGGCAAAAAAGTTAAAATCCTTGAAATATAAGGTCAATTTTTAAAAAAAAATTAAAATGTAAACCACTTTGTTTTAAAGTCAAGGACCTTGACAGTTGCAACATCATATCGGGATGCATCCCAGGGCAATAAGGTTGCCTCCATTAGACACCTCTTACAACATGCAAGAGGGAGCATCGGACCTGTTCTACGTCCACGATTCCGCAAAGGAATGGAAAGTACAATACTATGATTCCACAGGTAATTTGAGATTAAAAGGTTCATTCAAGTTTCAAGTTAAAATCCTAAAATCTATTAATTTCACGCATAAGCCATTGTTTTAAGTAATCAATGTATTTTTTCATGGATGCTATAAGTCTTGTTTTTCCTGCACTATGATGGAATTAACGAGATGCCGAATAAATGTCTAAATATTGACATGTCAATTCCAGAATATGGGACACAATGTCAAGATGGACCCATTAATAAAGTCATATGCATAAATAAAGACGGATACATTTCGTGTCCCACGTACATGAATTGGACTTCTATTTCTCATATAATTACAAAGATTGTGTTACTCAGCGACGTTGGCATGGGACATTGTTTAAAGTGTTATCTCATGGCGTGATATAACGATTTTTGTTAAGTGACATTGTAAATCTGTTTTCTTGTGAATGTTATATTAGCGACATCCCTTTTGAAGGTGATTTGGCACATTGCTACCACAACTTGCAACTCTGATTCATATATGCGAAAAAATAAAATAAAGACGAACATTCGCTTACAGTTAATTTAGCCTGGAATTGTACCGTAATACTTCTGGAATGAACAAAATTCCCAACGTAATAAAAATGGTTCCTGATAATGACGAAATCCTCTGTTGCAATAGTTGGTTATCGTGCATTTTTGCAAATAAGTCAATCAGAATGCATGAAAGATTAATTGTTATTGGTGGTCCAGAAGGTCATTGAGTTGTGTCGAGATATTTTAGTTCTTACTTCTTCAGCTGAAAAATAAATGTTTAAAATGACGTTATTTTTTATTCCGATAATTTCCCTGTGATTCTGCGTTTTCATTTCATGTCTCATTGAAATTACTGTTGAAAGGTTCAATGCATGGTTCTGCAGTCACGAAACTGTTTCAGCACATAACAATTAAACTTGTGCTCATTTTTGCTTTAAAAATGAATTATATATATCTCCGCTCTGATTGCATTGAGAATGTTTGCATTTCATTAGTTTGTTTCTCTACATCTATGCCCAAATTTTAATTATATAGAGAGACTTTAAGCATGAGTTCTATTTTAATTAAATAGAGATACATTGAGAATGAGTTTTATTTTAATTAAATAGAGGGAATTTGAGAATGAGTTTTATTTTAATTAAATAGAGAGACTGTGAGAATGAGTTCTATTTTAATTAAATAGAGAGACTTTGAGAATGAGTTTTATTTTAATTAAATAGAGAGACTGTGAGCGTGAGTTCTATTTTAATTAAATAGAGAGACTTTGAGCATGAGTTTTATTTTAATTAAATAGAGAGACTTTGAGAATGAGTTTTATTTTAATTAAATAGAGAGACTGTGAGCATGAGTTTTATTTTAATTAAATAGAGAGACTTTGAGAATGAGTTTTATTTTAATTAAATAGAGAGACTGTGAGCATGAGTTTTATTTAATTAAATAGAGAGACTTTGAGCATGAGTTTTCATTTTAGTCTGAATTATATTTGTGCAACTCTTTAAGTGTTTCGAAAAAAAATTCCCCTAGGACTTCTGATCAAACTAACTGAGGGTTGCCTGTATTTGAATGTATGTAGGCATCTTGCGAGTGCTGTCCTACGGTTATATATTATGACGCATCATGTGATCACGTCATTAAACTACTGCAATATGTTTTGGATGTAATCATTTTTTACTCTGGTCATGACATGCTTTGCAAAGAATATGACTTTTATAATTAAATTTAAATGATAGGGACCCATTTTGGACAAGTTAAATGTTCTAGTCTGAGAGGCAATATCTTTTATTTGACTTCAAGTGCAGTCGGAACATATAATCATTTTTCATGTTAAATAAATGGCTAATGATGTTTCAGATTTAGTATTAAAACTTCAAAGCCAAGTCCGTGATTTTTAAATAAATTTAAAACATTTGAGTGGTTTTGGGAAATAAAATGGAAATTAATGAATTTGCTCTTTGAGTAACAGTGACGTATTATTCATATAATATGGGACCAAGAAAACTATGTTGTCCAAACTGGACATTGACAGCGTGCGAACCACTCCCAATCTGCAGTATGTTGAACGATCTTGAAAAATTAATCCCAAATCTAGGATTTGATTTTTAGAATAGATAAATAAGCTGCTTTCCTTATACTGAAAAAGAAGACATTTTTATGTTTACTAAAATTAACGAAAATATATAGCATAACCTAAATACTTTTGAAAAGTGAATTTTCTATAATTTCGATATGAGGGAGTTTGATAATTACGAGCATTTAGGACTTGTTTCTCTAAATTTATTCATTTTAGAGATTTTAGACTGAATTTAAAATTTTGCTGAACACTACGTATCATGGTTTTATTGACATCTACCGTCTATACTCACGTATAATCTGTAAAACGAACTGCAAACTACATTGACCCAGATCTGCCGTCGCGTAATGCGCCGGCAGATCTGGGTCTATGCAGTTTGTAAGGACTAATCAGTGGAACAAACAACATAGACCCTAATCTGCCGGCGGCAGATCAGGGTCTATGTTGTTTGCATTTGGACCCGACTTATACGCAAGTACAGACGGTATTTTATTTGATTGTGTCGACAAATTTTCATATATGACTTCTGATCAAACTACCTGGGAATTGCCTGTTTTTAATATTCCTGAACTTGCGCTCCGTTTCAAAACATGTCTTCTGATCAAAATAGTTGAGGGCTGCCTAAATTTGAATGTTTGAATACCCCTTGCATGCGTTCTCCTTCTATGATTATTTAATTTGACGCATCATGCGATAACACGATTCAACTACTGTAACTTGTCATTTTATGTAGGATTATTTACAGGAGTGGTGACTTGTTTTGTAAAATGTATATTTTTGATAATTAAATTTAAATATCGGGAACCATCTTTGCGCCACTTATATGTTCTCGTCTTAGAGGCAATATTTTTTTTTATTACTAGAAATCAGTAATAACATATAATTAAGTATCCTATGCAATTTTATTTATCTCAGATAAATGGCTAATTGTGTTTCAGATTTAAAATTAAAACTTCAAGAACATGCCGCAGATGTTTGAATCAACCAAATATTTTGCGCCGCATCCAATGAAAAAATAACTTGAAATAATGACTTTTCTCCTTTGAGTAATAATTTAATATACTACCAAGAAAACTAGCATATATATATATATATATATATATATATATATATATATATATATATATATATATAGCTGAACTAACACTGGGTGAGAACCACTCCCCACTTCTACGTGCAATTTGATGAAAGATCTCGGAGAGCAAAGTCGCCCTAACTCTAAGAATTGACTTTTAAAATAGATAAATACTCTGGTTTGCTTATATTGAAATATGAAGAATTTTTTTATGTTTTCTAAAACCAATGAAAGTATTATAGCATGACCTGAATATTTTAAGTTGTACTTAAACCATTAATGTTTTTATTTAAAGATATTTTTGTCTTAATTCAACTGAGAAGAGTAAGTGTATCTGATTTTAGGTTGGTGTACTTAAACCATAACTGTTTTTATTTAAAGATATTTTTGTCTTAATTCATCTGAGAAGAGTAAGTGTATCTGATTTTAGGTTGGAACCGTAAATCATTCTTTACTATTCAGCTGGATAGACCGGATGGGTTTCAAGTAAAATAAATATATAGCCATTGTGTAAAGAAAATCTGGCCCTTTTGAATTCCAGCTTGTTGTAAATGGTTCCAATAAGATTTTAGAAGCTTATCAAACATTTTGCATTATAAATAAACCATCAAGCGTTAATCTCACCAGCACTCAAATGATTCAAATGCAGTTCATTCACGAGCACTATATAACTCTGTATCCCTGATTTTGAAGGAATTTCAAAAACATCAATGTCCCTTTCGATAATTGACTTAAATAATGTGAGGCCAGCTTTGAAATTTTTATCTGACCAGAAAGAATTTTTATAAAATTCTTACTGATCTAATAAGAATTTGATGTCAATCTATAGATGGATATTTTGTCTGAATTACATGATAAAGAATGCTTTATCAATGTATTTCACAGAAATGAGAACTTTCTTCTAAAACCAGTTTTATTCGTATCCCCGTTCTATTGATAGCAGGTCAGGATACTCACATCTTTGCTAATGTTATGTGCTTTATGGTGGAAAAATTGTTTTTACCAACAAAGCAATGAGAAAGATATTACAAAATCTAAATTTGAGGACTAAATGTTGAGATATTTAATGAACCTGGATTTTTTATTGCGTATTTCAACACTCATCGTCTAAATGTTATTTATATCACTCAGAAAAAGCAATAAAAATTAAATTAATTTGGAATTTAACAGTCGGCATATATATGGATCAGTTGTAACGACAAAAATATTCAGCACTACATACTCCAAACACAAGAATATGTCGCTTTTTACATTTTCCAATGAAGGAAATATATAAGTTTCACTATATTTTTTAAGAAAAATGTTACAAAATTGACATATTTCGTCCATTTGTAACAACATACCTCAAACTAGGTCAGTCTTTTTATAAATATTACAAAATTGAAATAGTTTGTCCATTTGCCACAACATACATCAAATTAGGTTAGTTTATTTATAAATGTTGATCTATGACTTCTTTTCCGTTTTTTCCCAAGCTCAAAGGAATAATTAGGTGTCAGATAAGCGGCATGTGTTAAATGTGTCATAACCCAAAAGTAAATTACTTTAACTTGTGGATTCTGATAAAAAGCATTCCGTCTTTATAATTTAATATATGAGGTTGGGGCAAGACGGTAACTGTATCATTGTCAGTATTTAGGTCCATAGAGATGGACAAAGGTCGATTTTTATTTTCTTCAGATTAACGACGTTATTTTACTTCTGCATGTATGGATCCTTGTTAGACGTTAGCAATATTTGTCTTGAATAAACGTTGCAACTGTCAATTTTTTAAAATAAGATTGCAAATAAATCGTTATCGCCGAAAACGTTCAAAAATGTATTTGGACAGAATTTTAAGCTATTACTCTCCGGAGTCGAGTCGAGTTGATAGGTGGCTTGCAAAAATGACGCCAATACCCATATTCTCTACGCATTAGTTTATACACTAAAGAATGAAGAGGAAAATATGAAAGTGGGTACAATATATCATCTTTCGCAACTCGACTCGACCAACACTGACCCCTGGGGGGACGGGGGGGGGGGGTAACTCGTGTAGGCTTGAAAGGTCAAAATACTCATTTTGCTCAATTGTAATTCACATAACTCTGAATACGTCTGAGGGTGTTCAATAGGCCTTATGTAATGTAGGATAACGTATTCAACGGGTAAAATGGTACATTTTTATACCAAATGTGGTTGATGCCACACATTTCCTGGCGAATGACCTCTTCAGCTAAGAACCGACCAATTGCGTTAGTTTATAACCGTGTTCTTATCATTGTAGGTTATCAGCGTTATTTCAACATCTAGGTTACCAAATATTTGGGAATCGTATGAGACATAAAATGTTCTCCACGAGAAGCCTTCCAGCATTTCTACCATTCTTGCCCACAAGGAAAACAGTATGATTGATATGTAACCGGTATCTGTTTACCAGATTATGTTGTAGATGATAATGATATGTAACCGGTATCTGTTTACCAGATTATGTTGTAGATGATAATGATATGTAACCGGTATCTGTTTACCAGATTATGTTGTAGATGATAATGATATGTAGCCAGTATAAGGTTACCAGATTATGTTGTAGATGATAATGATATGTAGCCAGTATCTGGTTACCAGATTATGTTGTAGATGATAATGATATGTAGCCAGTATCTGGTTACCAGATTATGTTGTAGATGATAATGATATGTAGCCGGTATCTGGTTACCAGATTATGTTGGCGATGATAATGATATGTAACCGGTATCTGGTTACCAGGTTATGTTGTAGATGATAATGATATGTTGCCAGTATATGTTTACCAGATTATGTTGTAAATGATAATGATATGTAGCCAGTATCAGTTTACCAGATTATGTTGTAGATGATAATGATATGTAGCCAGTATCTGGTTACCAGATTATGTTGTAGATGATAATGATATGTAGCCAGTATCTGGTTACCAGATTATGTTGTAGATGATAATGATATGTAGCCAGTATCTGGTTACCAGATTATGTTGTAGATGATAATGATATGTAGCCAGTATCTGGTTACCAGATTATGTTGTAGATGATAATGATATGTAGCCAGTATCTGGTTACCAGATTATGTTGTAGATGATAATGTGCTTCACACGTCTGTTTTGTCTAAGGATTATATACCATATGCTATTTTACCACGCTCATCTCAATTTAATACCATTTATGCAAATGATCACTCCCTTTGTTTCTGTAAGCAAACTGGTATGCGTATCGTGAATGATAGAGTAGGACTGGACAGTTATGTTGGAAAATATACTTAAGTTGGAAGAGATGATAAACGTTTAAATAATTATGTTGTAGTTTCGAAGTATTATTTGATAATTTTTACCTCTTTTGATGTCGGTTATCCAAGTATTTTATCTGACTATTGTATTGTTTCTTTTTCTTTAGCCTGTATAGATGTATTACACGGAAGCAGTATCGATAATAGGGTTGTTTGGGTTAAAAATAAATATGTTAGAGAAACAGGGAATATAAACAATTGTAAGGAGAATATAAACATGAATAGAAAGAGTAACAATTTGTATTTCCGAATTGATAAATATACCTAATTTATGTACTGACAAAGAAAACCATGATCGGTGTCTAGATGATTTTGTGAAAATCATACATGGGGTTGGTTATTACGACAATACTGTCGGATGTCTTATTTTATAGATACTAAGTATGACACACCATAGTATAATGATCAATGTGAAGACAACAGAAACTAACGTGTTTACTACGTTAAATACTTATATTACATGTGTTTACTACATTAAATACTTATATTGCATGTGTTTACTATATTAAATACCTATATTACATGTGTTTACTACAATAAATACTTATATTACATGTGTTTACCATATTAAATACTTATATTGCATGTGTTTACCACATTAAATACTTATATTGCATGTGTTTACTACATTAAATACTTATATTGCATGTGTTTACTACATTAAATACTTATATTGCATGTGTTTACTATATTAAATACCTATATTACATGTGTTTACTATATTAAATACTTATATTACATGTGTTTACTATATTAAATACTTATATTACATGTGTTTACTATATTAAATGCCTATATTGCATGTGTTTACTATATTAAATACCTATATTACATGTGTTTACTATATTAAATACTTATATTGCATGTGTTTACTATATTAAATACTTATATTACATGTGTTTACTATATTAAATACCTATATTACATGTGTTTACTATATTAAATACTTATATTACATGTGTTTACTATATTAAATACTTATATTGCATGTGTTTACTACAATAAATACTTATATTACATGTGTTTACTACATTAAATACTTATATTACATGTGTTTACTATATTAAATACCTATATTACATGTGTTTACTATATTAAATACTTATATTACATGTGTTTACTATATTAAATACTTATATTACATGTGTTTACTATATTAAATGCCTATATTGCATGTGTTTACTACATTAAATACCTATATTACATGTGTTTACTATATTAAATACCTATATTACATGTGTTTACTATATTAAATACTTATATTACATGTGTTTACTATATTAAATGCCTATATTGCATGTGTTTACTACATTAAATACTTATATTGCATGTGTTTACTACATTAAATACCTATATTACATGTGTTTACTACATTAAATACTTATATTACATGTGTTTACTACATTAAATACTTATATTGCATGTGTTTACTACATTAAATACTTATATTGCATGTGTTTACTACATTAAATACTTATATTGCATGTGTTTACTACATTAAATACTTATATTGCATGTGTTTACTATATTAAATACTTATATTACATGTGTTTACTACATTAAATACTTATATTGCATGTGTTTACTACATTAAATACTTATATTGCATGTGTTTACTACATTAAATACTTATATTACATGTGTTTACTATATTAAATGCCTATATTGCATGTGTTTACTATATTAAATACTTATATTACATGTGTTTACTATATTAAATGCCTATATTGCATGTGTTTACTACATTAAATACTTATATTACATGTGTTTACTACATTAAATACTTATATTGCATGTGTTTACTACATTAAATACTTATATTACATGTGTTTACTAGATTAAATACTTATATTGCATGTGTTTACTACATTAAATACTTATATTGCATGTGTTTACTACATTAAATACTTATATTGCATGTGTTTACTACATTAAATACTTATATTGCATGTGTTTACTACATTAAATACTTATATTGCATGTGTTTACTACATTAAATACTTATATTGCATGTGTTTACTACATTAAATACTTATATTGCATGTGTTTACTACATTAAATACCTATATTGCATGTGTTTACTATATTAAATACTTATATTGCATGTTTTTACTACGTTAAATACTTATATTACATGTGTTTACTACATTAAATACGTATATTACATGTGTTTACTATATTAAATACTTATATTACATGTGTTTACTATATCAAATACTTATATTACATGTGTTTACTACATTAAATATTTATATTACATGTGTTTACTATATTAAATACTTATATTACATGTGTTTACTACATTAAATACTTATATTGCATGTGTTTACTACATTAAATACTTATATTGCATGTGTTTACTACATTAAATACTTATATTACATGTGTTTACTATATGAAATACTTATAGTACATGTGTTTACTACATTAAATACTTATATTGCATGTGTTTACTACATTAAATACTTATATTACATGTGTTTACTATATTAAATGCCTATAGTACATGTGTTTACTACATCAAATGCCTGTAGTGCATGCATTTACTACATTCAATGACTATGGTGCACGCGTTTGCTGTACTAAATGCGTATAGTGCAAGTGGTTACTGTATTAAATGCCTATCGTGCACGTGTTTACTGTATTAAATGCCTATAATGCACGTGTTTACTGTATTAAATGCCTATCGTGCACGTGTTTACAGTATTAAATGCCTATCCTGCACGTGTTTACAGTATTAAATGCCTATCGTGCACGTGTTTACTGTATTAAATGCCTATAATGCACGTTTTTACAGTATTAAATGCCTATAATACATGTGTTTACTGTATTAAATGCCTATAGTGCACGAGATTGCTACATTAAATGCCTATGGTGCATGTGTTTACTACATCAAATGCCTATAGTGCAGACATATACGATGACAATCGTAAGAAACTTGTGTATGCCAAATCATAATTTTAAAACATACTGCAAGAAAATAAAGATATGGTTATGACACGGAGAAAACTAAAGTTACTTGATGCCAGGATTAAGAACGCAAACAAATTATTGAAAATTGCTGTGCTGTTTAGTAAAAGAATCGTGCACAGACGAAATATAATAAAACTATCTATACTGTGATATAAATATAATAAAACTATGTATACTGTGATATAAATATAATAAAACTATCTATACTGTGATATAAATATAATAAAACTATACTGTGATATAAATATAATAAAACTATCTATACTGTGATATAAATATAATAAAACTATCTATACTGTGATATAAATATAATAAAACTATCTATACTGTGATATAAATCATTTTCCGACCAAACAAAAAATGACTGTATTGGTTCAAGTCTTGTTATAATTGTGTTTGGCAAAATTAAGGTGTTAGAGACCAGAGTACGTTTATTTATGTTTGAAACAAAAGACTTAGCGATAATGTAATACAGAACTGGAATCCAAAATTGACTGATTAACCTAGAGCTATGTTATACAAAGAAATTGCATACTTTTGTCTTCAGCCATACCTAGATAGAATGACTGCTTCGAAATTTATAGTTACACATACAAAAGTCCGAGCCTCCTCGAAATCGACTTGAAATTGAAATTGGTACCTTGGCGAATCCAGCAATTCCTCGTGAAAATATAAAATGTAAATTTTGTACTATTTTGCAAGAAGAATTTACTTTTAATGTTTGACAGCCTTTTGTATATACATTTACGGAGAGAATATATTTCGAGTAGATCAGGCATGTGCAACATCCTCTAGTGATTTTTAAATGTACCCGTACGATGTAAATGTAACCGGATGAAACCAGGCCGCGGGCCAGATATGGCCCGCGGACCGTAGGTTGCACATGCATGGAGTAGACTCTGGATACGCCCTAACATGTTTAAATTCATATACATTTTGAAATTTTCCAATGCAGAAGTCCTACAAGAACATGTATCTATATCTGGTGGGGTGTAGTTTACCCAAATATACATCTTTCGTCTATAAAATAACGGTTGATCTTGAAATAAAAAAAAATACAGCTTGATCGTCCATTCACTAATTTCGGATACACCAGTTTTATTGACTAACTAAAATTCTGTCAGTAGGGCTGTATAGCATGGACGTACTTATGGACGTACGGTACCACATATGATATAGAGCTTGTACTATAGACGTACGGTACCACATATGATATAGAGCTTGTACTATAGACGTACGGTACCACATATGATATAGAGCTTGTACTATAGACGTACGGTACCACATATGATATAGAGCTTCATTCAGATATAAAAATGCAACATAAAAATAGTTCGGGATATTTTTTTCGTCACTCATGGACTAAACGATTGCTTGTACACTCTATATTTAAATACGTGTATGTATTGCATGTACACTGTATATTAAAAAAATACGTGTAGGTATTGCATGGAAGGTATGGTATAATTCGCTTTAACATTAGAAGAAAACAAGATCAAAGTATGATCTAAATGTCAAGTTCATACCTGACTGATAGAAACACGCATGCGCAGACCAGCAGTTTATTTGTGGACAGGTTGGAAAGACATTCAAAGCGAAAAGCTTCTTAAGGCCGATCTATTATATATATATATATATATATATATATATATATATATATATATATATATATATATATATATATACATATATATATATATATATACGACTCTATGGTCAAAAAATATGTAACACAAAGAAAGTGAAACCGACAAAATCAAGTAAAATCAACAAGCAATTTATTTCTAGACAATTAAAGTGAAAATTCAACAGACACTTACAATAACGTGAATTAAAATCTAGATAATCCTAGTGTCCTGATCACAAGTTAAAAAAATATAGAATGTTCCGAATGATTTCCAATAGTCTTGAATGTCCTGATATACCACACGTCTTGAATGTCCTGATGTACCACAATGATGTAATCAGGAATATTTTGAATGAATTCACATAAATCGCAAAAAGTCATAAATTATATCAGCACTTTAGTATTTCCTATGAATCTTTGAAATAAATAATTCCTCTCTCTATTATATCTGGTTTTCACAACTGTAACATCTGATTATTAAAATAGCTTCTTTACAAACTGATGTTTAAAACAAGAGTTTTAGAACCGGAATGATGTCTTGTTTACTAAACCTCATATATATCGGTAAATAGGTGTACCTGACAATTCTCACATCAGGATATGAGTTATTTTTATGGAAAATTACTTTGTGTACCTGACTTTTGTCACAACAAGACATGGAAATAACAGTCCCGCTGCTAACAAAACCGGGCTTGAACTCCAATGCTATATAAACATATTGTTTACAAAAAGACCACAATCTGACTAAAGTACAACTTACAATCATCGACACATATTATACATTCAGTATATATATATATATATATATATATATATATATATATATATATATATATATATATATATATATATATATATATATATTCTTTATTTTAACAATGACAAAAGTACATTTTAAGTACCTTTAAGGACTCTAGTTATGTCTACTTGTAAAATGATTGGTATCATGGGTGATAGTTTACTGTATATATCCATGCAAGTTTTCCTTCCCAGTCTCGCTCACAGACAAGTTAACATAGCAGTCTGTAAACGTAACCGGAATTTCGCGTCCTGTATTGTCTGAGACGGTTTACATTTTTAGAACTGAACACTTAATCGGCACTATATCGGTAGTGTTGTACTGACGTACCGTTAAACCAGGTACATACGTACATACCGTACTTTAAACAACACCATGCACAAGTTATTCCATGAAACATCCAAATAACATTTGTGTAAAACAATCGCAATATCGAGGCTGCGCTTCAGTATAGCTCCTCTTTGTTAAAAGTATTTCGATTTTAATGTATACTTCAAAGCTGCACCCACACTTCTTTTGTGAAAAAGTTACAGACCTGATTGTTTAAACATGGCGCTATATTTATGGATAAAAATACTTTGAATATGTATGTGTTCTAAGATATATTTCCTTTATGCTGACAACTGCTGGCACTGTAGTCCAAAAAGATTAGAATGGAAAAATTGAACACTGAACTGAACACTCAAATGTTAAAAGCATATATTGGGACTTTCGGCATCAATGACATTCAGTGAAAGTGTTGTATACACACTCTTGAGCAAATCGTTTTCTGTCTTATTCTTAGCTTGTGTGCATTATTGAAGATCGTTTTGTTTTAAATTTTTCAGTCTGAACTTAATTTCATATTTAAATATCTTTCCTGACCGCGGGACCTCAAAGCATTTTTTTTTTACTGTGGCACGTGACCGCGGGACCTCAAAGCATTTTTTTTTACTGTGGCACGTGACCGCGGGACCTCCAAGCATATTTTACTGTATCACGTCTCTCAAGGATTGAACTGATATTAAAGTAATAGATGGGTTTCTTTATAAAGACTCCGTGTCAAGCCACATACAATGAGAAGAAAAAAGGAACATGAATCTCGAGTAAAAATGGTGTATAGCGTCTTTTTTTCAAT
The DNA here is from genome assembly GCA_029931535.1 of Margaritifera margaritifera. Lineage (NCBI taxonomy): Eukaryota > Metazoa > Mollusca > Bivalvia > Unionida > Margaritiferidae > Margaritifera > Margaritifera margaritifera. Next base: position 2,860,403 of record JAQPZY010001482.1, on the reverse strand, counting down.
CCGATGAGACCTTTAGGAATAGTCAGACGTAAATTATGGGTATTTCATCTCACAGCAGTATCCTGATTGACCGTGTGGTTCTTATTGCTTGATTGTTGTTTTTTTTTTGTGTCGTAGCTGTCAAGACAGTCTTAAATGTAAATGGCCAGTAATTGCCTTACCGCCTTCTGAACAAAATGAGTAACACGATATATTATTTATCCCTTCACAATCACGTGACATATTTACACGAGCAAGTAATGCCCTATTTAAGGTCGCTATTTATGTAGTGCAACATAAGCGAATTTCAAAAATCGCGTAAAAGAGTTCTGCACATTTACACTTGTGATTTTTATCAGTTATTCACGAAAGGTAAGTAAACCATTTATTTAATTTATGTATTTATTTCCAAAACGAACTACCGGTATATAACTTTCTCTCTCTCTCTCTTTTGCCAGCTACGATTTTTTTCATTTATTTATTTCTTTATTTCTTTATAGACATGACATTATAAACTATTTCAAATAAATACTGTACATAGATTTGTGGAAACTGAACAGGCTTTCATAAGGCAAACAAATACAAGCAATAAAAGAAGAACTTGTATTGTATCAGTGTTGAATAAAGAAATTTTCTTCGCAGTAAATTACTGATTTGTAAATGTTCCATCAGTTTGCTTGCAGGTTAAATTGTATGCATTTTTGTACATTGTGTAGAATGACATAACCATGTACATATACACAAACGCCATAATGTACTGAGTAAACAAGAACTGTAATGTGATACAATTATACCTAGTCTATACATTTTACGTTGCCACAAGAAAAGTCGGAAATAAAAATATTTCTCTTAACAGAATTTATTCTGAAAAAGATAATTTAAGTAATACTTTTTTCTTCTTCTGCACACATAAATCATTTCCAAGACGTTCGCGTGTGTATTTGTATGGGTGTACTGGAATTAGGGTTTTTTGCGTGTGTATTTGTATGGGGTTATGCGCGTTGGGGTTGTTTTCGTGTGCATTTGTATATGCATACGGAGGTTAGGGTTATTTGCGTGTCCATTTGTATAGGGGTACTGGAGTTGGGATTCGGGTTATTTGGTTGTGTATTTGTATTGGAGGTACCAGCAGTGGCGGCCCGAGGGGGTCGGAGTTGGGGCAATTGCCCTCGGGCGCTTTGCGAAAGGGGGCGCCGTCGGGAGCTTTCTTTTTGCAGCTGTAACCGGGTTGGGGTTGGAGGTTGGAAACTGACATAAAAACTGTTCTCTGTGGAAATGTAGGGGCGCCACTAAAGAACATTGCCCGCGAGCGCCTCTGTAGGGGCGCCACTAAATAACATTGCCCCCGGTCCCCTAACATCATTCATCGTCGATTTTTCAATCACTCCATGTATTGGCTTTTTTTTAAAATTAAAGTTCACTACAAATATCCGTCTCATGCACAAAAAGCACATAGCAGAAGTATTTATGCAAACGGAACTATTTTGGCTTTCCGGCAAAGTTTTCTTCCTCTGTTCCGTTTTCGAGTATATTTCTCTGGAACATAGACCAAAGCATCAATCAAACATAGAAGCCCTTACGTGAGTGCTCATTTCAAATGAAATTTATGAAACGAGTTGAATAAATTTCTGTTTTTGCGAATCTTGGCGAATAGTCTTGTGAAATGACTTTGAAATACATTCGGATGCCTTGGACGTTAGTCATTTCCTTTGCATAACGTTTAACGTCATTTGTGACATCATGAGGTTGTATTACATATATGAAAACTAAGATATGTATATATTAAACTAAACAACACAGTAGTGATTTCATAAAGTTGTTATAGACGAATTCTGCACTTTAAAGTTGTATAAATTTAAAGTGGACTTTATTAGTGAAACATGAAAAAGCCTTGCATCTGAAATACTATTTGCATAATAAAGCCGTTCAATATGTAGCAAATATCATTTCAAATACACCTACTCACTACAATCCATACAAAACGTAATAATGTATTATCGAAAGCTGGACATGTTGAATCACCATTTGACAACTTGACATTCCTTTCCTATCAGCAGGCTGAGTCAGAAGGGTGACATCGTTTCCTATCAGGAAAATCATATACTCAAATCCTCGTATAATGATGGCATATCTGTAAACTGTCCTAAAAATAAATTTATAATATTTATATTTCTAATCACCTTCTTTTTTAGATTACCATGAACAAATTCATCGTCCTTCTGTCTAGCCTTGCTGTCGTGTTCGTGCTTGAGGTCCATTCACAAAGTAAGACATTGTGCAAATTATACTTACCGTATATATTCGCTTATAAGCTAATACCAACTGCAAACTGCATAGACCCAGATCTGCCGTCTCATAATGAGCCGGCAGATCTGAGTCTATGCAGTTTGTAAGGACTATTCAGTAGAAGAAACAACAAAAACCGTGATCTGCCGGTGCATTTTGCGACGGCAGATCTGGGTCTACGTTGTTTGCATTTGGACCCGGTTTATACGGGAGTATAGACGGTACTGCATGTGCTAGTATGCTGCTTCCAATGTGCTTCGTCCGCTTAGCTTTCCTCTTTGTACACACAAGGCGCAGTGAAAATACGAAATAAACAACACAGAGAAAGACACACACAGAGACAGAATACATACATGCAAGCTCGAACCCATATTGCCAATTATTTTTATTACTAAATCTCTTGTACTAAATTACATTTTTTACGATTACATGTTCTGTAGCGTATTTTAGTATTGTAACAAACATAACCAGCGATGCTATGACAAAAGACGTAATTAATTTTAAAGGATTCTTATGCCCTCCATGATCGCTTGGTATTTCGAATAAGGTCATTCAATTGTGTTTTTAGCGGACAGACTTCGAGGTTTTTAACAGAATTAGTGTTGTACTGGCAAGGAAGGAAGCCTGGAAGTTTAGGCTCGTTTCAAGTTGTCTTTTTAAGCAAAGGATGAAAGTCGTAACATCCGTAAACCAGTCTGAGTTTCCTCACATTGTAATATCGATTTATCACTCAAAATCCTGCTGAAAAATGGTAGTCTGTCAAGAAAAACAATTTGAAAGACCTTAATTAAATACCTGACTGTTTCTAACGGCTAAATATTTTTCAAGGTCATCTTAATTTCTTACTGTCTCTTCGTATATTCTTTAAAAAAGACATCGTTAAGAAATCAATTAATATAAGTAGACTTATCGCATGCTGGGATTTTCCGCCAAATTCTGAGCTGTTGTCACTTTTGCAGGTTTGTTGCTGATAATGAAGTTTGCGTTAGAAAAGATTAACAAAAATGATCAGGTTTCGCTGCTTTTTGATTGGCAGATACATGATTTCTACCGTGGACATAGATGTTTCTCAAGCTTACGTTATCACACATAGATATACAATCAAACCTGCCTTAAACAGCCACCTCCGGAAAGTGACAAACAGTGGCTACACAATAGCGGCTTTTTTAATCAAATACTTTTGTGCTAGAGACCTTTAATAAGGTGTTGTTTGAGAAATTTTATTATGGGCAGGTTTGACTGTAGTAGTTAATTTGAGATGCATGCCCACAAAATTTGAACTGCCCTTGATATGATTGTGATCGCATTTAAAATTTCGAATTTGCAGGTTGGTGTGACCACTTTGGGTGACTAGCTTATTCTCGATGTGTTGTCTTCCTAATTTCTACCACCATCACCAAATAGAATTGTGTCCATGGTTAATGAAGGTCTCTCCGTCAACAAGTTTAACGTTTCATTTTCATAAGTCTACTTTATCACACACATCATAAATCGTTCAAAGAATGCAATTTTCAGTTGATGAAATATGTATTTAAAAACAAAAAATAACGTAATATGTATTTTTCTTTAAGTAGAAAAAAAAAGCTTTTTTATATGGTTATGCAGAAATGTTAAACCTGAACGAAAAAGAAGAAAATCTTAACAAAAGCAAAGTTTTCGGCTCATTGTGGTACGACATTACAAAAAAAACTCAGCGATGCAGACGAGAAAGTTTCTTTCCGTGTCTAATGTGTAATAGGTTTCCGGTTAGATGATGTGTTTCCGCTTAGATGATGTTTATTACTCTTCATTTATACCTTGTTTACCAGACAATATAAATATCCAATTTAGCCTTCTTTTTACCATTTCGCCCAGAGGAAAAATAAAACGCACAAAAAACATGAGTGGCATTAAACCTAACAATATATATTTTATATGCTTGTCTATGACGTTCTTTGTTCAGAGTAAGTAGTATTATAGAAGGACAGTATTGTCACCAATATAAAACAATATGATAAAAATAACCTTAAAGAAACAATATTAACAAGACAAAGAGAGCTTCAGTAGAGACAGCAAAAAGAAAAGGTACCATCAACTGCCATAAGTAAAAAGCTGAAACAGCGTGAATCAAAAAATCTTAAAGAAACAAAATTAACAAAACAAAGGGGGCGTCAGCACGTACCAAAAAAAAAAGTGTCATCAGCTGCCACAAGTAAAAAGATGTTGTTGGTGAACTTTAATTAAAATTGGTCATTATTTTGTCCATCTGACATGGTTATGACAGCATGCTAAACAAGCTGCCCATGACATATTGGATGACAATTTTGTATGTAATGTCAAAATGCAAAGTAAATAATTATTTCCTGAAAAGAGGTTAAAACTGTCTGACACCGTGTATTACTAAGTGATTTCAACATATGCCCATGAATGACAACGAGGTGTTGCTTCGATATAATCTGGTTTTGACCAGTCAACGCACGGACCTGTGTCTGTTCAGTGGAATATATTTTTTAAACCAATTGACATTTTGACAAGTTTCTTTGAACAGTTTGTCGTATCTTTAAATTTAAAACAAAATGCCCACAGTTTATTTATTTCTTTTTTTGCACGAAAAAGTGGCCCTTCTGTGTGTACAAATACGTCCTACAAATACTATTTACAAACGTCCTACAAACGGGATCCCCTCTCGAAAAAAAATTCGCAAAGTTCAAAAGGATCTAAAATAAAGCTACACTAACTTCCATGTTAATTCTGTATGCCCATATATTACCAAGAGACCCAAGAAACCTAGGCTACTCTATCAGAGAGGTATCCTATAATTTTGTATTTCACCATTCTTGGAAACTGTGATCAATCCATCTGTTCAGAGGCCGAAGATGGATATAGGATTCATAAATAGTGTATCAGTCAAATTTGAACCTGTGGAGACATATTTTTATTATTCTAAGGAAAGAGGGAACAAAATAATGCAACTGTCATATTGTGTCCTTCCAAATGTGAATTGAACTATATGTATTCTAGAGGTTTTTCAATCGGCATTATGTTTTATTTTTTGCTTTAAGTGACCTTACCTATGTGTGTTGGACCCTGGTCACTTCTTTGATTCTATAGATTGCTACATAACTATATCAGTAGAAATTGATTCAATAGATTGCTACATAACTATAACAGTAGAAATTTATTCTTTAGATGGCTACATAACTATATCAGTAGAAATTGATTCTATAGATGGCTACATAAATATATCAGTAGAAACTATCTCCACTGTAAACATCCCAAGTTATCCTACTCAAGTGTTTTTCCAGTGGCATGGGGTCTTCCTTTACATCAAATTGTGTGACGGCAAATTTCGAATTTCTCTGAATTAGTTAGAAAGTAAATATCAGTTTTGCTCAAGAGTAAACATTCAGCACTTAATAAACTTCTGATATGCAAAATGCTAAATTTTATTATGGATTGGGCGGAATGTCATTATTCGAGGGAAATGCGAGTTATTTGGCCTGAACAATCAGTGGTTAATTTAATGTCACTATTCCAAACACATTATAAATGGTTGACTCAATGTCACTATTCTAAACACATGATAAATTTGTTGATTTAATGTCACTATTCCAAACACACTATAAATTGTTGATTTAATGTCACTATTCCAAACACATTAAAAATGGTTGACTTGATGTGACTATTCTAAACACATTATAAATGGTTGACCTAATATAACTATTCTAAACGCATTATAAATGGTTGACTCAATGTCACTATTCCAAACACATTATAAATTGGTTGATTTAATGTCACTATTCTAAACACATTATAAATGGTTGACTTAATGTCACTATTCTAAACACATTATTAATGGTTGACCTAATATAACTATTCTAAACGCATTATAAATGATTGACTCAATGTCACTATTCCAAACACATTATTAATGGTTGACTTAATGCCACTATTCTAAATACATTAATAATGGTTGACTTAATGTCACTGTTCCAAACACATTATTAATGGTTGACCTAATATAACTATTCTAAACGCATTATAAATGGTTGACTCAATGTCACTATTCCAAATACATTATAAATGGTTGACTTAATGTCACTATTCCAAACACATTATAAATGGTTGACAAATGTCACTATTCTAAACACATTATATATGGTTCACTTAATGTCACTATTCCAAACACATTATAAATGGTTGACTTAATGTCACTATTCCAAACACATTATAAATGGTTGACTTAATGTCACTATTCCAAACACATTATAAATGGCTGACCTAATGTCACTATTCCAAACACATTATAAATGGTTGACTTAATGTCACTATTCCAAACATATTATAAATGGTTGACTTAATGTCACTATTCTAAACACATTATAAATGGTTGACTTAATGTCACTATTCCAAACACATTATAAATGGTTGACTTAATGTCACTATTCCAAACACATTATAAATGGTTGACTTAATGTCACTATTCCAAACACATTATAAATTGGTTGATTTAATGTAACTATTCCAATCATATTATAAATGGCTCACTTAACGTCACTATTCCAAACACATTATAAATGGCTGACTTAATGTCATTATTCCAAACACATTATAAATAGTTCACTTAACGTCACTATTCTAAACACATTATAAATGGTTGACTTAATGTCACTATTCCAAACACATTATAAATGGTTGACTCAATGTCACTATTCCAAACACATTATAAATGGTTGACTCAATGTCACTATTCCAAACACATTATAAATGGTTGACTCAATGTCACTATTCCAAACACATTATAAATGGTTGACTCAATGTCACTATTCCAAACACATTATAAATGGTTGACTCAATGTCACTATTCCAAACACATTATAAATGGTTGACTCAATCTTTATCATTTCCATACAAAATTTGTCATAGGCAGTTTCAAGAGGAACGATATTATCAGTCGTTGTTACACCATTGGATTCCTTGTGGTATACAGTCCATACCAAAGGCCAACCTAAGTTACAGTCCATACCAACGGCCAACCTAAGTTACAGTCCATACCAACGTCCAACCTAAGTTACAGTCCATACCAACGGCCAACCTAAGTTACAGTCCAACCATTGGCCACCAAAGTTACAGTCATGGGAAGGGGGCGGGGCCGAGTGGTCTAAGGCGCTCGCCTTTACAGATCATTGACATTTCATCTCTGTCCGCGTGGGTTCTAGTCTCCGGCTCGGCCAACGTAGACATGTGAGAAAGCTTGTCAGTAACAAGCTTCCCGTGGGTCGGTGATTCTTCTCAATCTCTTTACAAATTCCCCACCATAAGGACCTGGCCTGGTTATTCAAAACAATCTGAGCTTGAGTTAGAGTTTGGGTGTCTGTCATCAGCCAATTGGAAACAACGTTTCAAATGTAACATCGTTTGTGATTGGTCAAAGCAAAATCTCAAGCTCAAACACAACCCCTAGAGTTTTGTGATTTTTAGGCCTGTTACACTTTATTCATAATCCTATGCATTTCATTTCTTTAATTCTTTGCGAAAGCCAGTTCTTAATGTTGAAAATCTATGCGTCTGAGCACATATATATGCACGTGATATTTATTATCACCAGATATAATATAGCCCACTCATGAAAGATGTATCTACATTCTACACCATTTATTTTCATATTTCAATTTCCTCAATCTTTTGTATGCTATTTTTCTTCTGGTGGTAATTCATAATATATGGGCGAGTCTTCAAAAAGGCTGACAAGAAAATTAGAAATTCAAATTGATTTATGCTTCTTGGTGTCCTTCCTCTTTGAATGACACGTAATGTCAAAACAGATATGAAACGCCTTAACATTTGACGTTAATTGTGTTTCCTCGTTCTTCAATAATAAACCTAACTGTTGATTAAATAACAAATAGTGTTGTTGGTGTATATGTCAATGATATGATCCCGAACCATTTGCGGCTGTGATAATTATTATAAAGGTATTAAAAAATACCATGTAATCTGAACACATCAAAGTGACAATTAATATAAAGGTATTACAAATACCATGTAATCTCAACACACTACAGTGGTTCTCACTATTGCACTCCTCATTACACCGCTGCTCCTCGTATAATGTGCATATGGTCATGGATCCCAGTAAATTTATCACATTTTAATTTATCACTGGTACTTAATTTATTTGACTTTTTGTACTCCTTGGAGTATGAGAACCAATTATAATATAATTTCACAGCATTTAATTCTCTACTTTTGTGTTTTTTGACGCACTATCAGTACTCAGTATAAGGCTCGCTTCCGTATAACGCAGGTCACATGGTTCATATGCGTTATAAAGAAGGCGTGAAGTATAAACACCATGTAATCTCTTTGGACTATTCGTCTTTCACAAGTGTATACCACAAAACCAACTCTCATGGGCAGTATTGACTGATTTTGCTAATTATTTCAATCAAATTTAAAAATACGATATACTTCAATATAACAGGAAGAAAGGCCAAAACGACCGTGATCAATTTTAAATGTCTCCTTTGAATATCGAATAATTTTACATTTATTAAGTTTCACAGACTGCATGCACAATATGCTTTTCTCCAGTTGTTTTAGCTCAATGTTATATTGGACACAAGCTTTTCATACCGATACCTTGATTGACACAGGGCTTTCATACCGATACCTTGATTGACACAGGCCTTTCATACCGATATCTTGATTGACACAGGCCTTTCATACCGATATCTTGATTGACACAGGCCTTTCATACCGATACCTTGATTGACACAGGCCTTTCATACCGATATCTTGATGGACACAAGCCCTTCATACCGATACCTTGATGGGTACAAACCTTTTATACCGATACCTTGATGGACACGTGACTTTCATACCGATACCTGGATGGAGAGAGGCCTTTCATACCGATACCTTGATGGACACAAGCCTTTCGTACCGATACACGTACCTTTCATACCGATACCTTGATGGACACAGGCCTTTCATACCAATATCTTGATGGACACAAGCCTTTCGTACCAATACCTTGATGGACACATGCCTTTTATACCGAAACCTTGATGGACACAAGACTTTCATACCAATACCTTCATTGACACAAACCTTTCATACCGATACCTTGATGACAACAGGTCTTTCATACCGATACCTTGATGACAACAGGCCTTTAATACCAAAACCTTGATGAAAACAGGCCTTTTATACCGATACCTTGATGACAACAGGCCTTTCAAACCGATACCTTGATAAAAATAGCCTTTCATACCGATACCTTGATGAAAACAGGCCTTTTATACCGATACCTTGATGAAAACAGGCCTTTCATACCGATACCTTGATGAAAACAGGCCCTTCATACCGATACTTTGATGAAAACAGGCCTTTCATACCGATACCTTGATTAAAACTGGCCTTTCATACCGATACCTTGATGAAAACAGGCCCTTCGTACCGATACCTTGATGAAAACTGGCCTTTCATACCGACACCTTGATGAAAACAGGCCTTTCATACCGATACCTTGATGAAAACAGGGATTTCAAACCGATACCTTGATGAAAACAGGCCCTTCATACCGATACCTTGATGAAAACAAACCTTTTATACCGATGCCTTGATGACAACAGGCTTTTTATACCGATACCTTGATGAAAACAGGCCCTTCATACCGACACCTTGACGAAAACAGGCCTTTTATACCGATACCTTGATGAAAACAGGCATTACATACCGATACCTCGATGAAAACAGGCATTTCATACCGATACCTTGATGAAAACAGGCATTTCATATCGATACCTTGATGAAAACAGGCATTTCATACCGATACCATGATGAAAACAGGCCCTTCATACCGATACCTTGATGAAAATAGGCCCTTCATACCGATGCCTCGATGACAATAGGCCTTTCATACCGATACCTTGATAAAAACAGGCCCTTCATACTGATACCTTGATGAAAACAGGCCCTTCATACCGATACCTTGATAAAAACAGGCCTTTCATACCGATACATTGATGAAAACAGGCCCTTCACGCCGATACCTTGATGACAACAGGCCTTTTATACCGAAACCTTGATGAAAAAAGGCCCTTCATACCTATACCTTGATGAAAACAGGCCCTTCATACCGATACTTGATGAAAAATGCCTTTCATACCGATACCTTGATGGGCACAGTCCTTTTATACCAATACCTTGATGAAAACATGCCTCTCATACCGATACCTTGATAAAAACATGCCTTTCATAGCGATACCTTGATGGACATAAGCCTTTCATACCAATACCTTGATGAAAACAGATCTTTTATACCGATACCTTGATGAAACAGGGCTTTCATACCGATACTTTGATGAAGATAAACCTTTCATACCAATTCCTTGGTGAAAACAGGCCTTTCATACCGATACCTTGATAGACAAAGCCTTTCATACTGATACATTGATGAAAATATACCTTTCATATTGATGCCATGATGAAAACAGGCCTTTCATACCAATTCCTTCATGAAAACAGGCCTTTCATACCGATTCCTAGATGAAAACAGGCCTTTCTTACCGATACCTTGATGGACAAAGCCTTTAATACTGATACATTGATGAAAATATACCTTTCATACTGATACCATGATGAAAGCAGGCCTTTTATACCGATACCTTGATGACAACAGGCCTTTCATACCAATACCTTGTTGAAAACATGCCTTTCATAATTTTACCTTGATGAAAACAGGCCATTCATACCGACACCTTGAAGGACAAAGCCGTTCATACCGATACATTGATGAAACAGGCATTTCATACCAGTACATTGATGGACATAAGCCTTTCATACCAATACCTTGATGAAAACAGCCTTTCATACCAATACCTTGATGAAAACAGCCTTTCATACCGATACCTTAATAAAAACAGGCCTTTCATACCGATACCTTGTTGAAAACATGCCTTTCATACCGATACCTTGATGGACAAATCCTTTCATACTGATACATTGATGAAAATAGGCCTTTCATACCGATACCATGATGAAAACAGGCCTTTCATACCGATACCTTCATGGACATAAGCCTTTCATCCCAATACCTTGATGAAAACAGCCTTTCATACCGATACCTTGATAAAAACAGGCCTTTCATACCGATACCTTGATAAAAACAGGCCTTTCATACCGATACCTTGATGGACAAATCCTTTCATACTGATACATTGATGAAAATAGGCCTTTCATACCGATACCATGATGAAAACAGGCCTTTCATACCAATGCCTTGATGAAAACAGGCCTTTCATACAGATACCTTGATGATGTACCATTCAGTCATATTTTAGGTATTTTTATAAAGGAAGGAGAGAATCGAAAACTTCGTCAATTTTAAAAATTGGTGGGAGTGGGGGTGGGCTGGGGATCAAGGGGAGAGGGGCTCTTTAAAATGTGTGAACGGATGTGTTTATGGATAGTATGCATACGCTGTGTATCGAAACATAAGAAATAACTGAACCAAATAAAACTGTTCAATTCAAACAGATAAGGAGAAACAGAACTATTGACCATAAGTTACTTGGTATTCTAGAACAGAAACATAACTATAGACAATCATGTTGGTCCTAACAAGCAAAAGTATTTTTTTTAATGTGGCAGTGTGCCATTTCACAACAAGGTAATACCAACTGAGAACAAAATAAAGGTACATGTGAAATATGAGGTAGCTAACCAGTCACGAAAGCAAGACAAATAACGGCGCACCAAATCATAAACAAGACGGAAATATCAAATAAGCAAAGGAAAAAGAAATGTGAAAAAGTATTGACTTGTAATGATCTATGCACCAGTTGAATTGCTTCTAAGCGACAAATTCTCCAAGTTATGCCTAAGCTTATAATTTTTATTTTTATTTTTATTTTTTGCAAAGCTTTATTTGATTCATTTTATATAAATACAGAGTCTTAATGAACTTTTCACTTCTTAGTAAAATACGGGGTCCAAAAATCCTTTGATTCACATCTGCTCAGTAGCATTAAAAAAACACTTAATATCATTAGAAAATATCATTAGAAAATACACAAAAATCACTAGAAACATCGTAATATACATAATATCATTAGAAAAAAAGCAAAACCTAAACAAACGTTCATGAAGTTTCTTCCACGTGATAACCGAATTGCTTCACGTAACAAATATAATTTTTTGTAACCCTAAGCATACTTTAACAATAAGTACACACCATCCCTATGTTGTCTCCTTGAAAGTTTGAATATTTTTAATTGATAAGCGATCAAAGTGTCAAAAATGATATTCAACATTGACATTTACGTCTAATTAAATATAGTTCGTATACCGACCTTCATTTACATATCACCAACTACATATTGTATGGACTTTTCATTATTTCAATTTTTTAACCTGTCGTTTACCCATGGCTTTTTAAAAAATTAAAGTTTTGCAGTCTTTGCTTTACTGGATAAAAAGAATATCAAATGTCAGCTCTGTAAAGTATACCTTCGAAGAACGATATATCGAGGATATAATACAAACTTCCTGCTTGGAGTAATTATGTTTGTAAACAGACGAGTGGGAAACTGTGACAGAAAAACTGCTAAGTAATATATTTAGTAACAATATATAAAATTGGTCACAATATGCCAGAGTCGAGTTCCCAAGAAAGCAAACAAATAGGTACTCGTATGTACTCACGTATAATAAGATACCAACTGCAAACTGCACAGACCCAGATCTGCCGTCGCATAATGCGCCGGCGGATCTGGGTCTATGCATTTTGTAAGGACTAATCAGTAGAACAAGCAACATAGATCCTGACCTTCTGGCGCATTATGCGACGGCAGATCAGGGTCTTTGTTGTTTTCATTGAGGCTTGGTCTTACGCGAGTATATACGGTAAGAGCAGGAAACATATTAGAGCTATGTCCTTGCAAGAGGTTAAAGAGCTCGAATTTGTGAAAGTCAGAAATGATTGAGTGAAGCCCGAAAACAATCCTTTTGTGGATGGACTTGGCCAAGTTTTTATCTCGCAACCTACAGTTTTGCATCCACACCCAAAGGAGGCATTTAGTCATTTTTGTGATTACAAACCGAGGTCTTTTTTACCTTCAGTAGACGATCTGGAGTGGCTAAAAAACATAAAACATCACTTGAAAATAACAACAAAAAAGTTATGGTGGATATGTTCATCTGACAATCGAATAAAAAGCAGATGTTACATTGTTTGTTACTTTGGCGGTGGCGCCATGTGGTATTTTCATTGGCCGGTGGCGCTGTGATTTTCATTGGCCCATGGCGCCATGTGTGATTTTCATTGGCCAATGGCGCTGTGATTTTCATTGGCCTATGGCGCCATGTGTGATTTTCATTGGCCGGTGGCGCTGTGATTTTCATTGGCCCATGGCGCCATGTGTGATTTTCATTGGTGGATGAAATTGATTATACCCCTATTATGGGATTGCATCTAAGAGAAAAAATGAAATAATAAAATCATCTTTGTTAAAAAAAAAAAAAAAAAAAAAAGCGGGGAGTTGGGGTTGGAGTGGGGGCTGTGGGTGGGTGGTAGTGGATGCCATGTTTTATGAAAGGAAATATAATTCTATACCAAAATAACCTGTAAAACAACAACAGTATCAACGAGAATTTTTTTTAAAAATGTCAGATTGTAAACATTGATGATATATAGTAAACATTGGCAAGAAGCCAACGGACTTATGCGACAGAAACGGTTGGATTTTTGTAATTTCTTATTTCAAACAGAAGAAATGCTCATCAGTTCATCGTTTTCTCAGAAATAATGCTACATTTGTGTCGTGAAAGATCCCTAATGTCAGTAAATAATGTCAGTAAAATTTCTAAGAATTTAGTAATCAAAGTTAAAAATTCTTATTTACAGTATCAAGTCATTATGAAATTTAAAATGGGCATTTTATGAGTTGAAAGATTATTTTAGAAGGATATGTAACTTATTTGTATATCAATTTGCAGTTCGAATTAGAATCTCTATACTTAGAAATCATGCAAAGATTAGCAGAAATTTCATTTTCATCAAATGACATGTGACAAGTGACATTTTTTTATTTTAATAATCGAATACAAGTCTTTTTTAAAAATGCATTCGTTGGTGTACAGAAGATTCTCAAAGTTAATAAGCAACTGGTATGGTACCTTGATCCATATTATTAAGGAAGAGTAGATAAGTATTAGTGTTACCAACGCTTCTAAAGTTATTATGAAAAAAACCCAGGATAATTAAACTTCATAGCTTTAAAATATCGGATACTGGACACCAATATATGACAGTGAAGCATGTCGGATACTGGACACCAATATATGACAGTGAAGTAAGTCGGATACTGGACACCAATATATGACAGTGAAGCATGTCGCATACTGGACACCAGTATATTACAGTGAAGCATGTCGGACACTGGACACCAATATATGATAGTGAAGCATGTCGGACACTGGACACCAATATATGATAGTGAAGTATGTCGGATACTGGACACCAATATATGACAGTGAAGTATGTCGGATACTGGACACCAATATATGACAGTGAAGACTGTCGGATATTGGACACCAATATATGACAGTGAAGTATGTCGGATACTGGACACCAATATATGACAGTGAAGTATGGTAAAATCGGTGAAAAAGAAAATATTCTGACTCCAAAGATTAGTGATTTTGACTATACAGACAAAATGACGGATTACATAGCAACAAAATGCGTTTTCATATATTAAGCCGCCTGTGTTTTTGCAGAAATCTCTCAATTTCTATTTATATGGATGAAATTATACTAAAAAGTAGTGACTACGATGTTCTGTCGGCTGCCACTCACACCATCTTTACTATACTGCGTTTCTAATGAAATATCGCAATTATGAGATAACAGTCTTATATCAGAGGATGTGCGAATGTTAAAGGTGCTTATCTATCGCTAAAGTTACAGGAATAACATTAAAAATTAAAAGTGTAAAGGTTTCAATTTGTAATGTTATTCTTGTAACGTTTGAATGAAAAACATTGAAGAAATCATTCAGTTTCCATAGACTCAAAAGATTGTTTACGTTGCTATTAGTGATGACACGCCATCGAATCATTGTGACGTCATTAACTTTATTATGACGTAACATCAACTCGGGCTTGAGGGCAGTTTAAAGTGGCTACTACATTCAAATCTGTCTTAAGAAGTCACCTATGGGAATTGACCAAACTGGCCCTTGAACACAGGTGACCTCTGAATGGAGTTCAAACATCAAAATTGGTTTTTGAACACTGTACAGCAAAATAATCTTCTTCTTCTTCTGCTTCTTTTTCTTCTTCTTCTTCTTCTTCTGCTTCTTTTTCTTCTTCTTCTTCTTCTGCTTCTTTTTCTTCTTCTTCTTCTTAGTATTATTATTATTATTATTATTATTATTATTATTATTATTTTCGGTGTTGTTACTATTACTTTACGCAGTTTTATTCTAAAATAAATCTACAGTCTATATTCTTAACATTTTTAGAGCTTTTTTAAAATTAAAAAATTCTTTTTGAAATTTATCAGGTTCTTGTCATAAATTACGTATTAAAACAATTCACGGTATAAATTGTATCATTCGGAAATTCTGGTGGAAAGGGTTTCATTCATAGATTTCTTCAAACGTCCCTCTTTCTATTTTTCATGTAGTACGTTTTTATACCGTAGGAAGGCAGTTATCTCAGCTGTTTGTATATTGCAGCTGGTGACGGCTTTCACAGAAGTAACAGACCAAGGCAAAATATAGAAAGTGCCAACCCAATTATTGACCGGTCTTGTGATGCCTTTTAAGTTGAACACTGTTCTTATAATGTATTCACTGTCAGATGAACACTAGCTTTCGTTCGCATGTCTGTGTTCTTGCAGAATTTGGCATAGAAGTCCTTGTAAATGTTAAACAAATAGAATATCTTAGATGAAATGGTGACTGTAATATTGGTCCGTTATCTATTCTTGGATTAGAAAGAGTATCCTAATGATTAAATGCCTGTTAACGTGTTCTTCTCAAACATGGATGGATATTTACTGAAGATCTGGTAGGTACATTATGAATTATCTGTTCGTTCTTCTCATACCACAATGCATTTTGTGCATACAGAATCGTGCAGACTTTTCCACACTGTTATAATGCTTTAGTCAAATTAGAACTACGAATTATGTTCGTGTTCAAGTCAAGATTGTAGCCACTAAAATTCATCCTTCTTTAATCTATTTCAGACGCTGGCGGGATTCCAGTTTCCCTACCAGGCCAGGCTCCAGTAGATCCGAATTTGGGTCGGGTCGGGTCGCAACAAATGCCTTCCACAGGATTATTCCAGTTTACTTGGGACGATCTTATGCGCTTCTACTTTTTTAAAGAGTTTTTCTTTAATTAGAGCTGTTTCCGTTCAAAGAAGACGGCAGATTTGAATATACAAGTTTTTGAAAGCTTCAGTATTCGAACCCAAAAACCAAAATAAACCGGCATCGTTGAACACTCGTATTTACTAATGGGCCTATGCGGACTACAAATGCCGAATGACGGCATGACGGCATGTCATAAGCGAGACACTTAGCAAGATCATAAAATAATGGCAATGTTGTAACCAGTACATCAACATGCAGTAAATGTATTATTTTCTTTAATGTACATACCCAACTTTCTATTTCTTTTTCTTCTGCAACAATCAAGTGTTTAATACAAGCATGCAGTAATACAAGGATGACGTAATAATAATTTTACGAGCAAATGATTACTTTATATGCTCCTACATGCATTTCAATTTTGTACTTCACCATTTTTTCGTGTTTGTATATATCTTTAAATAAACTAATGTATTACATTCAACTTCACATAATATTTTCTTCTTTTTTTTTCTTCATTTATACTTTGAGCTTCTTCGAGTATTTTCTGTGTTCTAATATACAATCAGAGTCTATCAACGGTACATAATAGTGATAAATCTTTACCAAGATGATGTACACATGCACACACGCATAACATACACATGAAAAAACTGACAAATTGTAAATCAATACACTGACAAATTGTACATTAGTTGAAGGTAATTTTGAGATTTATATTCATAACTTTTCGACGCCCTCCCCCCCCCCCATTGACATCTAGCCAACACAAAAAACACACAACGTGTTATATAACCAGCACAAAAACCCCTCTCTCCGCCATGTTGCATAGCCAGCACAATAAACAGTATGATACAAAGACGGACAAGACAAGCATTAATGGATGTACCTCACACGACTTTAATGTGATTCTATGTAACATAGAACAAATAACTTACTGACACAAAGTCTGAGTGGACTAAATTCAGAATGTGTTCTAAGTTCGATCTATAAAATATTCCTTATTAAATTTCTAACGGAAGTCTTTAACATAAATAAAATATAGTGAGCTTTCTGACCAGGCTCCATGATGAAATACATGTTAATTCTTGGCAGATTACATGTTCGTATCTAAGAGTAAATTCTCACCACTTTTGCGGTCTTGAAGTCCCGCCAAGATCCCGAAACTAAATTTCTCAAAGTTTCTCCTTAGATTGAGATTTCTTTCTATATGTTTTTACAATAGTGGGATTCATACAGTGGTAGAGATACGTTTTCACAACAGTGAGATTCATGCAGAGGTATAGACACCGTTGTTTTTACAATATTGAGATTCTTACAGATGTAGCTATACCTTTTTACAATAGTGGGATTCTTACAGAGCTAGAGGTACTTTTTTTTTACATTAGTGTGATTCATACAGAGGTAGATATACGTTTTACAATAGTGGGATTTTTGTAGAGGTAGAGATACGTTTTTGCAGTAGTGGGATTCTTACAGAGGTGGTGATACATTTTTACAATAGTTTGATTCATACAGAGGTTGAGATACGTTTTTACAATTGTGAGATTCTTACAGAGGCAGATATACCTTTTTACAATAGTAGGATTCTTACAGAGGTAGAGATACCTTTTTACAATAGTGGGATTCTTACAGAGCTAAAGGTACATTTTATACAATAGTGGGATTCATACAGAAGTAGATATACGTTTTTACAATAGTGGGATTTGTACACAGGTAGAGATACGTTTTTACAATAGTGGGATTTGTACACAGGTAGAGATACGTTTTTACAATAGTGGGATTTGTACACAGGTAGAGATACGTTTTTACAATAGTGGGATTTTTACACAGGTAGAGATACGTTTTTGCAGTAGTGAAATTCTTAAAGAGGTGGAGATAATAAAGATGTGTACCTTTGAACCTTTATATTGTTTAAAAAAGTGATTATGAATTCCTCGGATATGAGCAAATCCTCCAGTTTCCTCAGACATAAAGCAAGATTCCTTTCAGGAAAGTTCAAGATCTTCTTGCTGTATTTTAATTCCTAATGTGTGCTGATTGTTTAATTAAAAATTCATTGGTGTCAACAACAACAACATCCAAAAATAAAGAAAAAAGAAAACGAAAAAGATGTTTTATAAAATCTAAATTTGAGAAATATAATTTGAGATGTGTAGCGAAACTGGGGCCATAATATTTTACCTCACAAGATCACAATGAAAACTAGATAAAGTTGAGTATTTTGGCATATCACTGTTACGTGATTACGTTTCAAATCATCAAACTAATATGAAAAAGACAAAGCTTAGGGAGCGAACGCAAAGCGTGACCTCATCTTTAGACTGGATGACATAACGTGACTTAATAGAGATTTGTTGCACTAAAAAAAGAGATGATTGTACTAAATGTTAAGTAGACTATAGTCCAGTTTTTTAAAAGCGAAACTGGCTTCATGTCAAAAATGCAACCTTCTTCCACTTTAACATTTTGTACATTTGCGTCGAACCGTATTTAGTCGATTATCAAGCACACCTAACGGCAGACCGGACAAAGTCTCCGCTATTTGTTCTGCTAATGATTTCAAGGGCATAAATGGCGTTCTTTTCTGTAATGCCAATGAAAATAACCGTCTTCAGAAGTATCCATCAAAATGCCACAAGTGAAAGTTATTTTAATGTCTTCTGATAATATTTAAAGTCTTCTTGTCATACCAAATAAATTAAAACAGCCACAAAACAAAGAGGCATTAGTACAGAAGATCTGATATATCTGGTTCAGTATAATATTATTTATACCAACCCACTCGTGTAGATGCAACACTAGAATACAAAGCCCCAAATTTATAGCGCACTAGCGCAATACACCCACCAACTTCAATATGGGATAGGACAGCACTAAGAGCTCACTAGCTCATCGAAACGCAAACCCAACACTCATTTGAAAAAATTCAACTGTTTTTTTAAGAAGTGATAAGAAATATTTCAAGAATTTAATATACAAACAGCATTTTTTTTTTCTATAAAAAGAAATTTTTTCTAGGAATAAAAAGAAATTTTTTCTAGGAATAAAAAGTTTCGTTTTCAAGTATAGACAGGATAAAAATGCCGTAAAACCTAGTTATAGTAAATAATAAGTTTCAACAGAATAAAAAGTTTTTATTTTATGCATGGCAGTGAAATACTGGATTTTCCGAGTGAAATAATTGTGATATTTCACTGCAGTGAAAAAATATATTTTTTCACTGGCCGTCAATAGACATTGATAATTATCAATGCTATATAATTATAAGGAAGAAATTTCGAACTTTTTCGAAAGACGCTAGCGTGGTGTAATGGTAAAAATGGCTGCTTCGCATCTTGGCGAACCGGGTTCAAATCCAGCAATATACATAACATTTTGTTTTGTTCAGTTTCTTTTTATCTGCTATTTTACCCTGAATTGGGAAGGCGCTTTATCTAACTATTGATATTTTATGTGCAAATATACACAAAACAGAGCAGAACATAAACGGTAAGGTGCTGACATTATCGCGCGGGATGCAGTAAGAAATCAGCTACTTCAGTGTGTTATACAAATTGCTAGACAATACGCTTGAGCATAAAATAAAAAGAATATTTGCTTGCTCCGAGTGAATAACGGAAATATTTCATCTCGTGGGTGAAAAACTTAAGTATTTTCACCCACTCGATGAAATATATCCGTTATTCACTCGTTTGAAGCAATATTCTCTCTAAATTTGTTGATGTAAAATATCAGAAAAGAGATACTCCAATGTTTTTAGAAAAGATATAGCAAAGTTACAGATTATATTTAATGATGATAGGATGATAGTATCAATATAAGAAGCATTAACCCTAATGGAATGAGGGTTAAAAACATTACAGTATGAATAAGAAATAAATTACGTTTTTGATGTAGATAAATACACCGATTTGTACACGGCTAAATTTACAGTAGAACTTTGAGATCTCGTAAATTTTACAAGGTCAACCTACAACGATTGGATAAAACCAGAAACAGAATTTAAAGAAAACAAAGTTTTATTCAAAACAGCCCATGATTATTTATTATATAAAGTAACTGTAGCAGAGTCAATCACAGGAATGACAAAATTTGACATAGATGAAATGATTCATACGCTTAAAATGAACTGATTCATACGCTAAAATGAAATGATTCATACGCTTAAAATGAAATGATTCATACGCTTAAAATGAAATGATTCATACGCTTAAAATGAAATGATTCATACGCTTAAAATGAACTGATTCATACGCTAAAATGAAATGATTCATACGCTAAAATGAAATGATTCATACGCTTAAAATGAAATGATTCATACGCTTAAAATGAAATGATTCATACGCTTAAAATGAACTGATTCATACGCTTAAAATGAAATGATTCATACGCTTAAAATGAAATGATTCATACGCTTAAAATGAAATGATTCATACGCTTAAAATGAACTGATTCATACGCTTAAAATGAAATGATTCATACGCTTAAAATGAAATGATTCATACGCTTAAAATGAAATGATTCATACGCTTAAAATGAAATGATTCATACGCTTAAAATGAACTGATTCATACGCTTAAAATGAAATGATTCATACGCTTAAAATGAACTGATTCATACGCTTAAAATGAAATGATTCATACGCTTAAAATGAAATGATTCATACGCTTAAAATGAAATGATTCATACGCTTAAAATGAACTGATTCATACGCTTAAAATGAAATGATTCATACGCTTAAAATGAACTGATTCATACGCTAAAATGAAATGATTCATACGCTAAAATGAAATGATTCATACGCTTAAAATGAAGTGATTCATACGCTTAAAATGAAGTGATTCATACGCTTAAAATGAAATAATTCATACGCTTAAAATGAACTGATTCATACGCTTAAAATGAACTGATTCATACGCTTAAAATGAAATGATTCATACGCTTAAAATGAAATAATTCATACGCTTAAAATGAAATGATTCATACGCTTAAAATGAAATGATTCATACGCTTAAAATGAACTGATTCATACGCTTAAAATGAAATGATTCATACGCTTAAAATGAAATGATTCATACGCTTAAAATGAACTGATTCATACGCTTAAAATGAAATGATTCATACGCTTACAGTTATTGACGTAATGTTGCAAATTGTTGCAACTATTCTGACTCCTTGGTTCTTAGATAGATACAATAAATCATGACATTACAATATTCAAGTATTAAATAAAAATGCACATCTGATATACGAAAACACATATAAGATACACACACTAAAAGATTTTTAAAAATTTCTTATCAGTATTAAAACAAATCTAATCTACAATAATTATATAATATGTTTTTCAACTGCTTATTATAGATGACTGTATATTTATATCATTATTCTATTATCAGGCTCGTTTATGCAAATCCCATTCAAAGTCAGTATTTTTTCTTATTAACATCGAACTGTACAAAAAGATCTTGTGACAAATATATAACTTTAACTGTATTATGCCTTTTCTAAGAAAACATTTATGTCCCGCAAAATACCCGTTTAACACATAGCCTATCAACCTACTTAACTGCCTACTACCCTACCTACTTACCGACAGACCTGCATACCTACCTACCCTGCATACAAACAAACATACATATAGACAGACAGACATGCAGATAAACAGATGCAAATTTTGACCGTATTGTATTTATAACGACGATATTGACATTTACGTCAGCCAGGATACATGGGAGGTAATCAATGGCGTTCAAGCGACTAGACATCAGTAGTTGATATAAGAGTTGTATCCCCTATATCATTAAAGGTTCTTAGCGTCGACAGAACATCGATGTCAATCATTTGAACTTAAAGGAGACCTGGATCATGAATAATTATTATATTAAAAAAAAGTAAGGGACGAATTAAAACAAAACTAGAATGACAACACAATTATAAATTGAATGCAGCGGCACGTCCTCACTTGGTAAAAGGTATTACTAGATTATGTATGTATGATTACCGTTATTTTCCCTTTGAAAGAGATTCACCGCAGTCAGTATATGAATATATAATCAAATACAGAAAATAAATTCAATAAATACAGCAAATATATGTAAACGATACATAATGATGTAAAACATTATATGTGGCTCTTTTTTTGTCCACCCAGCATGCTTTTAAATGTTACATGTGTTAATACATACACTGCAACATATGTTGTGGGCAGTAATAACTAAACACAAAATGCGATCGTGTGAAACTGTAAAAAGCAAGTCATGTAGAAGCATGCAGACAAAAATATACAACTTTTACAGGCTAGACCTTAATTGTAGCTGTATCCTGAAAATAGTTCTAAATAGAATATATGACTTTGTTTTCCTTAACAATAAGATTTTAAGAACACAAGTATTTAGAGTAGGAAATATAAGTCAGAAGCATAAGTGCGTAAAAGAACTAGTGTAAAGAGTAACAGACTAGAAACTGAACATCACTTTAAAACGTACAATTTAAAAACATACAAGTGTGTGATTAATGAGCATTTGAACACATGTAGAATATATACAAGTGTGTAATTAATGGGTATTTGAACACATGTAGAATATATACAAGCGTGCGATGAATGAGTATTTGAACACATGTAGAATATATACAGGTGTGTGATGAATGGGTATTTGAACACATGTAGAATATATACAGGTGTGTGATGAATGGGTATTTGAACACATGTAGAATATATATAGGTGTGTGATGAATGGGTATTTGAACACATATAGAATATATACAAGCGTGCGATGAATGAGTATTTGAACACATGTAGAATATATACAGGTGTGTGATGAATGGGTATTTGAACACATGTAGAATATGTACAGGTGTGTGATGAATGGGTATTTGAACACATGTAGAATATATACAAGCGTGCGATGAATGAGTATTTGAACTCATGTAGAATATATACAGGTGTGTGATGAATGGGTATTTGAACACATGTAGAATATATACAGGTGTGATGAATGGGTATTTGAACACATGTAGAATATATACAAGCTTGCGATGAATGAGTATTTGAACACATGTTGAATATTTACAAGCGTGTGATCAATGAGTATTTGAACACATGTCGAATATATGAACAAGCGTGTGATGAATTAGTATTTGGAACACGTGTAGAATATATACAAGCGTGCGATGAATGAGTATTTGAACACATGACGAATATTTACAAGCGTGTGATGAATGAGTATTTGAACACATGTCGAATATATAAAAGTGTGTGATCAATGGGTATTTGAACACATGTTGAATATTTACAAGCGTGTGATCAATGAGTATTTGAACTCATGTAGAATATATACAAGCGTGCGATGAATGAGTATTTGAACACATGTAGAATATATACAAGCGTGCGATGAATGAGTATTTGAACACATGTAGAATATATACAAGCGTGCGATGAATGAGTATTTGAACACATGTAGAATATATACAAGCGTGCGATGAATGAGTATTTGAACTCATGTAGAATATATACAAGCGTGCGATGAATGAGTATTTGAACTCATGTAGAATATATACAAGCGTGCGATGAATGAGTATTTGAACTCATGTAGAATATATACAAGCGTGCGATGAATGAGTATTTGAACTCATGTAGAATATATACAAGCGTGCGATGAATGAGTATTTGAACTCATGTAGAATATATACAAGCGTGCGATGAATGAGTATTTGAACTCATGTAGAATATATACAAGCGTGCGATGAATGAGTATTTGAACTCATGTAGAATATATACAAGCGTGCGATGAATGAGTATTTGAACTCATGTAGAATATATACAAGCGTGCGATGAATGAGTATTTGAACACATGTAGAATATATACAAGCGTGCGATGAATGAGTATTTGAACTCATGTAGAATATATACAATAACAAATCAGATAGCAAAAGGCGATGTTAACTAGACAGTGGGTCGCTTGTGAATGAGACCAGATGCCATAATCCAGATTTGAACACATGTAGAATATATACAAGATGTTAAAGAACTTGCCAAAAGAACACACTACCTTTGACATGCTCAAGCTCTCCAGTAGTAAGTTCAAACAATCGGTAATAACAAACGGTGCGAGATGTAAAAATGACTGAAAAGTCAGAAAACGTCTTGGGTAACTGAATAAAAAGGCGATTTGGCAAAAAGTTTACGCTGGATTAGAAAGATAACTGTCTGGAAGTAAATATCGATTATCAGGTTAACCACGAATTTAATGTTTTGCTTCTTAAATGGAGGTAAGCCCTTGGAAACCTGCCATCAAAATCGCTGGCAAATTTTGTACTTCTCTGACATGATTTATGTGCATCAATCTCTATCTTGGAAATGGATAATAATGGCCAAATAATAAAAAGACCTCCAAGACAGAGGAAACTCCATCATGATGCAACATTTAAGTTTTTAGCAGTTTGATTTAATTCAATGAATTTACATTGTACTCGGTCGTAATTTAATAAATAGGTAAGGGATAAAGTTATATTTACAGTAATATTAATCTGTGTAGGCCTGTCTTCGGATTCCTTTTCAGCACAAGCACGTATACCAATAAAAAGTCTCAAACCAACCTTTATTTTCACACTAGACATCGGCTCTTTCGTTGTTTTCCAACGATTTTACAACGTTTGGAAGAATTCAATCGTAGTGAAAACCTGGGCCTTTTCAAATCATTTTCCATGAAAATATCCACAATGCTGTTGATATTTTAATCAATACTTTAATCAGACATATAGCTCTAAATTCCATATCTGAATTTAAGGCCTGGCTTTCTTAACGTAAGGTTTTTCTAAATGCAGAGAACAGACCGACTTAACTTGGCAATAAATCGTCGCCTAAATCTGTCCATGACAGGTATGGCAGTTCCAATAGTTTGTAGCAGACGTTTAATTGGCAAATGATCGACCATAAAAATAATGGCTGATCGTTTAGCAGCCCCTTAGCGGCTGTTGTCCCGTGCCGTAGTAAAACTGTATTGACTACAGGAGTCTGGGTTAGGTTAGCAACAGATCGATTCCTGTAATTACACTCACATTGCTGTGAGAATGAAGTGTCCCACTACAATAGAAACCCTGTAACGGCTCCAGTTCATATAATGGTGAAAGTTCTATAAAGGATGGCCGGTGTCTCTCGAAACATATCTTAAACGCGCGTGCGAAGATGAGGAAATTTGAATTCTTGAAATGGACATTTTTCACCTAAAAACTTACTGGAATATTTATAAAAGATCCTCTGGTTCGACAACAGGAATTCTAAGGTAGAATTTAAAGTAGATTGTACCACTCAATTAAATGTTCATGGATTATGTCAAAGTTTTATGGAGGATGTGTTATAAACAGATGGATTTTTAACAAGATAATCAGGAAGTCGTGAATGAAACCCCATTTAGTCTTGTTATGAATTACTTTGAGTATGGAGCTCATTCATAAATGTCTATGGCATGCCATGATGCGCTCTGCCACCGAATGGAAATATTTGTATTTGAAACCGGGGTATGTATACTCTATTGAAGGTCGATAGAAATCACTCGTCAGTCAGTAGAAATTATTTGTCAGTAAATGGATATTATTCGTCACTTGTATTCTGGCTCAGACCGAAACTATATTTGCATATAATCTAGAGTTTATATCCTTAAAATTAAAAACGTATTGTAACATTCTACAAAAATCGCACGACATAATAAGAAAATAATATTACGGCCCTTTATTGACTTTTCGCCCTCCATGATCGCTGGATATTTAGGATAAGGTCACTCCAAAAATTTCTTTTCCATATGAACTTTTGATGCTTTAGCGTTGAATCTGCACTGAAATAAACCCGGAAATTCAGACTGGTTTCAAATTATCTTCCTAAACCATTACGAAAACTCATATCTAAAAAACTTTTTATCTCAGACAATTCAAAGATAAAACTTATGCTGTCAAAAAGGGTCAAATAAGTATTCATGCGCTGCGAATCTGGAAGACAGTCTTTTTGCTTTATTATTATTCAGTTCCTTTTTCTTTCTTTTTTTGAGGGGGGGGGGGGATTCACGTGGATAGAATGCCTCATTGTCAATGGTTCTATTGATGGTTCCACATATCAATGGTTCTATTGATGGTTTTACATATCAATGGTTCTATTGATGGTTTTACATATCAATGGTTCTATTGATGGTTTTACATATCAATGGTTTTATTGATGGTTTTACATATCAATGGTTCTACTGAAGGTTGTACATATCATTGGTTCTATTGATGGTTCTACATATCAACGGTTCTATTGATGGTTCTACATATTCAACATACGGTCGCTGTCAAAAGGTGTCTTCGACTTAGAGAATATTGTCACCAAGTTGAGTTGTATGATCAGTATCTAAAGGTAACAAATCAAGGGCACCTCGGTCCAGTGTAATTCTTTAATCTTCTCGAATCTTCTAATTTTTAATACAATATCTCTACAAAATTTGAGTTTGCACTTTGTCATCGCGGCAAATAGGTTATTATGTCAGGATGCAAGGAGAATAACCCGATGTATTTTGCGCATCAGGAAGGTTACAATTTTTCTTACATCGGGTGTTTAGGTTTTCGTGCTGATTTCATACATTAATTTTCAAGCGTATACATGTATTATGTCGACTAAAATACAATATTCTAACATAAATGCGAATTTAACGAAATCTCTGATTGGTCGAACATCATAATATATCGGAAAATTCCACGATAAACTGCGAAAAACGTTGGAGCCAGTGTTATCCATTTTGTTACATCAGCTTCAAAAATGATATAATCATACACATACAAAAGATTAAGAGATATATACTATATTTTCACATAAACAATGTAAGTCAGATAAGTAAAAAAAAGCTAACTTAAGGCTATCTAAAAAGTACAGCATGCAACATATAGAACATAGATATACGGCATAAGGTACATACAGGCTTGCATTCAACACACAAACAACCACCCCAACCCTGGAAATAGTTTATAGTCATGCTATCATAAAACACCAACATACTAAATCTAAAATACACTTGTAGCAAAAATACATACATACAGACATACATAATTAATCCAGCAAGCAAACTAAATGCATGCAGAAAAAAAAAACATAAATGCAAAAGCTTAATATAGAGATCTAAACTAAGAGAAGCCAAAACTAAGAGAAGACAAAACTAAGAGACTGTAATAATATTTTAAAAGGAGCGGAATGCTAACTCCAAAAACTCCACTAAGGCATGCCAAAATCTAAAGTGAACACAAATACGTGGTATTAGGAACCGCCCAGATATATACTTTTAAAAAAAAAAGCGATAAGCTATAAATATACTTTCAACTTTCAAGCAAGAGAAAGTGGTGTGCGTCATATTTAAGTTTATCAAGGACAAATAATTAAGTTGTATTACCAATTGATAGGAAATTAATTACGTACAGGAGCCAACTAAATGATTAATGAAACATGATAACATGATTATTGATTTATCTGCTCTCCCAATAGATATGCGAACCATACTGAAAATTTAGGTCTAATCAAAGTATGTAAAACATTTTTAATATTTAGGTTTGTATAAATCGATTAAAAATCTTTCACTAAAAAACTTACAATGGCGGGTCCTCAAATTACATAGTCTCTCTTTCAGCGGATAGTATAGTTGTCATTCCTACATTGAAAAGCAGACCCATTAGACCAGTGAAGCTGTCAATAGAAATATTATGTTTCAAATAGGAACAGTGTAATGGACTCACAGGTGAAAAGTAAACCATCGCCCTTTACAAATTGGTAATCAAAACCAATGCGTTCAAACAGCGACAACAGACCGTATCGAAGGAGTACAAACTGGAATGAATCACTTCCGCTTTTTCTTCAGTGCAATGAATAACTTTTAAGTCTTGAAAAAGGTTTGAATTATGAAATTACAAATAAAGATTATTTTGTTAACTATATGGTAGTATATAATATATATATATATATATATATAAACTGTCAAGTACTGACTTTTAAATAGTCATGGTTGCCAAGTAGGACCTATGTATCAATTACAATATAGTAGAAAAATATAAAATAACGATTTCTTTTTATCGGTTAGGGGCAGATACGTTCCCATTTGTAATCACCATGCATATACACAAATTGGACTTTGTCCACATCTATTTATGCATTCCATCCCACATTAACGAAACGCCGACTCCGCTCAGCGGTCAGTAAAGTGTTAACATATTGCGAATTACAATGCACTGCTGACCATTACTATGGCTTGCAAGGCGTGTGTCATTAAGTAATAGCAACTAAACGGATTCGTTTGTCGGATTATCTACGTATGCTGTTCCAACACTTAGTTGATTGTCGCTAAATTCCCATAATTCCACATTTTTCATCGAAATTTCATGAACTAAAAAGTATTCACTTAAAATCTACATTTATATGGTATGTATTTTGTAGGGAAAAAAAAACACGTTGATTTTATATGAACGTCTTATGCTAATTACAGGTGTTGTTACCTCTGCTCTGGCGATAGGTTAAGTTATATTAAAGGCTGAGGTCGCACTATAAAATCCGGATTATGGCATCTGCTCTCATTCACAAGCGGCCCGCTGTCTAATTAACATCGCTTTTTTTGCTATCTGATTTCTTATTTCATTTCAGTTGTTGTTTCAAGAAATGTTGATACATAGATCCAACTTGAGAAATATCTCATATAGCTCGAAACATAGCATTTTAAAACATAAATCGTCGTTAGCCCTTAATGGAAATTGGAACTGGCAACGACCTGTCTCTTCATGCATAAAAGAAAGTATATACGCTTGTATGCATTAAAAGAAAGGATGAACTACACAAAAGTGTGGCCATAAAATGTGCATGTTATTTGAATTAGATAAATGTTATTATGTTGTTTAGGACAAAATTGTTGGGCCACTCATTCAACTGGGACGTTAGTATAATAGGTACATTTGTGATAGCATTCGTTGGTTTTCTCTTGTAATCAGACGAATACTAACAATACCTGTAAGGGCGCTACGTTCGTTTAGATAATAGCGTTAAAACTTGCTGTTCGCATTCTACAATTATACTTGTATCTGTACGTTAGATCACTGTCGCTTGAGACTGGGTTATGAGAACTTAAACCGTGAGATTTACCAAGGGATTTAGGGGTCTTTCCGACGGACATTCCTATCCACATGTTCGTGACAACTGGTATGGACAGTCAACTTGTGTGAAATTGAACAACGATTTTGCTTTTGTTTGTTTACTGCCGACTAAGTAGGTCTTGTCATTCTAATGGTGAGACACATTATTTGGGTAGCAACGTTCACTACAGGTTGTGGTTACGAGAGAGGAGGGGATATTATCAACACGTGGACCTGAACCTTTTTGGACTACATGTATACGTACAGACGAACATGTATGTTCCAAAGTGTTGATAGCATTTAGGTTGACAATCATAATACAGCTGAGTGAATGACACACGAAGCTGACTTCATTTGGCCTTCTACTCGACACCATACCATTCTAATACGGTGAAAACCCAAGTACTATTGGTCTCGCTTTATTACCTTAATAACCCAAGTTGATTCTGAACCCTATCTCAAGGACCTGGATGTTCAGTACGAAGACCAGCGCCTAATCCCTTTAAGGGCCAGATGGATGGGGCTCAGGAAGGAGTGACCCCTCCGGAACCTCCGGAGGAGGAAAACCAAAATGATCAGGAGAGGGAAAAACTAATTCGGATTCTATCTGGATACTTGGACAATCTTCCCGCACTTAGCTCCAGGATTGTGCGGATATTTACCAGCTCCACCTTCACTGGTAAGTTGCATGTATCTATATATCTTTTGGATACATTCTTCTCTCTGTCTCTCTCTCTCTCTGATGATGAATGATAGAGATTATTTATGTTCGGCTGCCCTCCACTGTTTCAGAGAGAGAGAGAGAGAGAGAGAGAGAGAGAGAGAGAGAGAGAGAGAGAGAGAGAGACTTCAAACCTTTGGTGTTACTCTTTAGTTTAGGGTTGCTCAGTGGACTAATATTAGTACGCGTGTGCGGGGGGAGGGGGCGCAATAACTGAGTAGGCATGAGTGTATTAGGGTTTAACGGCACGTCAACACAATAATGGCTATATGGTACAAATTAAAAGTAGTTATAAAACGCAGTAACTAAGAAAAGCATGGATACATATTGATTTGCACCACATTTCCAGTGTCCTTTCACTTGTAGGGGAAACTATATCGTGTATGCATCATTGGTATAAAATGGTGAAACATAACACAGCGGATATATTTTCCATATTAAAGACACCAGTTCATAAAAAGGAACATTGATATGTACTTTTTCTTAATTTGATTATCTTTTAAATCTCTATATAAGGGTCACCTGTCAATCAAAAATCTTTTTTTGTTGTCTTGTCAGACTTCTTTACAAATCCTTTTCACTGTACATCCAAAAATGTGGTCGCCTGTAAAGAAAAAAAAAACAAAAAAACACAACAAAAACCGAACGATTAATTTCAAAGTGTTATTTTCAATAAGTTAGAGAAAGCCTAGTCAGCTGATATATTTGCCGTTCTATATATATATATATATATATATATATATATATATATATATATATATATATATATATATATATATATATATATATATATATATATATATATATATCAAAGAACAATCTTCCCGACTGCACCGAATCTTCGGGAAATCGTTTTTCCCAAGGATAAATTATTCAGAAACCAAACATGACAAAGGACGGAGCATCAAGCCAGGGAAACTGGCCAAGCGCTGTCGACATTCACGGATCCCTTTTTCAAGGCGAAGAATACGACAAAAAATAATTACAATAATTACAAACACAAAAACGTCAATCAAATATGTTCAGTATTTACATACTGTTTTGTAACCTGACAGGTTTACTTTGTTTCAAGCTGCGTCAGCTACAGGCAATTTGCGTCAGAATAGTCTTCTTGCCAAACTGAACTATCTGATTTGCCACAATGTAAATAGTTTATAGTATACAGTTTTCCACCCTTTTTTCCCATTTGCCACAATGTAAATAGTTCATAATATACAGTTTTCCACCCTTTTTTCCAATTTGCTACAATGTAAATAATTCATAATACACAGTTTTCCACTCTTTTTTCCAATTTGCCACAATGTAAATAGTTCATAGTATACAGTTTTCTACATTTTTCAAATTTGCCACAATGTAAATAGTTCATAGTATACAGTTTTCGACCCTTTATTCCAATTTGTCACAGTGTAAATAATTCATAATACACAGTTTTCTACCATTTTTCCAATTTGCCACAACGTAAATAATTCATAGTATACAGTTTTCTACCTTTTTTCCAATTTGCCACAATGTAAATAATTCATAATACACAGTTTTCCACCCTTTATTCCAATTTGCCACAATGTAAATAGTTCATAGTATACACTTTTCTACCCTTTATTCCAATTTGCCACAATGTAAATAATTCATAATACACAGTTTTCCACCCTTTATTCCAATTTGCCACAATGTAAATAGTTCATAATACACAGTTTTCTACCATTTTTCCAATTTGCCACAATGTAAATAGTCCATAGTATACAGTTTTCTACCAATTTGCCACAATGTAAATAGTCCATAGTATACAGTTTTCTACCAATTTGCCACAATGTAAATAGTCCATAGTATACAGTTTTCTACCAATTTGCCACAATGTAAATAGTTCATAATACACAGTTTTCTACCATTTTTCCAATTTGCCACAACGTAAATAATTCATAATACACAGTTTTCCACCCTTTATTCCAATTTGCCACAATGTAAATAGTTCATAGTATACACTTTTCTACCCTTTATTCCAATTTGCCACAATGTAAATAATTCATAATACACAGTTTTCCACCCTTTATTCCAATTTGCCACAATGTAAATAGTTCATAATACACAGTTTTCTACCATTTTTCCAATTTGCCACAATGTAAATAGTCCATAGTATACAGTTTTCTACCAATTTGCCACAATGTAAATAGTCCATAGTATACAGTTTTCTACCAATTTGCCACAATGTAAATAGTCCATAGTATACAGTTTTCTACCAATTTGCCACAATGTAAATAGTCCATAGTATACAGTTTTCTACCAATTTGCCACAATGTAAATAGTCCATAGTATACAGTTTTCTACCAATTTGCCACAATGTAAATAGTTCATAATACACAGTTTTCTACCATTTTTCCAATTTGCCACAACGTAAATAATTCATAATACACAGTTTTCCACCCTTTATTCCAATTTGCCACAATGTAAATAGTTCATAGTATACACTTTTCTACCCTTTATTCCAATTTGCCACAATGTAAATAATTCATAATACACAGTTTTCCACCCTTTATTCCAATTTGCCACAATGTAAATAGTTCATAATACACAGTTTTCTACCATTTTTCCAATTTGCCACAATGTAAATAGTCCATAGTATACAGTTTTCTACCAATTTGCCACAATGTAAATAGTCCATAGTATACAGTTTTCTACCAATTTGCCACAATGTAAATAGTCCATAGTATACAGTTTTCTACCAATTTGCCACAATGTAAATAGTCCATAGTATACAGTTTTCTACCAATTTGCCACAATGTAAATAGTCCATAGTATACAGTTTTCTACCAATTTGCCACAATGTAGATAGTCCATAGTATAAAGTTTTCTACCAATATGCCACAATGTAAATAGTCCATAGTATACAGTTTTCTACCAATATGCCACAATGTAAATAGTCCATAGTATACAGTTTTCTACCAATTTGCCACAATGTAAATAGTTTATAATACACAGTTTTTTTCTACCTTTTTTCCAATTTGCCATGTAAATAGTTCTTAATATACAGTTTTCAACTTTTTTTCCGATTTGCCACAATGTAAATAGTTCATAGTATACAGTTTTCTACCTTTTTCCAATTTGCCACAATGTAAATAGTTCATAGTATACAGTTTTCTACCTTTTTTCCAATTTGCCACAATGTAAATAGTTCATAATACACAGTTTTCCACCCTTTTTTCCAATTCGCCACAATTTAAATAGTTCATAGTATACAGTTTTCTACCTTTTTTTCTAGATATATTAGTGTTAGATTCTCTTATTTTGGTTTCACCATAACAGAACAGAATGTAAATACATTTTTGGTTTATAGTGAAGTATTAAGGTGCCTTCGTCATGATGAGATATTTTTATTGCTTGAGTGATTACGACTAAGTCAAGACGAGTTACCGATTGCAATGTGTTGACACAAGTATGTATTCATTACGACAAATTTATATATTTAGGTTGTTATATTATGTCAATAAGACAACCATGGGCGTCCGCATGGTTTTTCCGGGGAGGGGGGAATATATACTGCACAATGGATTATTTAAAACATCCGAGGAGGGAGCAACTGCCCCCTCCCCCCTCCCACGCCCCGCGGATGCTAATGAAGACAATATAGATATTTCATTTTGTCATCATGACTATATAATCATGTCAACACATTGCAATGGATAACCTGTCTTGTTGACGTAAAATACTAGTACGTCGTTTTGATCACGTATGCAATAGAATATCACGTCAAGATGACGGCAGTCTTATACTTCCATATGTTTAAGGTTTTTGTATTTGTAATTGTTCTTGTTTGTGCCGTCCGCCTCTAAAAAGGACTCCGTAGATCTCGAAAGAGCGTGTCAATTTGTATGGGCATGCTGCACCGTGGTATATATTTATATATAATGGTCGAGATAGTATAGGGGTTGGTGCTTACAGGCAAGGCGATGGGTGCCGTAACCCGCGGATCCGGGTTCGAATCTCCGTAGGGTACGAATTAAAATGTTCTAACCTGTATGATAATATCATTTATTCGTATTTAAAAATTATATTAATGTTATCAGGCATTCTCCTGTCCAGGGATAGCACTTTCCGCTCTGTTTGGTGTATATTTGTAATTCTCTCTCTCTCTCTCTCTCTCTCTCTCTCTATATATATATATATATATATATATATATATATATATATATACATATATATATATGTGTGTGTGTGTGTGTGTGTGTGTGTGTGTGTGTGTGTGTGTGTGTGTGTGTGTGACTAGCATTTCGATCCTTCAGTCACAGTTTTGAAAATCTAGAAAAATAGTTTTGATATATATAATTGGATCGCACAAACAAGAAGGTGAATGATTCTCAAAAAAGTTCGTCTTTTTTTCTGTTTTTTTTTTTTTTGTTTTGGGGGGGGGTATTCAAATGATTCAGATGTTCCCCGTTTTGTAATCAAGGAGTGTTTCAGTCTCTTAAGGCACGTTCTGTCTACATCGACTGTAATAGACGGTTAGGAAGCGTGGTTTAGTTTGGATCAGGTAACACACTATTGTATCCCATTGTAATCGAATACCGACATAAGTAAGTTAATACTGTTTTGTATATAAGTTTATTAATGTCGCTAATAGGAACATATCGGTCTCAGTAAATTTAAAGCTGGCTAAAACACACTGTGGAGGCGGTATAGAGGATATAAAAAGAGGATATATAAAGGAAACTTATGTACATTATTGAGAAATTCCTTTGTATTAAGTATTATCGTCTAGTCCTAAAAAAAGTTTACAAATATGGAACCAAATACTAGTAATATGAATTATATCAACCAAATACTAGTAATATGAATTATATCAACCAAATACTAGCAATATGAATTATATCAGCCAAATACTACTAATATGAATTATATCAACCAAATACTAGTAATATGAATTATATCAACCAAATACTACTAATATGAATTATATCAACCAAATACTACTAATATGAATTATATCAACCAAATACTAGTAATATGAATTATATCAACCAAATACTAGTAATATGAATTATATCAACCAAATACTAGTAATATGAATTATATCAACCAAATACTAGTAATATGAATTATATCAACCAAATACTAGTAATATTAATTATATCAACCAAATACTAGTAATATGAATTATATCAACCAAATACTACTAATATGAATTATATCAACCAAATACTACTACTAATATGAATTATATCAACCAAATACTAGTAATATGAATTATATCAACCAAATACTAGTAATATGAATTATATCAACCAAATACTAGTAATATTAATTATATCAACCAAATACTACTAATATGAATTATATCAACCAAATACTACTAATATGAATTATATCAACCAAATACTACTAATATGAATTATATCAACCAAATACTAGTAATATGAATTATATCAACCAAATACTAGTAATATGAATTATATCAACCAAATACTAGTAATATGAATTATATCAACCAAATACTACTAATATGAATTATATCAAAAGAGATATATATGATTGCGATTTATTGAAGACTGCCAAATTTTCATGACGATTTCTTCGGTTCCGCCACCAACCCTGACGAACGTTCTAATAATTACATATCTGGGAGTATTTAGTTATGGTGGATACGATACGTGTACATTTATTCATCTTCGTGCAGATATAATTTAAAAATAGATCTTGTTCTGCACTTTTAGGGTAGAAAAACCGGGCATATTCTTTCTGTCCGTACGTTATGCAATGCATCCCTTCTTCCGCTGTCAGAAGTACGCAGTTGACACTGAAGAATCAAGCAGTATGGACTTGCTTGTGTACACGGGAATAGTTTGGTCTTTCTTCCTTACTTGCTTTAAATTATACTCGTGTGCGGCCATTCGGCCTTGTATGAGTTCAAGTTTGGCCTGTGGCTAGCTAAGTATATATGGCTGGACCGTTTGGAGTAGGGGAGAATCAGTAACTGTGACGAGCGTTGGAACGCAGCTGCTTTTGTTCTTAAAATATTTTTTATTACACAAACGTAACACACAGAAACACGCACATACCCATCCATTTATGTGCGTGTGTGCGTGGATATATATATATATATATATATATATATATATATATATATATATATATATATATATATATATATATATATATATATATAATGAAAATTTTGGATGCTTAGTTGTTCAGTTAAAATAAAATTTGAATATTTTTTTGTTGTAGTGTTTTTGAGTGGAGTCAGTATTTACTAGGAAAGGGGCAGTATAATTGCCTATTTTATCACACGACTACTGTGTTATTTTGATTAATGTAACGGTATACATTTTTATATATAAACACGTACAATATACATCATGACGTCCGACGTCCGATGTAACAAATGACTTCGTAACATTATATAAGGTGAAGCCGTAATTACCGAGGCAGTCCAATGTATTTCAGAGTCAGTTTACTACATTTTTCTATGGTTTCATCAAATAAATCAGTGTGATAAACGGAATATTGCATTTTGTGTTCGTTTCAAGTGAAATTTATGAAACGAGTCGAATAATTTCATATCTTTTGGTCACTAAGGCTCGCAAACGATTTAACATTTTCGACTCGTTTCATAAATTTCAGTTGAAGATGTGCTCTCGTGTTAAATCCTCTATACATTACATAGAAATTAGATCCCACCAGACGCTATACATTTAACATCTTTCCTTGCCATAGCATGTATATAATAGTACGCTACTTTTAGCTTTGCATAAGAGATTCTACCTAGTACATCTGTGAATGTGCAAAAACTCATACCCTACGCCCAATTGGAACATCCTCGTCTCTTTCTGATGCGAGTCGAATAACTCTGAAAGTGCCCCACTTGAAACGTCCTCGGCATTTTCTGTCGCAAGCTAGAAAAAAGAAAAGAAAAAAAACTTTGATATAAATAGTGAACATTTTGAACTGTTCTTTTGCCCGTTGTTGTTATTACGTCATAATAACCTCATTGACGTCACAGCGAATTGAAGACGTGGCGTCGCTCATAGCAACATAAGCAATAGTTTGAGGCTATCAAAACTAAATGATTTCTCCATTTTGTTCATTTAAAAGTTCCAGTATCAAAAGTGCAGGTATTTCATCGATGGTTGAAACGTTGTGAAATATTAATTTAAACGCAGATCTTTTATTATGGGAATCTATTCTTCGTATTAAGCCGAATGTTCGTCCGCCAAAAACTTACCGATTTGGTAAGTATCACTACGATTGATACCGAGTCTCTTTCAGAAAGTCCAAGAGACGAAGATGTATCCGAATGAAAGAGACTCGTGGTAGTCTCAGCCTGCCCAGACTGTCCGCTAAAAACTTACCAGTTTGGTAAGTATTACTACCGTTACTACAAAGAGAATTTGCATAAGTCAGTTTGGGGGAAATAGGGTAAAAACTGCACCCCCTTGCGGATTGTTTACGTCAGGCAGATACTATTTTATCTCATCCCTTGAATAATTATTGACATCAATGAGATTATGAATTCATGATGTACATTAAGTCAGAAATGAAGCTAGGCAAATAAATGGCTAAATCGATCTGACAGCAGTTTTCTCTTCTTGAGAGACAAAGAATTTAGTTCTTTTCACCTTAAAGATATGAATTAATATGCTTTGTTTTCAATATTAAATTTAATTCTCCTTTGTTTCAGCGCCCCAAAATTTGGGGTAAATAGTTTATGTCTTTTTTTTTTTTTTAAACCGAGGCTTTGGTTTGGCTTTCCATTGCAAAACGATGAAAGCCGAAGCTGGCCGGGTGATCCAGGTTCGACTAGGCGCAATTGGAACAATCTCGGCCTTTTCCGTTAAGTAGCGAAAAAAACCTCGGATGTAATTCGCCGTCATTAGGAACACTATTCGGAACCGCTTTTGTTCACATAGCACAATATAGCGGCGGAAGGAGACAAAGTCACAATCGGAACATCGTCGGCCTTTTATGTCGCAATATATGTGATGCACTCTGCAAGAGGCGAATCACGAATTCATCAAATTTATGTGTATTCCTACAACTACATCGGAGGTTTTGCTCAACTTGAAGGAAATGACCGAGCGATGTTCCGATTGGACTCGGACGTAATCATAGTGATACTTCCCATATTGGTGCGTTAATGGCCGACGAATATCCGGCTGAATATGCAAAAATATAATAGAACTTCTTAATGACAGATAGACGTTGAAAATAACATTTGACAACGTTTAAATCAGCAATTAATTACTTACACTTTTAATTTTTTACTTGATTCCTGCAACATTTGAACAAATACATTGAAGAAGTCAGTCCTTTTACATAGCCTCAAACTATTGTTTACGTTGCTATTGGTGATGGTACATAATCGATTCGTTGTGACGTCACTGAAGGTATTATGACCTAATAAGAACCACGTCGACATGGGGGGGGGGGGGCAGTTCAAAATCCCCACTATTTACACCCGAGGTCTTATTCTAGCATGCGACGGAAAAGGCTGAGAACTTTTCGCGAGTGACCCAACGCCCAAATTACGCTAGTCTTGTTCAACTAGACCTCTTTGATGTCTCTGTGAGATCTCCGCGAAACGAATGTCAGGTGAAAACTAAGCTTGGGTCACCCGGCCCGCTTCGGCCTTCATCGCTATGCAGCAAGGGCCTGGAGGAAAAAAAACAACCCCAAGTCAGATGAAAACGAGGCTGCCCAAATTTCGGGGTGATAGGCGGTGCTGCAAGTGTTGATAAAGATTAAATACAATTAATACTGAAAACAAATAATTCCAATTCACACCTGAAGGCAAAGAAAGGTAAAGTTCATGCCAGTAAGGAAGAATATTGTAGGAATTATATTAATTATATACAAGCCTAGCGTTTTGAGATGTCATGTACATTATGACCTTATAATATCAATAATGTCAACACTTGCTCAAGGGATGAGATCAAAACGTATCCGTTTGATGTAATCAAACCTCAAAACGGCATAGTTGTTGCCTGTTTTTTTTTTTACCCATACTGATATCTGCAAATTCTCTTTGCATATACAGTTTGGTCAGGCCTATCCTGGGTCACCCGTTCAGCTTCGGCTTTCATAGCTACGCAATGAAAAGCCAAATCTGGACCTGGAGAAGAAACGAAGTGAAATAAAAACGCTGTGTGGCGCTGCGAGTGTTGACTAAGATTAAATTATTGTTTTATAATGAAAACAAAGCATATCAATTCACGCATTTAATGCAGAGAAATGTTAAAAGTATATCAGTCAGGAAAAATGTTGTAAGAACAATTTAGTTGTATAGTTTATATTAGTTAAGCCTAACGTATTTTTGACGTCATTTATATTATGACGTCACTATATCGACGATGACAACACTTCAAATAGTGATGAGACCAAAGCATATCCGCTTGATGTAAATAGACCGCGTGAGAACAGTTTTTGCCGTTGTTTCTCATAGACTGATATTTGCAAATCCTCTATGCAGATACAGTCTGGGCAAGCCGAGAATAGTAAAAACTGAGCTTTCCAAATCGGAGCATCATCGGCTTTTTCTGTGAAAAAACTTTAGAAGTGCCGCAAAGGCAGCTGCTTTACATTTTGTTCATGAAAACGAACCTATCACGTCAAGGGATCACGTTACGAATACTACGTCAGTGTGTATATGGTAACTAAAGTATTGATTCATTAAAAAATAAGATTGAAAAGCTACTTTCATTTAACAATATATTTCTTAACTTTAATATGTTTGTTCTTTGTTGCGCAAGAATTGCATGCTGGAGAAATCAATCCGCCTTATAAATCTTTACAGGTTTTCTCTTGCTTCACAGAAAAAGTCGAGGTTGCTCCGATTGTCAGCATTCCTTACAAACTTCATAAGTTTCGGTGCTTTTCAAAACCGATCACTGTTATTTGGGCTTTATGTGATTGCGGACGACATGCAAGATTTAATTACCTCCAAAACTGAAGAGCTTGACAACGCGTAAAAACTACGCACCTCTGAAACTGAATTATGTCAAAGGAATTGCTCCAGTGAGCATGTGCAATTTTACGCTTTGCAAAAACACGTTAACACATTTTTTCGAAGAATTTTACTTACTTCAAATTACAATCAAAACATATATTGGATTGACCTTATCAAGTCATCATAACAAACAAAGTAAAGGGGCCAGGTGTTTGGAACAATTTTGTTAGACTCTCAACATACATACGTGTCAGTCTAGCTGGTCCGCGTAATGATAATATCAAAATTGTTTAGTAAATCGCCAGATAGCAGAGGCGCTTACTTAGCGGCGATGGTGGTGCAGAGTGCGTTCCTTGTAACGCCAGAACGACGCTTTCCCAAATCTGGAAAAGTGCTCTGATTGGCTTATGAGATGAGGCAACGAAATACGCCATTGCGATGGTGAGACGACGTCATGTTTCACGTAAACATGGACAGTTTCATTTGATGATTGAGACACGCCTCCTGCATCAGCGCCTAATTACAAACCGATGTTCAATGATATACTTTTAAGCTTGCAACATGATTTTGGCTTTAATGACTGCAGAAACAGATAGATACATTTTGAGATAGTGAGAAATTTTATTTATACAATGTTTGACCGAAGCGCCTTCTCTCCGTAGCAGCGATCAATGAAGCATTTGACCATATCCTCGAATGACGGAGACCTCACTAAGCCACACGAGAGAATGATTGAATGAGACTAAAAGTATACCGCCCCCCTCACCCAATACTGACTTTTCTTCTGGGAACTAGCTGTTATCTTTGACATCTTTCCGTGAATCCTGTTACACCTACAATTTTATGTGATAAAAATAATTATCGGCCTAAAAAGTCACGTGCGTATTTGTGTAATCTTGAAATATGTTTACACCTTGTAGTAATGTAATATTATACACCGAAACAAAAGAATGTATATCTTGTGGATATTCTAACCAAATCTATATATCCTGTGTATATTCTAACCATATATATATATATATATATATATATATATATATATATATATATATATATATATATATATCCTGTGTATATTCTAACCAAATCAAGATTAAGTTCTTATCAGGGCTTCAGCAGGGCATTCGACTGGGTCTGATAAAAAAATAAAAATTAAGTTTCAAGAGTCTAACCTAAAATTATGATAAACAGTCCCCTTAATAAAACGAGAAAGAAGAACAGCTTTCAATGTGGCAGATGGGGGGGGAGGTATTGTGGACAAACAAAAGGCAAGATGCACACTTGCGAAGAGTACATAATTGCTTTTTCTCCGTAGTTCAGTAGACAGAATCAAAATAAAGATAAGGATTCGCTTTTGTTCGTGAAATTGGGAATACATCCGAGCATAAGAGTGGACGAAAAGTTATGGGGAAAGAAACAAATCACTGCCGTTTTTCAACATTTTATCACCAGTTTTTTTGACAGTAGTCATCTCAGCGGATCTGCGATACGCTTGAATGAATCAAAAACTCTTTAGAATGGAGATGCAGAACACACACACCACTCTCTCTCTCTCTCTCTCTCTCTCTCTCTCTCTCTCTCTCTCTCTCTCTCTCTCTCTCTCTCGTATAGGCTATGAACTCAACTTGTATCATAAATATGTATAATGTATCTTGAATTCTTGAAAAAGAATTAGTTACATATTAATTTGTGTCCATTTCAATGATCAGAATGAATTTATGTTAAACATTCAGATGTTTGAACTTTTCGCACTCCATTTTATACAAACTCCACAAAGCAACAGTCCGTTTACTTTTGCGTAACTATTTTGATTAATGGAAATGAACAGTTCACTAACAATTAGTTTTATACCTAAACGCTACTCTTCAATTCGAGATACCTGTAAAATCAATTTCACGGTCACGATCAGTAAATTCACCCATCAAAAATAGAACAGGATCAATGAAATACAACGTATCTACAAAATCTTTGCAAACTTTGAAAAAAGAGACGAAGTGGGGAGAAATCGAAAATAGAGTTGTGCTGCTTACTGACAGATCGGTTGGCAATTAATTTGTACTTCGTGACGATTATTGGAACAAAATTAGGTTAAGATCGGAAAGATAATTTATAACTACCTAATTTACCGTTCCTTATTATCGCTTATTATGGTTAGTGAGGATTATTAAAAGCAAAGCTGATATGATATGTAATTAGTAAATAAAGAAAAAAAAAAGAATAAAAAAGAAGACGTTGTTCCCTGTTTTAGTAAAAAGTACTCGTAAGGATCAGAAATATATATAATTCATTTTATTATTTGAATACGAATAAATATGCACAGAAACTTAAGTTTGATTTCCCTTGAGATCTTCATTTTTATGAGATTCTAACCGAATAACGCCATTTTTCATAATTGATCCCAAATTTGACGATTTGAAAATATGTTGCAGTGAA
The DNA here is from genome assembly GCA_029931535.1 of Margaritifera margaritifera. Lineage (NCBI taxonomy): Eukaryota > Metazoa > Mollusca > Bivalvia > Unionida > Margaritiferidae > Margaritifera > Margaritifera margaritifera. The sequence goes on along the minus strand of JAQPZY010001482.1, from coordinate 2,817,548 downwards.
GTCAGACGGGTAGTCTAAGGCGCTCAAGTTTACAGATCACTCACATCTCACCTCTGTCCGCGTGAGTTCGAGTCTCGTCTCGACCAACGTGGGTATGTGAGAAAGCTTGCCAGTAGCTTACCGTGGGTGGGTGGTTTTTCCCGGGTTTTTCCTCCACCAACATCCAAAATACACTGGCCGCCATGTATAGCCTATCATGTGCTGAAAAATTGCGATAACACCCCCCCCCCCCAAAAAAAAAAAAAAAAAAAAAAAATTAAATCATCATAGATAGATACATAGATAGACAGGCGTAGATAAAAGGGATGCATTGATTTTTTATAATTATTTATGTTCATAATTCATGTAAATTTAAATTGTTTAAGAGAGATGATCCACAGACATCAAAATAACGACAATAAGCTCGAATATCAATAAATAGCTATTTTTTAAATATTTTTTTCTATATGATGTTGTTTAATCGGAATGAGAACATGCAAAATAATAATTGTATACAACAATTCAGATGGTGTCAAGGGTCTGGCGGTTGGGGTTGTGGTTAGAGAGGAATGGAGATGGGGGGAACTGATTATAGCCCTTCTTAGCTACGACCTCTGACTTACCGTAATGTTAAGTCCGCCATTTCAATAATACTGCATTCTGCACTTGGTGTAAAAAGACTTCAGTCTATCCACACTAAAGTAACTCTTGACTTTACTTGTGACCTAATGTGATATAACAAGTATAACTTTCAATCCCCATTCAAATATTTGGTACGGACCAAACACTCGATTCGATAAAGCGATTATCTATTGGCACTTTCGCTAAAACAACAAGTAAACGTTCTCTCTACTGGAGAGAAACCTCCTGAACTTGAATGTTTTGGATCAACGGGAAATCTATTGAAATGTATATTATGTGTTTAGCTAGGTCTTTAGTAGTTGATAGAATAAAAAGTAGAAAATGGCTTGTTCTCCACCTGACTATGAAAGATACAGGCTGATTTATTTAAAATCATTTTACTTTTGTGTCAGAAAATGTCACGGTATTTTCAGTATATTGTATAACTTTAGTACGTTAGTATTAAAGTGTACGGTATTTCTAAAAATTAATCTCTCTCTAAATTCGCCAAAACACTTCTACTGACAAACATGTGGCAATTTACAGCATAAATATGGTATCTGTTCGAAAATAGTGATTCAAGGAACTGATGGATTTTTATACACATAACACTTGAATAAAAGTGGCGAATGGTTAATGGTGTAAATACAGTATAATTTGAAAATTTCTTTGAAATATTTCATTAAGAAATATCATTTGCCGACAGTTAACTTTGAACCAGCAAAAACTATCAGATAGAAGGACATATAAGGATAGATGGATGGGTCAACAAGAAAAGGAACTGGAATACCTTTAATCTAAATTATTTTTCCTAACACATAAAAAGGTTGTCAATCTTTGGGCACATACCTTTTCTTTTGTTATGTGGGAATATGGACAGAATGCGGGAGCAAGTATTTCTCTTTTTTTCCTAGTAAAGGAGCCTTCACCACCCCATCCCCACCCTGCGTCCCAGACAAATCTTCAAATGGTGTCTTGCTATTTGATTGTAGTCAAGATTGGTATAGTAGTGTTTTCAATATTCGGCCTAACACAGCATGTGTATATGATCTCTATACATGGGGCATTTCAGCTTGATAATACCTTTAACCAACCTGCTATCACTGTTGGTAATACCTATGGAAACTGTAACAATGTTGAAGAATAAACCAACATAGAATAGAATGAGAGTTTTATTTCATGGCTTAATAAGATATTGACTATATAATTCAATTCGGTTAGGTATAACAACAAATTATAGGATACAATTTACATGTTATGTCTACCAATAAACTTCAAAGACAACCTGTCTGAGATTGTGAGCCCAGTTTAAGGCTCAGCTTTTTTGCACTTAAATTTCAGAGAATCTTGATCGAATTCTTTGTCACCTAATATTTAGATCCCACGTTTTTAAAGCTTTGATGAATGCTTTATGGCTTGTGTCACGTGCGAAGGAGAAAAATAAAGCATAAAGAATGCTTCTCACCAGTGGCGTACTAAGGGTAAATGTTGCCCGGGGCGACGATGATGGCCCAAAGGGCCAGAATACGAGGCCAGAATTTTTATCAGCTGTTTTGGCGCCACAAGACCTCTGGCGCCCGGCCCGGGGCAACCGCCCCGTCCGCCGCCCCCCCCCCCCCCCCCCCGTTAGCACGCTACAGCTTATAACACGATGTCATAGTCATGTTCAATGCACACGTTTACTATTTTGCACATAAACACGTGTGTATTTCAATACAAACTACATCACTGTTTCACACATGCATATATGTTACGTGGAAGGACTATATATATATATATATATATATATATATATATATATATATATATATAGAGAGAGAGAGAGAGAGAGAGAGAGAGAGAGAGAGAGAGAGAGAGAGAGAGAGAGAGAGAGAAACTGACCATGCTCTCAGAAAATAATCTCGAGCGGGATATTATAATCGAGATACCATACTAGTATATAACCCTCGAAAGAATTGCCCACCATGGGCAAAGCAAAAATATGACCCCTCTGATAGAATAAAAATAGATCTCCTGAAATATTCCTAACTGAGTTTGAATTTAAGTCGTGTTCGGCCATTCGGACATGTACGACTATAAAATATTCCTCTCTAGGTCATGGGTTATATAGTAGCGGGAGGTGGTTGTACTAGTAGTACTGGGTCAACTTCACCACATGATTAAAGATAGTGATGACTCAACTTTATCAATAGTCAACAACAACAAATTATATTATCAATATGTGTGTACGTGATGTAAAGTTCTAGGATCGGAGCCATTAAAATAGGGTAGGTCGGGTTATCGGAACCAGAATTTTTTTTTTATTATTATTTATTTTTTTTAATTTTTTTTTATTTTTTTTTTTTTTTATCTTATATATTATGTGACCGCTATGTCTCATAAAAATGTTATCTTATTCCATACATATATTTATATGACCACTGTCCGATATTCGCTTGTATTGATCAACCAATGAAAAAGCTCATGCAACAGAAGAATTCATAAAAAGAAAACAAAATATTGTGTAACACATGTTTGGTCGGAAGGTTTTTTGACTAAATTTGCTAACATCTTAAACCAGGCGAAAACCATGTAGATGCGACCAAATTTCAAATGCAAAGATTGAAATCTTCTCAAGAAGCTACCAAAACTTTTATAAATCCAATCTTAGATATCGCTAGTAAATCCCAAAAACATTTTAGAGTAAAGAGACGCACAATTCTGAAAAAGCTCTGGTATCACGTTGAATGCACCGTTCTTAAAACAGTACATCACAGCGCCAGCCATACACCTTCAACCGCACTCGTCTTACGCATACGAAAACAATACAATAAGTTATTCAAATACAAAGAGAGAAAAAAATCGTGATGATATTCTAGAAATTTGGGTACTTTACAAACTGAAAATCCAGTTAAGTATTGGAAATTAATAAGGACGTTGGCAGAGGATAAAATTTAAACTGATACGTATATTTCTTTAGAAACTTTGCATGATCACTTTCAAGCTTTGAACTTATCCAGAGACAACAAAATCTTCGCAATTCCACGAAGATATTAATAAGACTGTAGCGCATTATAAGACTACGATGGAAAACAACGCACCTCTAGACAAAATAAATTAGAATAGAAGAAATAAATAACGCCGTAAAAAAACGTAAATGTAGAAAATCGAATGCACGTTGTATGATCTTGAACGAGATGATCAAACATTCCTTTCTGGTACTATGTAATCACTATCATAGACTGCCCCCCTGCTGTCTACGCGATGTAGAATATGCCTGATGCGGACTATGCGATATAGAATATGCCCGATACGGACTATGCGATATAGAATAGGCCCGATGCGGACTATGCGATATAGAATATGCCCGATACGGACTATGCGATATAGAATATGCCCGATACGGACTATGCGATATAGAATAGGCCCGATGCGGACTTTGCGATATAGAATAGGCCCGATGCGGACTATGCGATATAGAATAGGTCCGATGCGGACTATGCGATATAGAATAGACCCGATGCGGACTACGCGATATAGAATAGACCCGATGCGGACTATGCGATATAGAATAGGCCCGATGCGGACTATGCGATATAGAAAGGGCCCGATGCGGACTATGCGATATAGAATAGACCCGATGCGGACTACGCGATATAAAACAGGTCCGATGTGGACTACGCGATATAGAATAGGCCCGATGCGGACTACGCGATATAGAATAGACCCAATGCGGACTACGCGATATAGAATAGGTCCGATGCGCCCTCCTGCATATCGTAAGCGACGAATAATGGAGGCAGGAGCCGCGGAGGCTCATTGGTTAGCGTGCCGGATTTGCAAGTGAAAGGGTGCGGGTTCGAATACTACCATCGGATAAAGCCCAGGTCAGTTACCGTGGCGTGCTCTTGTAAATAACCTACTTGCTTTGCTGTGCTTTAAAATACCTTTTTTTATACATTGGACACTATCATGCATGATGTTTGAACAATAAACTGAATATATATATATATATATATATATAGACACACACACACAGGGGGAGTGTATTTTCATTTCCTACGTTAATACCATGGATATATTTTATAGTGTGGTTCAAAACAAGCATGCTAATTTAAAGGTTGGGGAACCTAGAGTTAAAATATATCGTTTTTTTATACATGAAGATGAAATATATCCGCTAATTACGCAGGAAAAGAATATATATATATATATATATATATATATATATATATATATATATATATATATATATATATATTTATATATATTATTATTATTATTATTATTATTATTATTATTATTATTATTATTAAACTCACTCTTCAGCACCTCTGCCCCCATTCGTAAGTTCAGTTCAATTTCAATCGTATTCATGGGCTGATCATGAAACTATCAGCAATTTAACGGCAGGTTTCGGATCACCTAATCTGTTGCAATTAATTACATTTTTGACATTTTGGAAACGAATTTACCTGTCCAACCACAAAGCAATTCTGACTGAGCGATGCAGCACACCGGGATTTTAACATTCTTGTCAAGGTAGTACAGGGGATATAGGCGAGACAAATATCTTCGGCAAGAGATAATTTCCATGCCAGTTTCCATTTATTGCTCTAGCTGACAAAATGCTTGTGTTTCTTGGTCAGGTGTAACTTCTGTAGGAAGGCACATTCAAGCATCGCATGGCATGATGGGACATCTTGAATTTTCACTAGTTAAAATATAGGGATATATTTTTCACATGTCAAAATATAGGAATGAAAAAAATATGAAAAATATTTCACCAATAATTTTATATATTTCACGTTGAAAAGAATATATATACATGTATATAAATATGTATATATATATATATATATATATATATATGATATTTTCTTTTCCTACGTTAATACCAGATATATTTCATCGTGTGGTACAAAAAAACGTGATCATTTTTTTATTATATACCAAACTTGCTTCTGAATTGAAGTTTCGAGGATTAAACGCACTCTTCTGCACACCACCCCCACCACACTCCCGTTTTCGTACGTTCACCTCAGTTTCAATTGCATTTATTGACTGAGCATAAAATATCATTGCTTTGAGAGAACTGTTGATTTGGTGGATGAACCAAACTATTTTAACCTATGTGACCACAAAAGCAAGTCCGATTGCACGATGTAACACACTGGGTTTTTCACATTGTTGTCACGGTAGTAAAAGGGACATAAATTCGTGAAGACCGAAACGGTGGTGAGTCAGATATCTTCGGCAAATAATAATGTCCATGCCTGAGAGGTAATGGAGTTTCCATTTATTGTTCAAGCTTGCAAAATATTTGTTTTTCTTGCTGCAAATACCACTTCTAATGGCACACACAATCAAGTGTCGGATGGCATGATTGGAAATTTTCATATGTGAAAATATAACGATATATTTTACATGTGAAAATGAAAGAATTAATAAATATGAAAAATACTTCACCAATAAGTTCCTATATTTCACACTTAAGTATATATATATATATATATATATATATATATATATATATATATATATATATATATATATATATATATATATATATATTTATCGCCACACTGGCGATAAAAGTGGTATCTCGCCACAGTGGCGATATCACGAGCTACTTTTATCCATTTAGGAATGTATGTACCGTTAATATGTTATATTTCCATATTTGAGCCTAATTTGGTTTTCTTCTTTTTCTCTTCCTCTCTCTCTCTTTGTGTCCATCAGGTTGAACAGATTGTACAATATGTCAACACATTACATGTATGCAAGCAATGCGGAGGTGCCATCAAATATGCCTAAAATCAAAACTCCAAACAACATGTACATTTCAAGCATTAGCTCAGTTAAACTTTTTTTCCACATGAATCGTGTAAACTGCATCGACTCACCCTACATGAACTGTTTATATTCAATACTCAGTGTCACCCAAACCTGTTACAATCTACGACAAACGGTAAAAATGTTTAGGGTAAAACTTCGGATTAAATATAATACAGAAATTGTTTAATTAGCAGTTTTAGCTCTCATCACACTCAGAATCATGTTTGAAAACGATGGAGAATTCTGGGATGGGTGAATGTTGATTGCAAACCGAAATTAGTTGACTCTCTAACTTTGAATACAGTGTCTGTTACCAAACTAGACTTCCAGCTTGCCAAGGCCACATAAGTCATGTTTGAATTAAGGTATAGACAATAAAAAATAAGCCAAATCCAAACAGTCAACTCACAATCATTAAAATCTTTTGTTGAACGATGTCACGCTCTGAAGTCTTTCGTATCCAAGCGTTCTGTGATGGTGTTATATACACCCCAACAGTGTTTACTGTACCAATCCGAGCAAGACATTAAAGTAAAAATTCTGAACTTCTTTTTATCGATGTAGTGATACAGCTGTTAGCTGCACTGCAAATCGGGTTTTTTGCCTTAAAAAATATATAATAGAAAGAAAATCTAGGGGGGTTGGGGGGAATGTACATATAAGGAAATATTTCACTCTTGAAGTGGAAACATTTCCTAGAGATAAGTGTGGCTTCGCCACTCATAACAATACAATGTTTCTACTTCACTTGTGAAACATTTCCTTATAACTACTAAAAAAACGTGTATGTATGTATGTATGTATGTATGTATGTGTGTATATATATATATATATATATATATATATATATATATATATATATATATATATATATATATATAAAGAATAAAGATACGTTGAAATTTATTAAATTCTTTGTATATTTCCAATTTTGTGCTCGTTAAAAGATATAAATTATTCATCTTGCATAAATTTGTTTTAAAAAGAAGCATTCACGTAAGATCGTATATATTTTTTGCTGAACGAGAGCTTTGTTCATAACAAAGGCCAACAGCGTTATCTACTTTGTGGAACGTATGACTTCAGTACACTGATGATTACCTACATCACATGAATTCACAATTATTATGAAACCTTTCATTAAAATGGTCTTTGCTTTGTTGTGGGTTTTTTTTCGGACACTGATTAGTAACGTCCATTGTTGCAAAGTTAGTATTGACCGTAATTACAAAAGATGGATTCGGGCCATAACGCTCGAAGCTATTTGAACAAACTTTTTCCATATGGACTTAGAAAGGTCAGAAATTATGCTTAAAATTAAAAATTGTAATAGAACTGAATGTGCTTTTTAAAATTAATTTTCCAGCACATAGTTGGTACATATCTGCGGATCATATTATATTGACTAGGCGGTTCAAGTACAAAGGTTGTACAATGACTTATATTTGTAAAATATACTAAGTAATTGTCGTTTTCCTCTGATTTTATTTTCCTTGATGATTTATATTCTTATAAAGTTTTAAGATAAGCATTTTTAAACTGAATAATCAATACGAGATCATAAGCTCTGATCCACTTTTATCCCCACATGCGATTATATAAATGAGAACAGAAGTAACACCTTTACATTTGATTCCATCCAGATTGCAAGTGAGAAAGAAACAGAAAAGCAGAGTTTAGCCGTACAAATTTAATAAGCAACATCAACAATTATTTGGCTCGATTCTCATTCCCTTAATTAGTAAAATACTTCGTTAGTTTCAATTTTTCTTTCCGGTTTTAATACTCAAACAGTAGAGTATTACAATTTTGCAGTTTACATAAAAGTTATTTTTTTAGAAGAGAAATGTTTTATCTTTTTGCTTTTTTCCCGTTTTCTGTCAACAGAGACAATCGAGTATCAAATGCTCGCAAATTTCGAAATATTTCATCTCTTAAAGTTATGATAAAAATTGCTCTTTCTTCTCCAGATACCACGCTGGAAAGGAATGCTCTTATGGAAAATGTCTACCCAAACCTCAAAAAACATTTACGTGAGAGGTACGGCTTGGAATTTCAGGTAAGCTGAACTTCATTGTATTATTATTATTATTATTATTATTGGTAAACTGAGGACAAAATTGTTCGACCTGCCCCCCTGCTGTTCTCTACAAAAGTGACAGTGGATTGATATGAGGAATTCTACAATTTTCAATGCTATTGTAATTCTATACACAACTTCGTAAGAGATTTCAGGTTATATATAATCTAGCCACTAGTATGAGACATTCCTGGAACTATTATACGTTTGAAAAGTGTTTATTCCACTTTTACTGAACAAAACAGTGTTTTTACTAAATACAAAAGATTACAAATTTCACGTGTTGTTAACTACGCTTCTGCACATACAAATAATTATATTTTTCTAAAAAGACCTTATTTTGTTATTCACTGCCACCCTTTTATAATGGAACTCACTAAATCCAATCCGTTTTCCAGTAAACAAAAAAGTTCACCTTTTCTCCAGTTGCAAAACCGCAGTGACAAAATTCGCTTAATCATAAAAATGTCATGTAAGTATATCATAGATTTATTCCATTTTATTTTAGGTATATTTCAGATTTATTCATTATATTATATTCGACAATTATGCAGAATGAATGAAAGTTGCTTTACCCTATACTTTTTGATAAATTTAAATTCATATTTCAGTAGTATTTAAAATGTTGTCGCTTTGACTACATGTAAAAAAAAGTAATTTAGACATTATTATTATTATTATTATTATTATTATTATTATAGGAGACAGAGAACTATTAACATGTACATATGGAATATAAGTAATAATTACAAAGTTCAGATGACTCAGTAAAAAACTTAAATAAAAATTATGAATACAAGTAAAAATAGAAATAATATTTTAAAATTATGGCTGATACTTTGTATCATAATTGTAAAATTTTAAAAATCTCAGATTTTTAAATCAAGAACAAAAAAATCCATAATACTTTTTGGGAATTGTTTTTGTTGTATTGCACTAATAATTATAATAATAATAATGTCTGTATTAGGTATTTTTTAAAAATGTTAATGAAATTACAGACATCTGAAATATCATTCAAATATGAATGAAACAAATTTCAAGGGTAAAGACATTTCTATTCAGAATGCATTATTGGGGAATGCTTGGCATACAATTTAAAATAAAAATAAAAAAATAAAGAAAGGATACAAAAAGTCTAGACTCTACTTACAAGACATTTTTATGATCAGAGAATGTTAACATGCTTTCGTCTCTATTATATTTGAATTCTAGCCGACTAGCCATTGTAGCAATATGTGTCTTGCATGTTGCATATTGCTATTCTTAATCATTTGACCGGATGCTGAAAAGCAGTTGTCGTTTTTACATTGGTGCAAGTGATTCAGATTCCACTCCACAGTTTCGTATTTGCACAGGGATGAATTTCTAAATAAAAGTGAATCCCAGCAGTTGAACAATATGTTCAATTCTTATATAAAGTAGAATCTAGGAATGTTTATGTTGGCGTGAATCAGTTTCGTTTAAACATCCAGTATGTACCAGATGCTGCTGGTATCTAGCTCAGTATGATTACCATAGGGTTCGAATGCGAAAAACGCAAAAATGTGTGTCAAATATTTGGGATGAAATTAAAAAGTTTAGCCGGTCATATTGTCTTCCAATTTTTTTATAGAGACAGGCAAATTCAGGAACCTAAATCGCCATATGATTATAGCTGTATTCAGATTCGTGTGTCACAAGATGGACAGGGCAAAAACACAGAATTCCCGCTTTTTTTAAATACAGTTTTGCTGGATTTAAACGGGTGCAGAATAATTCTGACTTGAAAATACGATAAAACCGTCAGCTAAACAGATATAGAATTTATTTTTGGATCGTAAGCGATGAAAAAGTTTTCAGTAGTGGGTGCTTTTCACCGCAAATATTGAACATCACGCAGACGACATACGTCTGTGAAATCTTTGTGAAAACTGTGGAGCGTGCTATTTTTCCATTTCTATACAAAATATTTATCAGTTACAAAATATTTGTATTGGAAATGTTAAGATTTAATTCAGCTATGGGTACAACAAAGTACAAACAAATACCAACACAAATTTCAGGTCACGACTTCGGAGACTCAAAGTGGAATTTCAAAGAACTGGGAAAACTGGGAAAAATCTTCGGACTCCTGAAAGTCATAAGACACGGTTTTTTTGTGTTTTTTTTTTTTTTTTTTTTTTTTTTTTGGGGGGGGAGGGAGTCTTTTACACGGGCTATGTGTATAATGATTTATCTTATGTTCGAAATAATTTTGAGGACTTATTTAATCAACTCCATTAAAAAGCTTATCATATTAGTATCAGTTATGCAATACAGATCAATGTGCGTGTGTACACACACACACACACACACACACACACACACACATATATATATATATATATATATATATATATATATATATATATATATATATATATGGTTTAACGGCACGTCAGCACAATACTGGCTATATGGCGCAGATTAAAAAGTTAAGTTCTAAGAATGTAAAGATAAAGATTGCATTAAAAGTTTAAATAAAGTAAACATGTATCAAAAGATAAAATATAAAATGTAAATATGTTAAAATTCTGTTAAAACAAATATATAAAAAAAACTTCCTCTGCTTTGTTCCATCATGCACATTTTAAAAAATAAGGAAAGAATTAAAGATTGAACAAATTCGTTAAAAAAAAGAAAAATATTTTGGCATATCTGATTGTGTCTGACACAACTAAGCAAGATCTATCTTCATGCCATTCTGATGTAATTGGGGACCAGCAAGTGCTACTGGATTATGTATTGCCTCGCCGTTCTAGATTATTTTTTGGTCTGAAAGCTCTATATTAACGCTATGTACCTCAAGCACAGAAGCGCTTGCCTATTAAACACACGCTGTGCGCATGGTAAATATGGCACATATTATCCTTTCCAAGGGAGTTAACCCACTGTGAGGAGTATGAAAAAAGTCAAATTTCGTCGAAACAGATTTTCCCTACTACGATGGGAGAAAAAGTAGGGAATTCTTTACTTGCAAAGATGGCCCAAAGGGCTGACGACGTTGTAAGGTAGAACGCGGCAGACATCACAATATACCGATAACGTCACAATGAAGTACAGCTGAGCCGCCTTACATAGTCTGGGTCTTTAAACCTCGCTTTTGATCGGATTTCAATCTGTGATTAGAGAAAATAGATAGGATCCAGTCAGTGTGCCCGAGTACTAATGCGCGAAGACGATGGACTAAGGCAGGGGTGTCAAACTCATTTGCTATGGCGGGCCAGATTTGATATAAATAATAATAAATATTAATAATAAATAATGAGTCTGGCGGGCCGTATGTTTGACACCCCTGGACTAAGGTTTCTATGGCCCAGGTGTCAAAACAGCCTATGGCAGCGATATATTCTGAAAGAGTATGAACTGTGAGGAGCATGGGCTTTTTTAGGGCAGCGCTGGCTTGGGATTTTTTAGTGCACCGCTGGCGCATAAGCGCGAGGTATCTTATTGACTGGTACCAAACTTCTGAAATGTTTACCGTTACCGTTTTAACTGGAAATGAATCTTCTTGTCACGAGCTAATTTCAAGACATGATTTCAGAGTATTTGTCAAAGCTAGATGGAAACATTTGGAGAATCACTCATTATATATTGCATTGTGTATTACCAAATGCTGAATCCTGGCGCTAGACTCGCAGAGAAAGTTATTATCTGTTTGTGATTCTACTATAACTGTGCAGCATATATAAGTATTGCATACTTGAGGCTATTTTAAAGCAAAGTCACTAGCAGAAAATTTTGCCACGAACACACGGTGATCATACATTTATCCTTGTCAAGGACCAGCTGGTAGCTGCTTTTAGAAAATTCGAGCGGATTTTGCTTTTTTTAACGAGCGATACTGGGCAAAATCAGAAGAATCATTACTTATATACCTTCTGCTATATTTATTTACAGTGTTTTATAATATTTTCCTGAGATTCAAACATTTCATTTCAAGTATCAAACAACATATATATGCATTAATTAAAGCTATCACATGTCCTCCAGTATGACCACCAATGACAACGAAAAGGGATTATTTCATCTTCTTGCTTCCTACGGGTACCGTACTTACAGCCTGTATGTCCTTTAATTCTTTGTAACAGATACTTTCTTACAATCCAAAACTTTTTTAAAAGTAAAGATTATTGTTTATCTTGTTTATCGATGATTTTCTGATAGTCTATAATAGTTTTTTGAAAACCTCTGTCTATCCGACTATCCGTTTGCTGTCCGTACATATGTTTGTATGTTTCTCCGGCATCATAGGGCGTAAAAATAAACTTGGTAATACAATTTCTCACGATTTAGTACTGTACAAAACATCATTGTTGGCTCTTCACAGTAATGCTCCAAAGGAAGGGTAAGAAGTTAACATGTCCCAAATCATTGCTAATAGGGTAGAGTGACTGCAGAGTAACCTATGATGTTTTTCTTCCAAACTAGCCAGTTCGTTTCTCAAAAGAGAAAATGGCAAGAATAACTTTAACCAAGTTAGCCCCATCATCCTAAAAAAGGTGGAAAGATTGACACGCTGTCGCAATAGTTATAGATGTCCTAACTTAGACAAGGATCTTTCTGTACTGGAAAAATTATTTAGAAACTTTTTACATAAAAAATACAAGAAATATACTTTGTCTCTAACATAAAATTATCCAATACTATTATATATTTTATTATATCAAAATATCAATTTCCAGAAATTCATAATTTCCTATAATGAATGTCCCATTACCATACTATTAAAAGAAGAATCGGTGAGTAATATTTCAAACGTCATAATATACAATTTCTCCTGTTTGATCTTATAGGTGTGCAATTTTTATCAGTTTAGCGTCCTGACCATTTTCAGGCAATTTAAAGTACTTTTTTTTCCTTATCACTCCTATTACACCTGCAGTGATTTTTTAGGTAGTGTTTTCATAATAATTGGATACAACGTATGACACAAATATGACTAAGTATAATGATGAACGTTATCTTGTCAGGTAAATATATTTAGGAGAAAATATACTAATACGCTAAGTAAAATGCAAAATGTCTTAATGTACAAGACCATATTCTGGACTTGTGGCCTCTTTTTTGTGCGGTCAATATTGACCTACTATATGAATCGCGGGATGCGGCAAAATAATGTCAATTTATTGTTTTGCTTTCTGAAAGCTGCAGATTTTTCAAATATAAGTTTTTTTCCTTTATGTAGAAAATGTATATGCCATATCTAATTTATGAAAAACGTTTCTAAATATCGAATATATTGCTACGGTGTATTTCAATATTACCAAAAAAAAGACACTTTTATTGATCAAATCACCCTGGAGAGAGAGAGAGAGAGAGAGAGAGAGAGAGAGAGAGAGAGAGAGAGAGAGAGAGAGAGAGAGAGAGAGAGAGAGATGGATGCTCCCCTACTAGCTCAAAATGATTTTTTCCCCAATTATCCCATGGTAAAAATCTTTTTTTTTTTCAATGAATATTTCACAATGAAAGGCATAGTCAAACGAAATCTCAAAATTTAAATATGTACTACTTAGCTGGGTACTGACCCAGAAATAGATATGTCCTGGTCTGATCCATGTAAAGGTTGAGGCAGATAGCTGCCAAATATATTCAATGGCTATTCTTCTCGCTGGTTGCCAGGAGATGGGATGAAGCGACCACAGGATGGCGCATACGCTTTCCATCCGCCTCACAAGCTAAATGAGGACTATGACATTAGTCGTGAGGCATGTGAAAGCTTCAGCCTGAAAAGAAACTCGTAACTGTATTGACCTCTTCTGCAATAGCTCTCATTTTAATAAATCATTCAAGGAACAACTACGTCATCAGTATAACAGAAGAAGTATGTTCGTTGCGTTCAAGGTTATCTAACAGTAACATAATTAGTAAAATTCTGAAACGCTGCAAGTTAACATACAACAAGCGTGGGTGATTCGAATCTTTATGCACTTACACCTGAGCTCAAATAAGCAAACACTACCAAACGACTGTTTATTTGCATATCGTTGTTGATGGAAATTCCAACTCTCCTTGTGTGTTTTACTAACGTGAATGATTAGGATGAAGTACAAAAGTTATCAATGCTAAGTGTATAGTGTATTCAATTAATTTCTCTTATATTCAGTTTTATTTCAATGTTTAAATTTAGTGCTCATGCTCATTGGCTTTGTTGTTCAAGGAAAAAGTAAAATTCGTATACAACCTTTCTTCATTTGAATATTTGATTGCACTTCAGTCTTCATGCAAAAAAATGTCTAAATCTTACTCCTTCCCATTTTAAAATGAAAATGTTAATTACCGTTCTACCAGTTAATTCCAATAACAGCTATTAATCGTTCCTTTTAAGCTACACTTGTATTAACACGCAAAATGTCGGATCAGTTGGTTTGCGTTTTCAAAAATGAAAAAAGAAGATAGTTATGCATTACTTACGTATTTATTTTACTACGATTGCATTACAAGTTCTTCAACTTTATGTTAACGCTCTCTCGACGTCTTAGTTATTGGTCTAATGTAGGCAGGAGGAAAGCGGAGAACTCAAATGTAACCACCTACCATCGATGGGCGCTCGAATACCCTTGCACATAATGGAGCACAGGATCGAACACTGGTCTGCAAAGGTGGAAAGCAAGCGTGTTCCCGCATCGCTACATATTAATTTAACATCGCAAACTTGAAACGGTTTATTCATTTCCTTTAACTGCAGCTTTATTCGGACATTTTATGTATGCTAAGTGCGCGAAATTCTAACCTTTTTTATGGATAAAAATGGCTGCCTAAAACTATATGATACTGACAACCACGTGCATGACATGTTCTGCAGGCTGAAAGCCACGCAGTGGCGTACTAAGGGTACAAGGCGACCTTGGGCGATGATGATGGCCCAAAGTGCCAGAATACAAGGCCCGAATTTTTATCAGCTGCTTTGGCGTCCGACGACCTCAGGCGCCCGGTGCAACCGCCCCGTCCGCCCCACCCTCCCGTTAGTACGCTACTGCAGCCGCGGGTATGAGAAGCTATTTGGTACTGACAACCGCGGGCATGACACGACAGCCGTGGGTATGACACGACAGCCGTGGGTATGAAAAACTTAAATGAAAAATTATGTGAATGACCAAAAGCCACAACATTACCAACTGGATTAAACAGTACAATAAATTCGAGTCAGTCACTGGGTCAGTTTGTGTGAGCTGATTACATACATGTGCTATCTTCCACATATTGCTGTTAATAATGCTACCCAGAAAGATATGACTTATATTGATACCATATTAAACATATTTCAAGAAAATACATCTCGAAAAAACTGAGACAAAGACAAATCTGGCTTAATTGATGCTCGAATATTAATGACAGGAGTTTATATAAATGCTGGCGACGTCAATAATTATGGAACTCAAAAAGGGGGTCTAGGTGCATTTTACCTTCTGTCAGTATATATTTCATAGTGGATTCAATATAAGATACAGTACCTATGGCTTGAATGTTTGATTGTCGTCTGCTAAATCCCTGACTGTTCTATAGCAAAAGCATTTATAATAATTGATGGATATAAATTTGTTTGATTAGGGAATCAAATTGTCGATAAGGCCAGATTTCGGTGTTCATTTAGTTTGTTTTACAACCTCACTTTCGCGTTCATCTTGAGCTCAGAAACAGTATGTTTGAAACTTTGTAGTTGATATTGGTATTTCGAAATCTCTTTCAATCATAAGCGTATACGGAGTGTGAGGAGGAGAAAAGGGAGTGAGGTGGAGAAAGGATGGGGTGTAGGGGTGGATGGGGGAGGGACAGCTATTTTTTGTCTGCGCAAGCCATTTACTTAAGTTCTCCACTGAATTTCCCTCCTCAACCCGAATGTGCTCACCTGTTTCTCTCTTTTCTTTGTGCAGAAGTCACCAATAGTGGTTGTGCATTTCTTTGCGCCATTTACTTCTGGAATAACAATTGGCAAGAAAATACAGTTTTCTACCTTTAAACCTCAAGCTCTGTTCAAATTAATGGTTATACCACCTCCATCGCATTCCTATATTTTTGCTATCTGATTTTTTATTTGCACAAAATGCCTCTAACGTTACATTGAACACTGCCATGTTACACTGAACACATCCATGTTACGCTCAACACAACCATGTTACACTGAACACAACTGTGTTAGACTCAACACAGTAACTGAATATACGCAAACTTATGGACTAGTCTGTCGACGATTTAAAGTATAAATATGGATTCGAAGAAAGTATTCCCTGGTCGAAAAACGCCATCTTTGGTAGTACGCCATTGATATATATGTGGAATTAGGTAATATATCTTTGGAATATATATATATATATATATATATATATATATATATATATATATATATATATATATATATATATATATATATATATATATATTGGCGAATAACAGTCCTTACATGTGCACTGGATAGACCAAGGGATCGTGTGTCAAGGATTGATTAGGATAAATGCAACAAACTAGGTTGCCATATTTATCATTTGAGTCAAAACCAATTAGGCGCGACATTGAACATTTTCAAACAATACTTCCACTAGACATAGTCATGTAAATTTTTGTAATTTCAACACTTTCTTTTGTGTTTATTGTTTGTCTAGTCTCTGTTTTTGTGTCTGCCATTGAAAAAGATCCATTGAGAGTCCAGAGCGCTTAGGCTAGTTAAAAACTAGTTTTGCATTATATATATATATATATATATATATATATATATATATATATATATATATATATATATATATATCAGTGGCATAGCAACCACCCACGCAACCCCGCTGGGGGGGGGAGGGGCCAAAATCCCCATCAAACAACTTTTATGTGTGGGGGGGGGCAGAACTTCTTGCTACGCCACTGGTATATATATATATATATATATATATATATATATATATATATATATATATATATATATATATATATATAATGACACAAATACAAATATGATCAAACAGGTTAGAGAATTATACTTCGTTCCGAGCAAGAATCGAACATGTCACGCGAGTAACGGTACCTATCAAACACCAACACCCTAACCCACTCGGTCATGTTCTCATTGTTGTCATCCCCACAAAAGGATGGAACAGGGTCTAATGTAACGACTTGTCGTGCACGAGAACTCACTCGCTATGCAAGTGGATTTGACCTCTCGGCTGCACGTGGCATATGCCAATCAACTGTCACATAACAAACATTTCAAGAAATCGAATCTGATCACCCAGGCAAGTGCTAAAGTCCGCTGGGCGGGGCATATGTCAATTAACTCAAGGGCGGAACCAGAAATATCGTGTGCGGGGGGGGGGGGGGGAGGGTAAGCGAGAGGTTCCAGTGGGCTTTGCCCCCTGAAGCTCCTGCATTTTAAGCGTTTCCAGGGCATACTGTAAAGAAAACTTACTCTAGGAAACGTTCCGATTGTTTCGCGGTTATTGTTTGTTTTTTTTGTTGTTGTTTTTCTGTTGTTTATTTTGTGTGTGGGTGGGTCCGTCGACTCCACCCTCACCCCCCCCCCCCCCCCCAACCGCGTGTGTAACTGTCACATACCAAACATTCCAAGGAATCGCTATCTAATCTGATCACCCAGGCAAGTGTCAATGTTTGCCCAATTGCCTATTTACAAGATATTATTTGGTGGTCACCAAGACAATTCAGACTATACAACATACATGTACAATTTAAAAAAGTTATGACTCCAATATGCTTCATTCAATTTTCATGAAATTTTCACAACCTACTGCCATGTTTTCTGTCAATTACCATAATTATGTTTTCAGGAACAAAGGACAACAACAACTTAAAATAAATCGTTATGCTGAAAATAGAGGCGGAACATTCTCTTCAAATTCGAACATTATTGACTATTAGTGACGCTATATGCAGCACACATCATATTTAAAGGAAAAGTGTGTTAATTGTATTTCTTTAATACAAATGGAACGCGTCTTAACAAAGAAACATTCTTTGTCTTAATTATTGTAGGCTATTTAAAGTGTACTGTCTGATAGACGAGTTTGGTTTGCTTTTGTGGGGTTTGACGCCATTTTTCGTCACATTATAGGGCTATACATGGCGGCCAATATATTTGTTGGAGGAAGAACCCGGGAAGACCCTGGCAAGAACCACCAACCCACGGGAAGCTACGGGCTAGATTTCTCACATGCCCACTTTGGTCGGACCAAAACTCAAACTCACGCGGACAGAGGTGAAATGTGTGAGTGATCTATAAAGGCGAGCGCCTTAGATCACTCGGCCACCCAGGGTTCCGTAGACGAGTTTAGCGGCTGGCGAGCTCCCGAGTCTGTTACGTTAAGCATCACTTAACAAATAGTATAACTTTACTCTATGAAAGAAATGACAAATATTGATATTAATATGGTTATTTAACTTTATACTCAGTTTCATTCACAATTTCAATCCTAACGCACATGAATACATCAGGCAAGTTTAATGACGACTTGATGTACGATGATCTATGACGTTATAATGTCATCATGCGCGTACTGATCGACGATGTATACCGCTTGATGACGACGTATATGGGAAAGTATTATATTTTTCATAATATATAATATGGCGATATCACTTTTCGAACTAATTTCTCTTCCCATTCAGGAAATATATCTGCCCTTATGTATGTTATTCAAACTTGTATTTCTATATTTGGTATATTTCATTTTTCTTCTGCTGCTGCTTCTCTCTCTCTCTCTCTCTCTCTCAGGATGAAACAGATCGTAAAATATGTCAAAATGTAGACCCTCTACTAAACATTTATGCAATCAACGAGGAGGCACCATCAAGAAATGCTAAAAGAAAAGAAAATAAAGTGACACTCAAACAACAGAAAGTATTTTAACTTTCATCACAATCATAATCATGTCTGAAAATGGTGGAGAAATCGGGGATAGGTGAGTGTTGATTGCAAACTGAAAATCGAATGTGACAATCGAAAGGGTGCAGCGTATGTTACCGAACTAGACTGCAAGAAATGTGTTAACAAATATAAAAAATCTCTTCCTTTTTGCATGAAATCAGTCATTAATTGACAAAATACACAATTTCAAGCATTATATGTACGAGCTACATTTGTAAAAAAAATAGTCCCCGTCCTAAAACTATCAAAAAAAGTTCGGTACATTTTTATGGAGCGAGTAATGCAGCCGTTAATAGCATTGACACAGAATGGAGAACAAAATCCATGGAAATCGACAGTTTTTGCCTTAAAGGATATATGAAAAATAAGAAATCTACGTTTTCTGAGTAGATATAAATAAATTTTTCACGAGTGAAGTGGCAACATTTTGTTTTGTCACTTGTGGCTTCGCCATTCGTGACAATACAATGTCTTCACTCGTGTAATATTTCATGCTGTCTACTCAAAAAAAGATATCCTCTATATATTTGTTCAGTTACATCCTATATTAAGTCTATGGACAAAATAAGAGTATACAATAATATACAACTATGGGCTATATTGAATTCAGTACTTATTATTTCAGTTACAGTATGATATCTCAGATGGACACCATATGTAATAAGAAAGTTTAAAAAAAACGTAATTTCTCTTTCTTTCTTTTTTTTTTTTTTTTTTTTGCCCCTGATTTGCTGGTGCCCCAAGCACGTGCTTAGTCTGCCTATTGGGTAAACCAGCACTGTGGACACGTCATTTTGGAGTAAGGCCGACGAGCTTTCGAATCGGCTACGCCAAAATGACGAGTCCACCCGACATACAGTATCCAAACAGTAACCATTTTATTATATACTCTGTATGAATGACATTATTTTTAGAATTTGATAATAATGCTGACGTTAAAGCAACACAAAATCATTTAAAAAATTGTGTCACTGTTTAATCTACTGATGTAAAACTTCATTCATGACGCGGTTGGATTTGAAAGTTTAATCAACGCTCAATCCAAGGTCCGCCCATTTTTAGGTCGATACCTTATTTTTCTTCTGATTTGATCAAGAACGAGTTTCACGAGCGACAAAAGTGTAATAAGAGTCCAGTAGCGTAGCAACTGCCCAAGAAACCCCCGGGGGTGGGGTGGACGAGGAGGAGCCAAAATTCCCATCAACTTAAACAAATTTTTTTTTTTTTTTTGCTGGGAGGGGGTCCCAGACTTGATATGAATCGTGTAAAACAACAACAAAACAAAGTCAAGAGTTCCAATATTGTTACGTTTTTTAGTAAATTTGCATGAAAAATATATATTGCCGAAGATTAGTTCAGAGTAATAAAAATACGAAGATGAGAATGGGTGTATTCAACAAGTGAAGTATTTTGAAAGTAACACGTTTGGCTACTTCATCAATACATAATTCAGGTCAGCTGGTTTGTTCCGTTAAGAAAATAACCAAAATGAATTATGCAATTGTTGATAGTATTACTGCTATTAGTGAGTAAATTTGCTTTAAAGAAAGATTATTCAGGATTCTGTGTATTCCACATCTGAGCTTGGTATATTGATGAATGTGTAGGGATGCTTGAAGTGGAACTTGCGGTGCTGTAGGTAAGAAGATATGACAGTTGTTTCTGTTCTATCGTTGTGAATTTTGTGGCATAATGTTGCACTGTTTGAATATTTGTACGGGTAGTCTTTAAATAATTTTGCTTCGATAGAGTTGTCCCAGTGGGGCTTTTTAATGATATTATTCGTTAGCCTTGTAGAGATAACAGCTTTTGTTGCCGTAGTTTTCATCGGATGCCCAGAGTGACTGCTCTCATGGGATTTGGATAGTACCATGGATAGAGAGAGAGAGAGAGAGAGAGAGAGAGAGAGAGAGAGAGAGAGAGAGAGAGAGAGAAAAAAAAAGACACTATATATGTATGTGATTTGACGTAGATAAAATTGTTGCATTTTTTAAAATTTCTTTTCCATGTGACGATTTTTTTCTTCTTCTTCTTCAAATTAAACTATTTTTTCGTTACTACTTAAACATTGTGATGATGCAGTATTAGTGAATAATATTGAAAATAGTAATAATAATAACAACAACGGTCACAACCATGTTCTTATAATCAAGTTTTATTGGCGTATCAAAATACAGAACTTCACTGCGATTAATTTAAATTAAAATCCTACCAAATATCTGGATTTATAGACTTCTCGAGACGAGCTGCAGGAACAGGCACAAGAAGGAAGGGGCTATTTCATTGATTCTTGTCGCTTTGAAAGAAACTTTTGGTACATGTTAAAGTGATATCTATTATTTGGTAGATTTGTGATAAATATTGTTTGTGTGGGCTCTCTCATGTCGTCTTTGTTTACTTCATCTCGTGTCTTGATGACTCTCTCTCTCTAAATTCCAGGCACTTGTCAAATTACCCGCAGAACTGATTTTCAGTATTTATTTTTTTTAAAAAACAGTAAACTGAAGGGCTTTGGGAGTGTGAGTTCCAAGTTCTCCCTTGTCAAATAAATGACTCTCATCCTCCGCCATAAGGGCATATGATTAATTTTGTTTCCGCCCCATACATTTTTTTCTTTAGTTCCATTTTTTTTCTCACTGTTAAGGCGTGATTTGCTTTGGTAAATTGCCTGTTACGCAAGGAAGTGGTATTTTAAATGGCGCTCTATGCTGTTATTTTCTAGACGCAAGGGTTGATGGTTCATATTCCGTGCCGTCGGTTGTCCGTATCCCGATGAATATCTCAGCCAAATCCTCATGGAGTTGTTGAGGTACAATAAACGCTTTTTGCACTTCTTTGTCGTGTTCACGTGTTTCCATTCACTATTTTCTGGACCTCAATTAATT
Source organism: Margaritifera margaritifera (assembly GCA_029931535.1). NCBI lineage: Eukaryota > Metazoa > Mollusca > Bivalvia > Unionida > Margaritiferidae > Margaritifera > Margaritifera margaritifera. The sequence continues at coordinate 2,795,281 of JAQPZY010001482.1, read as the reverse complement.
CATTAACATCATTTACACCTGCATCACGATTAGATTCGAAGGGCTCAAGGATATCCTAAAGCTGTTCATGAGCCAACTTATCAAAGACACCGACGTCAACATATAAATAGTCAGCCATTACTGTTGATTATCAACAATTAAAAGTAGTTCTGGTAACAACACGTTCGTCCTTATATACGACGTATACTGCTTGACGACGATGTATACTGCTTGACGACGACGTATACTGCTTGACGACGACGTATACTGCTTGACGACGACGTATACTGCTTGACGACGATGTATACGGGAAAATGTTATTCAGTTACCTCCTCTGTTAAATCTATGGGACAAAGTTAGAGGAAAAAATAAATTATTTTATTGATCTGTGAAATACGATATTGGCTGACGTTTCATGTCGGCCAATATCTGTATTTCACAACTCATTAAAACAATATATTGAGCGAAACAAAAGACTGTAACTGTTTTATTACTTTCATACCGTAGTCTAAAATTACCCCCACCCCCAACCCATGCGAGCACAATACATTTTTTGACTGAGCTAAAATCACTGTGAAAAAACCAATACGTTCTATTACTGTTGAGTGCGTGACTTGTTCACCCAGTCAGATATGATTATAAGTTTATGAAAGTAATTATAAGAACTACATATTACTCATGCTAATATTAACATACAGTTCCGACGTGCAAATGCGTATATAGAGAATCTTTCATGAATGCTCGTTTCAAATGAAACGAGTCGAAAAATGTTTATCTTTTGCGAGTCTTTGCGAGCCTTGACGATTTAGGGAGCCATAACGAACAAAAGATTGAAATTATTCGAAGAGTTTCATAATTTCATTTCAGATGAGTATAAATGTAAGATTGTTTTACATACTTAAGTGTGAAATATATAAATTTATTGGTGAAATATTTTTCATTTATTTTATTTTCACATGCAATATATATCCTTATATTTTCACATGTGAAAATACAAGATTTCCCATCATTCCATGGGATGCTTGCTTGTCTGTGCCTATAGAAGTTATACTTGCAGCAAGATAAACGATCATTTTGTGAGCTTGAACAATCAGTTTCCACTACATTACCTTTCAGGCATGGACATTATTTTTTGCCGAAGATATTTGACTCACCACCGTTTGCTTCTTCACGTCGTTATATCCAACGATCTTGACAACAATGTAAATGTGCTGTACCGCTCAGTTGTACTTGCTTTTGCTGTTAGAAAGGGTAACAAGTTTACAGAATATCAAAAATGTAATTTATTGCAACATATATAGGTTATCCCACTACTGTTCTCTCATATCTTTGAAATTTGTTATGATCAGCGAATAAATGTGATTGAAATTTAGGTGAACTTACGAAAAAGGGGGTAGGGGTTGTGTGCTGAAGAGTGAATTTACTCTTCGAAGCTTTGATTCAGAAACAAGTTTGGTATATAATAAAATGAAAAATTTCTTTTCCTGCTTAAATACCTGATATATTTCATCATGTGGTACAAAAAATGACATTTTAACTTATGGCCCCATGCATGTACCATCTGTCTTTTAATATTGCAATAAACCTAGGGTATGTGCTATTTGTATTCACGTCTCCGTTTATAGCTTTGTTAGATTTTAGTGATTATTTGTTGATTATAGGGAGTCGGTGTTGGGAAGATATTTCTCAACCCGAGTAATTAGCCAGTTTCTAGGAGCAGACGTTATAATGTACAGCAGTGGTTCCCAAACTTTTTGATCGCGACCCTAAATGCCATCTTTTGCGACCCAAAATACAGTACCAGTATAGGGTCGCGGAGGGTCCTCGCGACCCGGGGTTTGGGAACCACTGATGTACAGTATTCACGAGACTTTATGACCGCATGGATTAGTTTCGTAAAATGGACCCTCTCTAATTTCTTAACATAAGGAATTCTCTGGGTATTTTTTTAGGTATACGTGTTTAGTAATTTGAGATAGGAATAATTCTTTGTATTAGGTGTTTGGGTAGTGTTTTGTATTGCATGGCGTGAAGTACTAATATTCAGTTTAGAAAGGCTTACTGAGGAATCATACAAATGTGACACAAGAAAAACCACGCAAGTCTGAAATTAGAGTTTTGTGACGTGTGGTCATTATGTGATTAGAGGAAAATTATGTGTAGTGTTTGCGCATTTAAGAATCTTTCAGTTGACAACGACTGTTGCCTTGAGGTCCTTGGAAATATGGGAAAACAATCGGCCTCAAGCCAAGCTCACGCAGGTTTTTGATTAGCTCGGTATGTGACCCCTTGCGTGTAACAATATCACCGTTTCTCTGCCTCTCCGTTCAAAGAGTATCTCTCGTTCTATCTCGACAGGTTATGCGTCAGTTTGTTTGGGGTTGTTGTTACCTTATATTATAAAATGTCTCAAGACTGTTTTGAGCTGAAATCCTAATTTAACGAAACAAACACGCAAATTGTATCTGGACTGTTGGCGACTCTGTAATCTGCATATAAATCCATACAGAAAAGGCAAAGTGGTGTATGACACAGCGGGATTTTAAGCAATTACTTTCGACATTTCAATTTACAAACTGTGTTCCGCCACGTGGAAGAGTTCTTAATCGAGCAGTAGTAGGTGGTTTTCTCCAAGTACAAGTAGTTCATATTTGCACCTCAAAAAGATGATTCATTAACAATATACACAACGTCGAGAAGTATACAGATATAATTGTAAAATTTGATATTACTACGGACCTGTTAAGTTCAACAGTTATTTGATTTTTTTTCAAAATGGTAAATGCTGGCAGGTGTTCCCGCCCAAATGACTTGCATATACTGTAAGTTCATACAAGGGCACACGTGTAACCATCAACGTTTTGACCCTTTACGTAGCTTTCCATGGATATTGGCGCGCTATAGCCAATTGTAAGTCAAATGGTTATGTTTTGAGACGGCTACATTTAATAGGGGTTCTAGTTTAGTTTACGCTTACCATTGCAAGTACAAAATTCTTTAATCACTTGTTTATGGCATTCGATCAATGGTCGTTATGAATGAAGAGAAAATATGTGCATATGTATTCAATTGTATTAGATTGTTGGGAAGATGGTTCTCACACGGCCGTAAAAAAGAAAGAGTCGGGAATGCTGTGATACCCTCCGCTTGTCCGTCCGTCTGATTCTCGCGCTATTTCCTATGATAGCAATAAACAGAGAGTAATCAAACCCGGCAGTACACTGGCCGACACAAACAAGCTTACTTCTTTTGTTCTGTAGTATACTGGCCGACACAGTCACGTTTATTGTTTTGTTCCGGTAGTATACTGGCCGACACAGTGGCGCTTACTTTTTGTTCCGGTAGTATACTGACCGGCACAGTCACGCTTACTTTTTGTTGTTCGAATAACGCGTTTATGCCCCACTATTCAGTGTGAAGCTGAAATATTTGCAATGGCATGCCTTCAAAAAAAAAACAAACAAAAAAAAAATTGTATTAAACCACAATCAAAGAAAATGGTCATTTGACTTTTACTGTGCACTGTGCGGGTAAAAATAATTGCGGTTAAAAGAAAAATCGAAAAATTTGACAAGATTTAAAAATAAACTGCATTATCTGAATTGGCCTCTTGCATTGTAATTTTTACCTTTAATCTACAGTGTTTGTAGCTTTTATATGACATAATGCATTGTAATTATTACCTTTAATCTGCAGTGTTTGTAGCTTCTATATGACATAATATCTCCAGCATCATTTTTTATGATCGAACAAAAAAAAAAAAAACGAGCACTTTCATGAGATTTTACCTGGCATTAGACTAGTGAAGTACTAACGAGCACTTTCATGAGATTTTACCTGGCATTAGACTAGTGCTAGCATAAGATTCAGATATTTTTCACTAAGATTTTTAGAGCACATAAAGGGTTCAGTTAGTTCAAAAACCACGTGATCAAAATATTATTTGGATATATTTTAGGCAAACACAGATATTTAGTCTTGTTTTCCTGCAGTTTCATGCGAACAATGCTGTATTATCCGAATGAACTATGGGATCGAGTGATTTTCGTAGTTTGAAATACATTTGTCTTGGTTTATAAAGTCATTTGATAAATTGAAATAATCTTCAATGATTTTGAAATTCTTCGCATATGATTTTGTGCATGTAAGGGCAAAGGATGAATGGGAGAATTATTTTTAAATGATAGAAAACTGTTTTAAAACCGGAAGTTAATGATAAGTTACTCAAAGAAAAGTCTTATTCTATAATGCGTATTCATTCCTTCCCGGATTTATTATGTCTGTTATGATAATAGACATCAAATTATATAGTCTGAAATCAGTATGTCAGTTTGAGAACCCATACATATTCTCATATAGATGTAGCAACCTCGTCCTTATTAGAGGGCTTTCGTCTTCTTTTTTCCCCAAACCCAAACTTTGTGTATCTCTTCCGTGCGAATTTCGAACATAGCGGTGAGAAGATCAACATGGTTGTAAGGGGCAGACCTTTACGGTGAGAAGATCAACATGGTTGTAAGGGGCAGACATTTACGGTGAGAAGATCTAGATGGTTGTAAGGGACCATTACTGTGAGAAGATCAACATTGTTGTAAGGGACCTTTACGGTGAAAAGATCAACATAGTTGTAAGGGGCAGACCTTTACGGTGAGAAGATCAACATTGTTGTAAGGGACCTTTACGGTGAAAAGATCAACATAGTTGTAAGGCGCAGACCTTTACGGTGAGAAGATCAACATGGTTGTAAGGGACCTTTACGGTGAGCAGGTCAACATAGTTGTAAGCGGCAGACCTTTATGGTGAGAAGATCAACATGGTTGTAAGGGACATTTACGGTGAAAATATCAACATGGTTGTAAGGGCCAGACCTTTACGGTGAGAAGATCAACATGGTTGTAAGGGACCTTTACGGTGAGAAGATCAACATAGTTGTAAGGGGCAGACATTTACGGTGAGAAGATCAACATGGTTGTAAGGGACCTTTACAGTGAGCAGATCAACATAGTTGTAAGGGGCAGACCTTTACGGTGAGCAGATCAACATAGTTGTAACCGGCAGACCTTTACGGTGAAAAGATCAACATAGTTGTAAGGGGCAGACCTTTTCGGTGAGCAGATCAACATAGTTGTAAGGGGCAGACCTTTACAGTGAAAATATCAACATAGTTGTAACCGGCAGACCTTTACGGTGAGCTGATCAATATTGTTTTCAGGGACAGAGTACTCTCTTTTACACAAATATCACTAATGATATCTTCTGAGTTTATTTGATGTTACTCTTTTTTTGACGCAATATAAAAAAGTGACTTTACATAATCATTCGGCATACTTTTAAATCTTATAATCGATATTTTACCTCTAAATGGTTTTAATTTTTTTGTTATTTATCAATCAGTAATGTAGTGAATTCCTTTTCTGAGAAGGTGTTTTTAATGTGATTTAACTTGAGTAAACAATGTACCAAGAGTTTTCAAAACATATGAAGCCGCAAATTTTAAAATTCAACAAATGAAAAATGTGCTACCTATTTTACTCTGCTTTATATATACTGTTGAGTTAATTGCAATCTCTTGCACAAACAACAGGTGTTAACAACTACCAACCTGGACAATGAACATGAAAAACTGTAAAGAAAAATTATCGACTTCTATTAAACAAAATCTTTCTTTAGAGTTTTGATTTCCATACCATGAGATCTCAATATCATTAATCTTTATTAGTTTATAATATCACTTTGTAGATATGGTCTATTAATTCCAAAAGTCCGTATCCAAAAAGACGTTACAATTAAGATACCACATTCGCTGACTTTATTTTAAAATAGTTTTCCTCATTCATCTCAGATTTTTATAATGTTTAATAAACTTGACTCTAATTAAACCCATAAAAAAACGGAGTTTGTTAAATTTATTCATTATTATCCTCGATGGGTTCAAACATCTTTCCAAAGTTTAGTTTGCCTTATTAAAACGTTATTACCCATATTTTCCTCAGCCTTTCTTAACCTGAAGATTCAAGCTGTGCGCTAACCTTAAAGACGGCCAAATGGAATGAAAGCTTTCTTTTGTCTTGAAATTAATTTATTTAGTAGATCAAATTTTACACAAAATTGGAATTTCATCAATTTTGTCCTGAATTTTTTCTTCTTTTTTAAAATTCAGGACAGTATCTCCATATTGGTAAACCCGAATATTTTATCAGTTGTAGCAGAAATTACCCATGATTCAATCTCAAATAGTAAATGACTATGTTTAAGTTATCTGTGACAGTCATGCTTGTTAAAATTTCTTGCACATTTTTTTCCGTAAGAAAACAATTCTTTCTTTCATTTGTAACAGTAATATTGGTGTTTTAATACTCTGAAACTGGACCCCAATTCCAGGTCTATTCCTTTGCTTATACATACGAGTCAGAATCCTGTTTCCGATAGGTGAAAAACATCTGGTTTCATTCATATTTGTTATAGCACGTTCCAGCCATCGGAGTTGCTAATTTTCAAAAATATTTTTATTTCCCAAAATAAAGCGTAGGAAAAAAATTTAAATACAAGTGTTATGTTTTTTGTATAATTTTCTATTATTGTGATAATTCGGGATTGTATTCCTCCTTGAAGTTAAACGAAATACAAGGATAACTGGTCAGACAATTACACTTTCAAATGAGCAAGCGAAGACTTAACATTATTTTTCATGCAAACAGAAAAACGATATTTTATTCATAAAAATATGGGATATAATAGGGAGGTCCGCAAAATATGGCTCAAATGCAAGTTGAGTCGATTTTTCATAAGTTTGAGAATATTCAGCCAATTAAAGCTTACTAATTCTCTCTTGACATTATTAAATGTAAAGTTTCCGGAAATTTGTCAGGTATTTAAATACTCCTTCTCTGCATATTTTGTAACAATAAATATGCATGACGTCAAATTATTACTCGAATGTCTTCAAACTGGCTGTAAAAATCCGGTCTGTAGTTTTACCGGAAGATCGCACGCGACGTAAATTTTCTTCGCAGAGGAAGAAAAAGCATATATTTTTCTTTTTCTTAGGAAATAATTACACCTTGTAAGGCCATCTTCATCCTGAGGGTGCCTGGGGTGTCTAGCTCGCTTCTTCTTGAAACTATCCTTTTTGATTTTTGTTTTATTTGAAGGGGGGGGGGGTATTTTTTAAAATTTTTTTATTTTGTTTTTAATAAATCAGTCAATATTTAAAGAAAGAAGGATTAAATATATAGAATTTTTGGAAGAAAATATGTAACTTTAATTTCTCAGGCGTACTTTTGATAAGGATTCTTCTTTTCTATTAAAGTTACTTCGGTAAACATGTGATTTTAACACAATTAAATTTCCTCATAGAGCCATTCCAGAAGGAAGCAACAGGGGTGTGACGTACTAAAAAAACAAATCTGGGTGTTTTGCAATCAACTTGTCTTAAACTACTGATAAAATATCGCATACAGAATACTAGTCATGTGTTTTTTGATACAGTATCGCATACAGAACACTAGTCAAGTGTTTATCGATACAGTATCGCTTAGAGAACACTAGTCATGTGTTTATCGATACAGTTTTGCATACAGAACACTAGTAATATGTTTATCGATAGTTTTGCATACAGAACACTAGTCATGTGTTTATCGGTACAGTATCGCTTACAGAACACTAGTCATGTGTTTATCGATACAGTATCGCTTAGAGAACACTAGTCATGTGTTTATCGATACAGTTTTGCATACAGAATACTAGTCATGACTGTATTGATACAGTATAACATAGAAAATACTAGTCATGTGTTTATTGATACAGTATGGCATAAAAAATACTAGTCTGAGTTTATTGACACAGTATGACATACAGAATAGTAGTCATGTGTTTATTGATGCAGTATCGCATACAAAATACTAGTCATGTGTTTACTGATACAATATCGAATACAGAATACTAGTCATGTGTTTATTGATAGAGTATCACATACAGAATACTAGTCCTGTGTTTATTGATACAGTATCGCATACAGAATACTAGTCTTTATTGATACAGTATGACATAGAAAATACTAGTATTGAGTTTATTGACACAGTATGACATTCATAATAGTAGTCATGTGTTTATTGCTACACTATCGCATACAAAATACTAGTCATGTGTTTACTGATACAATATCGCATACATAATACCAGTCATGTGTTTATTGATAGAGTATCACATACATAATACTAGTCCTGTGTTTACTGATACAGTATCGCATACAAAATACTAGTCATGTGTTTACTGATACAATATCGCATACAGAATACCAGTCATGTGTTTATTGATAGAGTATCACATACAGAACACTAGTCTTGTGTGTATTGATACAGTATCGCATACAGAATACTAGTCATGTCTTTATTGATACAGTATTGCATACAGAATACTGGTCATGTGTTTACTGATACAATATCGCATACAAAATACTAGTCATGTGTTTATTAATACAGTATCGCATACAGAATACTAGTCATGTATTTATTAATACAGTATCGCATACAGAACACTAGTCCTGTCTTTATTGATACAGTATCGCATACAGAATACTAGTCCTGTGTTTATTGATACAGTATCGCATAGAAATACTAGTCATGTGTTTATAGCTTTTCTTTCATCATAAACGAAGCAAGCAGGAAAACATAAAATATTCCCGATATGGTTTAATTAAGTTATTGATTAATCATGAGGGAAAATGGCAAAATAATCGATTGGGATGGCCGTTCTTCAATATTGGTCTTCCCAAGCTATCCCCCCCCCCCAAAAAAAAATAAAAAATAAAAATAAAAAATGTCCCACATAGAAAGAGAAATGGGGTGGGGTGGGGTGAAGAGGTGATCGAGTAGTCGTGTATTCGTAAGGTATAAATCTCGTAGAGATTTCAAATAATTAAGTGATAATTTCGTCCAATTGACAGGCAGAATCAAGTATCATGATGCAGAGAATAACAACTGGTGTTGGCGATATTATGTAAATTTCACTGAATTTTTAAGTCCAATGGGTGATTCATTCGCTGTTTTAGTTTCACGTAAAACAAATTCGATTATCTTACAAAGTCTTAAGATCTTATCTTGATATACAAATGTTTGCGAAAGTTCATTTTCCTTCGTTGTACTATATGTCAGATGACTTCAGTGGCCAGAATAGAAGAAACTTAGGAATGCCATGTCATCGGACATGATTTGGGACATTGAACCATAATAGTATACACTCCGCATCATGTCAGGCATATAAAAATACATTTATATTTACGTTGTGTATCATGTATTGCAATAAACAATTTATCTACCGGTTCAAAGCCGTTAATTTTCCAGAATTTAAATTCATTGCACCCGGTAACAAGAGACCCGTGAGTAGTACATTATACGCCCCATCCGTGTTTAATAGTCCTATATGTAAGCAGTAATAGGGCATGGTTGACTCTGGAGATTATTGACCAACGGGTCTCAATTACTCTGACCTTTGATCAAGATATGCGGTCTTGAACTAAACCGATTGATAAGAAACAATTAATTTCTTATTATACTTGGCCATGACCTTGACCCTTGACTTTTAGATCTCATAATCTATTGGTTTCTTTCTTGCTCCAAGTCCAAGCCATCCACAATATTTGCTCACGAAACTTTATCTAAAACAAAAGTGATTGTGAAAAACCGATTTTTCTTTGAGTCACAATGACTTTAACCTTTGACCTTTTGACCCCAAAGTCAACAGACATCTCTCTACTCTACGTTCAAGCCCTACACAGACTATGGTCAAGATATGAAGTATACAACTAAAGTTATTGTGCAAAATCCATTTTCTTCTCTCAGTCACAATGGCCATGACCTTGGCCTTTTGACCCCAAATCAATAGATTTCTTTATTACCCAAAGTGTAAGCCATCCATAAACATTGGTGAAGGTAGATGGTGGAAAACTGATTTATTTTGACATAAACCATTTTTTTTTTATATTTATTTTGCACCCACAGTGACCTTGACCTTTGACCTTTGACCTTTTCATGTGAAAATCAATATATTTCTTGTATAACTGCAGTTGCAGTCATCCACAACGTTTAGTCTTGGTCTGTGAAGTAGAACTAAAATTTGTGTGCTGGAAGCAATTTTCTTCTTTAAGATACAAGGACCTTGACCGTTTATCTTTTGACAATAAAATCGATAGGCTTTTTCTTACTCCAAGTGCAAGGCAACCGCAAAGTTTGATTCCGGTCTATAATTTAAACTGATGTTAATGTGTGGGAACTAATTTTCTTCTTTCAATCGCAGTTACCTTAACCTTTGACCTTTTGGCCCAAACATCAATAAGTTTTTGTTTTCCTTACCCCAGATGCGAGCCATCCAAAAAATTTGGTAAAGATAGCTGGTATGAACTAATGTTCTTGTGTGGAAACGAGAACGATAAACAGTCGGACGTACGGACGGACAAATTCATAGCATTATACGTTCCGCCTTTGATGGGCGTATATAAATGTAGTTAAGTGATGGTCAATTTGTATATTATAAGCTTATGATTTTAATAATAAAATGCGATCTTCACTACAATGCACAGTTCTCCGGTCATGCAGTTTTAAGCATTTAACGGAAAGAAAGGCCAAAGGCAAAAGCAATGGAAAACAAATTAGTGGCCTCTGCGCATTTAACGGAAAGAAAGGCTAAAGGCAAAAGCAATGGAAACAAATTAGCGGTCTCTGCCCACAAGCACTTGACCTAACGTCAGGAGTATGCAGGGTGTCTTGCATTGTTTAGACGATTGCATGGATTGTTTACTTTCATAAATATTTCTTTGTTGTTTTTTTAGCCTATCGTGAAAGGATTCAAAACAAGGGATATAAACAGTAGCATAATTTGCCAAATGTATTTTTTAATCGTTGTGCAAAAATAATGTCTCCTGCGGCCTTACTGTCCGTAGGTAAATTTGAATCGGGACAATACCAGCTTTGAAGTTTATGAAGGTTTCCTTTGATAATCAAGATTGCAAACATAGTTTGAGAGATAAATATACAGTTTAGTACCACATGGTAAATAATTTGAAGTGCTGTTAAAGAAAATTGCATCACACAAATTATGACCGGCAATGCAAGAACGGCGTGTTGTTAGTTTTTTGCATTTTTTTTTTTTTTTTTTTGGGGGGGGGGGTGGAGGAGGGAGTCGCTAAGAATTGTATTCGTACGCCGTAGGCTACATACACAAAACTACGTATGAGTTTTTTGTTCTGAGTAGGCGGAACGAGTTTGATATGGCGTAGGGATACATGGAGGCCGAGACGTATTCATAAGCTACATCAAACGAGTTCTTTCCCCCTGACTCGGAACAAAACACGAATGCAGTTTTGCATTTATTACATACCCCCTCTTTTACGCTTTCGTAAAGCTTAATCTTTACTGTTTAAAAATATCGACGCGCAGACGTAAAAAAATTATAACTAAGTAGTTCCAGTCAGGATGTGTGATACGGAAATACGAATCGAACAGCTGTATCGAACGCCAGATCAACCATGTAAAATTAAATTGGTATGTAATAAAATGTTTTAATATATTTTCATGACCGCGTGGATTGTATATATATAGTTACATAGCGATTATATCTTCTTTTGTTCCTAGTGATTGACATATTTTTTTGAGACTTATTTATCAGAGTATAGAATTAAGTGTGCATACCTAGGACATTACAAATCATTAATCCATATCAGATTGCATTAATTTTTTTTTAAAAATGTCTACCTGTACAAATATATTGGCTATGATTGTAACACCGTGTACAAGTAAGTATCTGCAAGATCTGCACGAGTGCTTTGTTCTAACTATCTCCACCTTAAGAGCACTGTATCAGGTTGCAGCTTAAAAAGTAGCAACGTTCGACGAAGTTCAACCTTACTCGTTTTATTTATCATTTTATTGTATCGTCTGTGAAAATATTTGCATCAAACATCATGTAGATTCTGTATATTAATTACGTTTTTATGTTTTGTTCTTGTTTCGTTTGTGGAATTGTCTTTTGTGGCTTTGTGCTCTTGAAAAATGAAACAGTAGATTCCGAAAGCGCTGGGCTGGTTTCACGCCAGTTCTTTGTCAATTTTTCATTAATTCGAATGTCTTGTTTGTTTATTTTTGTCACTTAATTGCCTGGTTGGCTGGTTAGTTGTTTCGTGCTGTCGTTGTTGGTTGGCTGGTTGATGTTCTTGGATTGATGGTTAGCTGATTGGTTATTTGGTTGGTTGAATGGTTGGCTAAGTGGGTGGGGTTTCTGGTTTCGATCCTCATACATACACTGTTGCAGAAGTTTCAACGAAATAATTAATTGCCTTCTAGTGCCCAACACAGCATTCATCTACATGAAATATGGTATACTTCCCTAGGGTTTGTGATGAGTTGTAGAGTTTTCTCACCAGAATCCTGACAACACTCTATCTCAGGCGTGTGCAACTTCCTCCAGGGTGCGGACCAGATTTTTAAAGCCACACATTATGATGTAAATAAGCGGGTAAAACTAGGCGGCATGCGGGCCGTGGGTTACACATGCCTGCTCTGTCTCCTTCGTATTGAAAAAGAAGACGAAGAAGAAAAAAAAAAACAATTCTTCGTTTGCTCGCTTGCCTTCATTTGGGTCTGAAAAATTGACTTAACAAGCATTATTCCGTTCATCACTATTATTCATCTCTTTTTGATTCTACCTAGCAAAGTTGCACTTCAAGGAGACTGGTTTGCTACTTTATATCAGATGTTATAAGAAACAAAAAAACAAAAAAGACAAATTTGGTTTTCCCCTAACCGGAAAGGGGGGGGGGGGCAGTTGCTAAGGAATATTATGGAGTGCATTCTTTCACTGTAGCATAAATATTAAGTTATACTTTATTTGTCAGAGTTCATAGTGAAGCGAACAATCATCACGTTTCTTCAGGACATAAAACGAGATACGACTGATGTCCTACCAACATGAATTTTACAGATAGATTACACCGTTCCATTCTCATGTCTTATCTAAGTAGACCAAAATAAGTCCGAACATTCGACTATATTAATCATTATGAATTCTGTGTACAAAAAAAGCTGAAAGGTTGATTTTCGGATACACATTCTGTCTTGAAAATCTAGGAGGTCGTAATGCTAAAGATTCACATATGACGTCATAACTCTGTGACTGGCAGAGGCAATGATAATCTACGATAGGATTTACTTTTATGCAAAGTGGCTGAAAAGCGTTCGTCGAGATTACTTATTTATGAACATGATTGAATGCCAGATCATTACATCACATCCAGGATATAGACATTAGACATCAGTCATATCTTTCCAACATGTATTTAGATGGATTACATAATTTAGGTGTTATATTCGTGTAATTAGGTAATTAGGTAAATTTCATAATTAGGTTATTATATTCGTGTAATTAGATGGGTTACATAATTAAATTGTTATATTTGTGTATTTAGATGGATTGCATAATTAAGTTGTTATATTCGTGTAATTTAGATGAATTACACAATTAAGTTGTTGTTTTCGTGCGATTTGGATTGCATAATTAAATTGTTATATTCGTGTAATTAGATGGATTACATAATTAAGCTGTTATACTCGTGTGATTTGGATCGATTCCATAATTAAGTTGTTATATTTGTGTAATTAAATGGATTACATAAGTTGTTATATTCGTGTAATTAGATGGATTATATAAATAAGTTGTTATATTCGTGTAATTAGATGGATTACATAATTTAGTTCTTATATTCATGTAATTATATGAATAACATAATGAAGTTGTTATATTTGTGTAAATTGGATTGCATAATGAAGTTGTTATATTCGTGTAATATGGATTGCGCAGTTATGTTCGTGTAGTTGTGTCGAGACATGTAAGAACAATGGCTATTTAAAAGATTGCCCACACTTTATATAAAAAATTTGAAAAGTAAATTTATTTACGCTTTTTCAGTCCTTCCCATTGTAAGGTTTTAGTAGTATTGTGTGTGAATGAAGGTACATACCCTTATTGCAAGTTTGTGTTCATATATGAATGTCACTTCTTTGATTGTTTCGATGGGTTGGTTGTGGGATCGTTGGTTGGTTGGATGGATGTTACTTAGTTGATTGCTTGGTTTTTGTTGGCCTGTATGTTGGTAGCTTGTTTTATTGTTAGATTTATAGTTGGTTGCTTGTTGCTTTATTGGTTCTTGGTTGATTGGCTCGAGATGTGTAGGTGGTTGGTTTTGTGTATTGGTTCTCATATAGACGTTGTTGCTAAAGTTTCAAGGAAATAATTCATTACTTTCGAATGTCCAACATTGCATTTTTTTTAGATATATGCGTGAGACTTCTCTAGGATTTGGGATAGGTTGTAGCGTTTTCATACCAGAATCCTGAAAATTCCGTAGCACAAAAAAAAAGAAAGAAATCAAATGAAAAAAGAACAATTCTTCATTTACTCGCTTCCATTTGTTTCCATTTTTAGACTTAAATGACATTATTCAGTGGGCACTATTATTTATCTCTGGTTGATTGTATCTAACAGAATATGACTTCAAACATACTTGTTGTTGGATGCTTTATATAAGATGTACAAAAACTGCACTGCTCTCATTAGGAGATTAAATATCGATAAAGGAACATGATGGATAATATTTTGTCAAATTGACCAAGGCAAAAGATAACAAGCTATATAGGGTCATGATTTATTTTAATTCATTCATACTATTAGTATCGAATTAAGTTAATTACTGAAAATTATGAAGCAATTTTGTATCTTTCGTATAGTTTCATCGCACACTACCCTGATTTTCAAGGTTTACATTAAGTTTTGTACACCCGGGGCTGCCCCAGAATGAGTATACATTAAGTTGTATACACCCGGGGCTGCCCCAAAATGAGTTTACATTAAGTTTCGTACAGCCGGGGCAAATAATATGATCTGATTTTTATCTCGGAAAGTACATATACAGAAACCAAGAATTCAGATCTTGAATCGCAGTGCCTAGGTTGAAATATTAGATTGATTTATAACAAATGGAAGTTTAACTAGATTAAATTAAAGAAATATTTCAATAACAGATCTCGTCAAACTGATCTATGTCAATTTATGGCACGTACCATAACATCAGTGTGTTTCGTATGTTATAAAGCCACTTCTTAGTCAATGTTTTACAGTCGAGATCTTTAGCCAATTGGCCATGACAAAAGATAACAAGCGATGCAGGGGTCCTGATTTAATTGAATGCAATCATTTCCTCTACAAATAGTGTTATCAGAGATGGACAGTTTTCCATATGGCGCCATATTCTACACATTAACGAGTTCATTTTGGAGATATTGGCAACAGAGCATGCATTTTCGGCCGTGATGTGTACGCAACGATGACAAAGTTGCCATTATATGAAGATATCTTTAGAAATGTGAAGACAAGGCTGACATTCAATCAATAGATTGTTTTAAAAGTCAGGAGTTAAAAATTATCCATGTTAAGAATGATCTTACCATAAAACGTAATTAGAAGTATGAAATTTATGTCATGAAGAAAAGAACAAAATAATGGGAATTTACTACCTGGTGGGGACTAAAAAAAACGGTCAGTCAGTAACAATATTAAACCCGACTATTCTAAACTTAACCTGTTCAGCGGTCATCTTTTTTTTTTTGTAATTTTTTTTACCTCCGCTATTAATGACCACTTCATGCATGTTTTCTGCATTTTTTTCTGATCCGATGGTTTTTATTTCAGAATTGAACTTCATATTTTTACAAGCTTTATGACGTCATGAATCCTGTCAAATATGAAAGTCATCAGACAAATAACAAAAATGTATCTTTAAAAATACAATTATATCTACATACCATAGGTTATGTATACATATATCCCATATACATGTATCTATCTATCAACATAGTCTCTAACTAAGAATCATAATTACAATCAAGCTAATAATAAGTAGTAATACTATTTATTAATTAAGGTATGGTTCTGAACATACTTTTATATAACTATGCATACATTCATGCATACCGGCATACTTAAACATACATACATACAGGCATACTAAAATATACATATAGACAGACATGCATGCATCCATTCTTCCATCCATCTATACATGGTTACATTCAAAATTATCACAATACTGCTATTTCTGAAACAAATGTTTGTAAAGTTGACATCTTATGTAAAAACAATTCCACTTTAAAACTGACATCCTGAATATTTGTCAGAAACAACGTGTAAGGTAAAATTTTTAATAAAACGAGATATATTGGGTGTTTCATTTGAAAATGTACATCTGGTGAAATGTGAAATAGTAATAAATTCACTACTCTCTCTGCTGGCTTTTTTTTTTTTCAATTATGCCCAGTAAGAACTGTTTTTAGAGAGCAAAACCTTTTGCACATGATTGCACTTACAAATTGATCTATTCAATACAACAAATGCACTTCTCCAGTCCTGGGATCAGTACTTGGTACTGACACTTGCAAGGGTGGGTAGGTATCGCTAGCTACCCCGACCTTAAAGACAACCCTTTGCCAACATGTCACTCATCTAGAAGCTGTCAGAAAATCTTGCATGATCGATGGAAAGTGATTAAAGGTCACAGAGCTGGGTACCACGAAATATTTTGTACCGCGGTATATCGCGGTATTTCTGAACATACCGCGATACGTGTCACGGTAAACCGCAATTATATTAGGGACCAACAATTTAATTCTCTGGGGCAAGGGTCTGGGATTATTTTTTTACATTTCCGGCTCCCACATGTCTGGAAAAAATATCGTGCTCTGATTCATAGTAAAATATCTCGAAATAAAAGAAAATAAAATATCTCGGCTGGAAAGAAAATCGCAGCCACCACCTCCCCCCCCAAAAAAAATAAAATGGTCAGTACCTTATAGTAGATGAATTTGCTATATGTATATTAATTGTTGTATAAGTTGTCATCCAAAAAATGTTACTAAAGTGAGATAATTAAGCTTACTCTATAGCTGACACCCTGAGAAAGACATTGTGCTGACATTAGAGAGCTTGGTGATAAAAATAGGAAGTGTTGACACTGAAGCCTATAATTCACTAGATACACTATTGATATAATCGACAAGGAAACTTTGAGTGGGATGCTAACATCCGGGCAAGATATTGATCAGAGAGGGCCAGTAAACATAAAACATACTGACTCAAAAAACGAGAAAATATTTGGTGGACTAGAGAAACTGCGTAAAATTCAAACAGAAAACTACTTCTCTTCTGAAAATCTTAAGATGATTCTCGCTAGTACATAATTAAAAACAATTGCATTTTTTTTTCTTCAAATTTTTTCTAAAAGCTGGATTTATCTTTCACAAGATCCCATTTGGCTGCCATGTTGGCATAAGTGACACGTGTCATATATGTTATTAAAGGTTCATCAATATAATTTTATTTGTAATATTCGAAATTAATTTGTGACAAATTCAACTATTTTGTAAACAAAAATTAATATTTTTTGCAATTATTTTGTCATGAAAAATGAAAAGAATACCGCGGTAAACCGGGATACCGGTAATACTGCGCACCTCTAAAAGGTATAATACACGGCTTGCTTTGGACAAACGTTTGCCGGGTATCATTCACGCCTTGCTGTGGGCAAACATTTGCCAGATATCATATGTGGCTTGCTGGGTGGAAACGTTTGCAGGAGGGAAGAGATTGAGAAAACCGTGTATAATCGTTATTTTGACATGATCAATGACTAAGTATATGGGTCATATACCAAATACCGACAAAAGGATTTTTGTTACAGATATAAAAAAAACAGTACTCAAACAGCACGTGGTATTCCAATGTTTTAGTACGAATGACGTCAAAAACGCTCGTGTCAAACCAGGTGAAGCCAGACTGATTACGTAAGAATACATTTTTAACTGAGATTGTGGTGGTTTTTTTTGTGTGTTTTTTTCTTCCCCCTCAGAGTTTTAACTTTTCACGTAATTGCAGGTGGTAGACATGAGATGGGGAGTGCGTGATGAAGCCACAGATGATCACATGACAACTCAATTATGCATGCAGGAAATAGACAACTGTCAAAGGCTCTCCATTGGTCCAAACTTTGTGGTAAGTGACAAATTTCCATTTCTGATTTTAATATAGCAATCGTTAGCCTCATACCGTCATGATATAAAAATTGTATATTACATTGTGATATTAAACTGGGCAATGCTGCATAGTGACGTATTTGTTACGCGAAGTCTTTGTTGTTATACTATCGCCTCGTGGTATGTAAAATTATTTTTATAAATCCATATCTGAATGTTAAAGTGAGCTACTCTATCTAACTTTCTTTTCGAAATAAAGCCTATGTTGCAAAGGAACAGAATTCTAAAATAATTCTTCTTGTGCCTTAAAAGCCACGTTTTTTTTTTAACATCCTTTAAACGATCAAGTGGATCCCATTCACACAAAAATGGTAATTAGTTCGTTCAATCCGATGTGAAAGCATAGAACATACAAAATAGGTTTCTGTAAAGATTTGTCATCCTCGTTACTAGTCATTAAGGAATATTCCAATATTATGTATGTAAATCGCTTGTTTTCTTTCTTTTTCTTTTCTTTTCTTTTCTTTTATTTTTCTGTACTTTTCACGTTGACCTATGGGAATAACGGAGAATGCTCCGCCCACTAATTAGCTTAACGTTGTACTTTTCACATTGACCAATGGGAATAATAGAGAATGTTCTGCCTACTAATTAGCATCAGTATTTTTTTATTTTTTTTAAAAATGTTTGTTTGTTTGTTTGTTTTAAATCGACGTTTTTCTTCTAGAAAAAAAATCATGGAGATTGACAGATGATATGCAAACAAGTCAGAGGCCTAAAAGCAGATTGTTCATAAGTTCAGATCAAAACCGAGCGGGGAAAAAAAACCATATATATCAAACAAACTGCGTGAGTTTGCCTTGGGGTCTTTGTTTCCCCAATATTTGCAAGGACCCTAAGATAGCAGCCGCTGTCACAAAACTGTTGTAAACTGCGATAATACTTTATAAAATTATTGTTCTCTAATGAAACTAAGGACCACACACTCACCAGGCTCTAATTTCACACTTGTATGTTGTTGTTTTTTTTTTTTTGTTGTTTTTTTTATTTCACATTGGTATGATTTATTGGTAAGATCTGTATTTCATGAAACATTCCGCGAATCAAGCCCAAATTCCTAATATACAGAATTATTCCTATCTCTAATTAATAACACTTGGGCGATAAGAATATCCCAAGAAATCGTTATGTGATAAGAATATCCCAAGAAATCGTTATGTAAAGAATTTGCAGGGGACCAATTTATGAGACTAATCCATGCAACCATAAAGTCCTGTGAATACGACTCAGTATGACGACTGTACCTACTAATTGGTTAATTACTCGGCTTGAGAAATATCTTCTCAACACCTATTCCCCATAATTAAAAAAAAAAATCATTTAAAGTTTATCAAATCTATAAATGGAGACGTTCTTCCTTTAAAACTAGTCAATCATACTTTCTTTTACACTACTTTAATGTTGGGCTATTTGTACGTTTAGCTTTCGATTCTTTATATACTCTTACCTGCATATCGTGTACAATACAAAATTTATTTTGAACATGGAAGAATACATATTCAATTATGAAACATAAATTCACATAAATTACTATTGAAACTCATAGTTTAGGATGGACACGTGCTTTTTCATTTCAAAAGATAAATACACATATTTTGCTAAATTGCATGGAATCTTCTTGTTAGTAAAATTCGTCGGCTCTAAAAATATTGTCAGATAGGATTGTTTTCAGTTATACCTGTCAATGAGGGATTTTCTCAATAAATAGCATATACTATATCTCATTAGAAAAGGTAGAACTGCTTTATGCGTTAACAGCTTGCCACTCTCAAGTTTTGGTATTATTTACACGGTTTCCACATTCAAGCTAATTTTGTGTACAATTAAATCTTGATGGCCATTGAAGACACTAAATTACAAAATTGCGGTATTTCCGATAATGTAGATTTTATTATGTTTAATTAGTTACCTTCGAGTTTGCGTATCTAAGGAAATTATCTCAAACTTCAAACTTTTGGTGTGATAAAATGACAGAAGATCAACTTAATAAGACCAATTATCAAGAGTATCAGGGCGATTATTCAACTAAGACGAGTTTGTTGTTGTTGTTGTTGTTGTAAACAACTAAATTAGGAATTCGCCGATACATTCTTACATTCGTCCGTCTATTCATCCTTCCTTACTTAAGGTCAGCATATTTACTTATATTGTGTCTGTTTAGAGCAGACAGAGGGAAAATAGGATATCAATATTAGCACACGATGAGTTCTTCCTTTTTCCTTCCTTCCTTATTCACTTTCTTCTTACCTACTTACCTACCTCCCTCCCTACCTACCTCCCTACCTACCTATCTACATACCTACCTACCTCCCTCCCTAACTACCTACCTACCTACATACATACATACATACATACATACATACATACATACATGCATACATGCATACATACATACATACATACATACATACATACATACATACATACATACATACATACATACATACATACGGAAGAACTAACGACGTATGCGGCTCACCGCAAATTGATGAATTTTGATTTCATGGCGATATTTGCGAAAGAAATCTATATTTGCGTTATGTTTCTTTAAGTATGGAAACCATTGACCGAATTAGTATTTCCTGTTGGCCTACATGTATTTTCAAGTTTTATTTCGCTGCAGAAGACATTCATCATATATTTATTTTATGTTGAAACAAAAGTATTTTCGTTTAGAAATCGATGTGATTTTGTTTGAAGATGACAACTTGATGAGAAGGAACCGAAGACGGGGTCACACTCTCTTAGCTATCTGCTTGTCTCTGATATTTCTACTTTTCAGATACCCCACCCCCTGTAGCAAAAACGTGGTTTTCCCGTGCACACTTTTGTCAGCATTCATGGCTGTATTGTACAAATTGTCATCCGTTACTAAGAAAACAGTTTGTATGTCTCAGGAATTTAAAACATCGGGAATTCTAAGACCCGTAACTGGTTTATCAGTTTATCCTGTCGAAATATCGGTGACCCGCAACGGCCTGTTCGATTAGGCCGTATTCTGGGTCAAAGGTATCGCCCGCATCAACCACCTGCAGGAGTGGCCGATAAAGACCGTGCTCTAAGACCAATTATAACCAATGTTGTGTTTGTGTTAAAGTGACAACAGGACCATCTACTGATAGGGTGGATTAGCCTGCCCTCACCCTGACACCTTGACTTCAGATCACTGTATTAGCTTCCATTAGATATCGTGACACCCGCTTAGTGTACCCAGTTCTTGTTATAATAAAAAAGATCACGTCTTTTCAGTCAAAAATGAAACATGTCAAGTATAGTTCAGTTGTTAGGAAAACAAATTTATTTGTCATTGAAAACGCCTTAGCAACTGATTTATACGTTCCATTATTGCAAAAGCATTACTTTTGAGCTTATTATTACATACAAAATGATAGTATTGTGAATTTCACGATAAAACGTTAAAATTTTAAGAAACATAATCTGAGACCAAGGCAACGATATCTTGGTCGCAGGTAGAGTTGTTTGAATCAAATAAAGTCTTTGTCAGTTTATCTTCACGTAATAAACTTTTTTTTCTTTTTTTTTTGTAGGGGGTGATTTGTAAAAAAAAAAAATCAGGAATGACTACCATATTCGATGGGTGAAAAGATTCGGTCTTTAACATCATGCATACCACAGGTTTTAACGACATTAGAACGTTATTTAACAACCTAAATCGGCACATATGATTACAAATTTGGAAGAAAGTGCATTTGTGGAATACTTTAAAAGAGCTTGCTCGGTATTTAATCCGTTTTAATCTACAAGTGTGGTCCGAAACTGTATGACTGTTGAAAGAATAAATACCAAGGTTATATCTCCGTCGAATGAGGTATTATCTCAAAATACCCGGATGCAAACATTATCCTATACATTATTGCCCGCGTCAAGGCGCAGAGTATATTAATTTTGGAAGGTATTTCGGTCACTTTTTATGTAAATGTACCCGAAATCCATACGAGAAAGCACACTTTATTGGCCGTAGTGGCAAACTGACACACGGGTGCAAAATATTAAATTACTGTCTAATATAGGTGTACGCGGGTTTGCAGACATTTTCTTACAACAGTAACAGTTTCTAAGATTAAGAAGGTGTTCATCTCGGACCGGTTCAAAATGAAATTGTGACATGTGTAGTTTTTACACACACCAATATGGTATCTGTGCAGATATGCATATGTGCAAGTCCATGTACCAATAATGTCAATCTATTTTGCATTCAGAAATGTAAAAAAGTTTTATATAGCATGAGCTTTAGTAGGATGCAATTCGCAGGATCTGCATCTGAATTTATGGCTATTTCTGGTCTCATGTGTATATGGTCAACAAATACATAAGGGAGGTAACTTGCGACTGTGCTAGTTAACCTGTTCAGCCTAGGCATGCAACTGAATTTGAAGAATGTATCTATAATCACTAGTGCATAAAAGTAGGTCACTTTATCTTTTTTTTTTTTTTTTTACAGTAATAAGCAGTCTTACTGAAAGCACAGACCCGCAAATGCTCAACAACTACAAAACATATTCCTGCCATAAATAGATTACCTGACCAACTTCTCCTGTTGCCGCCCCCCCCCCCCCCGTCACTTTTTTTTTTTTTTTTTTATACTTTTTTCTTTCTATCTTTTCCAATCCGTGAATGAAATGTAGCTGCGCCTTTAAGCTTTTTGGAAAGGTAATGTTTGTATTAAGTTAATTCGCGTCTACATTCAGGTGTCCGACATCTTAAACATCTATGTAGAGCCACCTGTAGAGTAATATATTGTTAATTAATTATTTTGTCCTAAAAATGGGACAAAGTCCGAGACAAAAAGTTTTCAAGGCAGTAAACAATTGCAAGGACGCAATTTATGAACTTCCCTCGTTCTTCAGTTTCCGGTTTGATCCAATGCCTGCTTGGAAGGGTGCTGTTAACAGCACATACATCAGCGTGTACTTATGCCCCGTTCTTCGGCCCAGTTTACCTCTATCACGATGTGAGATAACACCATTGTCATGGGATTTTATTGCATAAATACACTACACTAACAACTCCCACGCAATAGTTAGTGAAAATATGCATGTTGACCCAATTGCTTTTTTTCTTTTTCATCCATTCTTTCCCTCCGTCAACCGCCAAGTCTTAAATTTAAATTTTGTTCAAAGGCCAACCCCGTTGTATTCCGGGATAAAATTTATTTGCAGTCCACCCTTTCGAAACAAAAAAAAAAAAAAAAAAAGGACAAGAAGCGATTTGCGTAGGGAGCTATCATATTTGAACTACAAAATCACGTTTTCACATTATTCTTTTCCCTCCTACACAATGACGCTATCCGTTCTCTTGCGTCAATAAAGCGTATCCGTTATCTTTATTATTTATCTGGAAAATTGACAATTTTAATGCTTTCCTAGATGTATATAAAGAGAAGTCTATGACGCAATCGCTTTATTCTCTCTTTCTCTCTCATTTTACCACTTTAACAAAAGCTGTGATGATTTAATACCTGTACTATGTATTTTACCAAGGTCTTTGTCAAATGATGTGTATCAATCAGGCCATTCAACTCTTCGACATATCACCTGCATGTCTTAAATGATAAATTTCCAAATTTCGGTGACCTGTCACCGTTGCATTTCATATAGAATACTAAAATTTAGATTAATTTTGTATTACCATTAGGAACCGAATGAATGACAAGAACAATTATTTAAAACCCTTTCTAACTGATATATATATATATATATATATATATATATATATATATATATATATATATATATATATATACATGTTTATTTAGTATTGGGTATTTGTCCGATGTAACAGTATTGACTGAATTCCTGTAGTCAGGATGTAACTCTAGCGTTATCAGCTTACAAACTTGACTCGTGATTACATTTGTTTTTATGGATTGTCATTTTTGTATCAAGGCAATTAATGGGGGAAAATACCTTTTCATTTTCATTCTATTTTGAAGTAATAATGTATCAGACTTTTTCAAAAGAAAAGGTTACATTTTCTCCTGCATTTAATTTCAGTTCATAATTGATTTTTTTGCTTTAAATTCTAAAATCTATTTTTACTGGTCGAAACTTTTATAAGAACATTACTTCATGTGCCCTAACAAAGGCAAGACCTACCCTCCCCCCCCCTCTCTCTCTCTCTCTCATAATGATCAGTTGTGCAAAAATACAATCTGTTTCAACGTTACTTCGGGCAAATACAGAACTTTAGCGGACAGTAACAAATTAACCACCTTGCTATATATTGTCAATAGTATAAATCTAAATAATCGTCCATAGAATTTCAACTTAACCAATCGCATTTTTTTCTGATTATTTAACACTTCAGCCACTGTTATCCTGTGAAATTGGGCATTTTGTTTTATTGTTTGCTGATATGGAAAGGAAAGTGCGCCTGTGTGTTGTATAATTTGTCCTATTCTTATTCCGATCATCTCTCTGTTCTTACATTTATGTCCTGATGAATTGAAGAATATCCATATGAGAAGTTTTACTTTTCATCCACTCATGTAGGCAACTGTCAATATTTACAGTCATATACATATATGTATTCTTTACATTGCGCACAAAAATGAAAACCCAATATCAGGATTTTATTATCTGTTTTTAAGAGTGAAAAAAACACACAAAAAACATGCGATTAACGGTATTTAACGTTTCATCGAATAAAGACGTGTGTCATTTCTCAGGGCCAATAAGGATGAATCGTCGTAATGACTTTTTACGATTTGAACAGGGGAATATAGTTTCTCTGATTGTAACAGATGTTGTTAAACTGTCATATAAATGTACTGGTCAAAGAAAGGCAGTAATTGAAGACTGGAGCTTGAAGGGATCACTGCTTTGAATATACCAGATTTGAAGAAAAAAAGAAGCTTATAATAAAGATACAACTGATAACTTTATCTAATCTGATTAAAATCGACATCTGCTTATATTAAAGATGATCTGATGTTCTTTCGAGCTTCTCGTTAACCAATTCAATTACAGCTTTCATATTTCTGAAAGTGATAGGAGTCATTCGGAACATGTCGTTAGGAGTCATTCGGAACATGTCGTTAGCAGTCATTCGGAACATGTCGTTACTAATAACAACTCTCTCCAACGCGAAATGCAACGCTTTATTTGATATGCTATTAAAAATAAGTGGACAGGGAATTCCAATGGTCTTGAGAACATGAACTTTTATTGGTGCATGTCAGATCTCTGCTATGTCGGATATCTCGATTTTAATCAGATGAAACTTCATCGTCATCATCATTAACACCGTCATCCTGCATGAATATATTAATACATTGGTATTAAACGATAAATTATCAAGACTTTTGTGTTTATTTTTTTCCTTCCTTCCTTTCTCGAACTTTTCCACATAGTCCTGACTCTTATTACTCATCTGGACAAATAAACTATTCCCTAATCGAAAGAAGATGCATCAGCGTTATTTATATTCACTGGGCATAGCATTTAAGCGACTGAATCTTCCTTCCAATGAAATCAAATGATCAATGTTTCATTAAATATACGCAGTTTATTTCAGATACAGAGGTGTACCGCAGTCTGTTCTGATTGGAAATCGCAACAAAACTTTGCACATAAATGCCACTAATTTCTGTTCGACTCTTTCTAAAAGTTATCGAAATAAATGCAATATAATTTAAAATCCGGGCAATCGTCCCGATATAACCGATTGATTACATAATCTTCACATATTTAGATTACAGAAAAACATTGCTTGAAAAATCCACGTAAGATGGTTTAATAAGCACCTTTGTATCGCATACGTTGAATTCTCGCGTCTCCATCCAACCGCGTTGTAAGAGGATCGCGCGATAAAAGCTGACTGCTACGTAGCTAAGTCATATCGTAACCCCGTCTTGAGACGTTGCACGCATTTGGCATCTTTTTATATGAGTGCACACGGATACAGTGGCTCCATCTTTTCACGGAATGGGTGATGGAGGTTTAATATGCATGTGTTCTGCAAAAGCAACTATTTAGTAATCTTGATTTATACAAAATTTTCGGTACCTCTGCTCGCTGCTTTCCATTAATTTTTAAGCGTATCTAAAACACGTATTCTGCATATTTGAAGAGGCTGATTCATTTCCTCAGTTCATATGTCCTCGATGGCTTTATCAAAATAATTAGAATGATTCTAACATAATTATTCAAAAGTACTCTCTCTACACCCCCATATATATATATATATATATATATATATATATATATATATATATATATATATATATATATGTGTGTGTGTGTGTGTGTGTGTGTATGTATGTATGTATGTATGTATGTATGTATGTATGTATGTATGTATGTATGTATGTATGTATGTATGTATGTATGTATGTATGTATGTAAACAGGCCTATTATTCTGAATTGTCTTACTGAACTCACTATAAATTGATGCTTTACCCTCTGTTCTGAATAGTCTTACTGAACACTATAAAGGGATGTTCTGCCCTCTGTTCTGAATAGTCTTACTGAACACTATAAAGTGATGCTTTGCCCTCTGTTCTGAATAGTCTTACTGAACTCACTATAAATTGATGTTTTGCCCTATGTTCTGAATAGTCTTACTGAACTCACTATAAATTGATGTTTTGCCTTCTGTTCTGAATAGTCTTACTGAACTCACTATAAATTGATGTTTTGCCCTATGTTCTGAATAGTCTTACTGAACTCACTATAAATTGATGTTTTGCCCTATGTTCTGAATAGTCTTACTGAACTTACTATAAATTGATGTTTTGCCTTCTGTTCTGAATAGTCTTACTGAACTCACTATAAATTGATGTTTTGCCTTCTGTTCTGAATAGTCTTACTGAACTCACTATAAATTGATGTTTTGCCCTATGTTCTGAATAGTCTTACTGAACTCACTATAAATTGATGTTTTGCCTTCTGTTCTGAATAGTCTTACTGAACTCACTATAAATTGATGTTTTGCCTTCTGTTCTGAATAGTCTTACTGAACTCACTATAAATTGATGCTTTGCCTTCTGTTCTGAATAGTCTTACTGAACTCACTATAAATTGATGTTTTGCTCTCTGTTCTGAATAGTCTTACTGAACTCACTATAAACTGATGTTTTGCTCTCTGTTCTGAATAGTCTTACTGAACTCACTATAAAGTGATGTTTTGCCTTCTGTTCTGAATAGTCTTACTGAACTCACTATAAATTGATGTTTTGCCCTCTGTTCTGAATAGTCTTACTGAACTCACTATAAATTGATGCTTTGCCCTCTGTTCTGAATAGTCTTACTGAACTCACTATAAATTGATGCTTTGCCTTCTGTTCTGAATAGTGTTACTGAACTCACTATAAAGTGATGCTCTGCCCTCTGTTCTGAATAGTCTTACTGAACTCACTATAAATTGATGTTCTGCCCTCTGTTCTGAATAGTCTTACAGAACTCACTATAAAGTTATGCTTTGCCTTCTGTTCTGAATAGTCTTACTGAACTCACTATAAATTGATGCTTTGCCCTCTGTACTGAATAGTCTTACTGAACTCACTATAAATGGATGCTTTGCCTTCTGTTCCGAATAATCTTACTGTACTCACTATAAAGTGATAGTTTGCCCTCTGTTTTGAATAGTCTTACTGAACTCACTATAAAATGATGCTTTGCCCTCTGTTCTGAATAGTGTTACTGAACTCACTATAAAGTGATGCTCTGCCCTCTGTTCTGAATAGTCTTACTGAACTCACTATAAATTGATGTTCTGCCCTCTGTTCTGAATAGTCTTACAGAACTCACTATAAAGTTATGCTTTGCCTTCTGTTCTGAATAGTCTTACTGAACTCACTATAAATGGATGCTTTGCCCTCTGTTCTGAATAGTCTTACTGAACTCACTATAAAGTGATGCTCTGCCCTCTGTTCTGAATAGTCTTACTGAACACACTATAAAGTGATGCTTTGCCCTCTGTTCTGAATAGTCTTACTGAACACACTATAAATGGATGCTTTGCCCGCTGTTTTGAATAGTCTTACTGAACTCACTATAAATGGATGCTTTGCCCTCTGTTCTGAATAGTCTTACTGAACACACTATAAATGGATGCTTTGCCCTCTGTTCTGAATAGTGTTACTGAACTCACTATAAAGTGATGCTCTGCCCTCTGTTCTGAATAGTCTTACTGGACTCATTATAAAGTGATGCTCTGCCCTCTGTTCTGAATAGTCTTACTGAACTCACTATAAAGTGATGCTTTGTCTTCTGTTCTGAATAGTCTTACTGAACACACTATAAATGGATGCTCTGCCCTCTGATCTGAATAGTCTTACTGAACTCACTATAAAGTGATGCTCGGCTCTCTGTTCTGAATAGTCTTACTGAACTCACTATAAATGGATGCTTTGCCCTCTGTTCTGAATAGTCTTACAGAACTCACTATAAAGTTATGCTTTGCCCTCTGTTCTGAATAGTCTTACTGAACACACTATAAAGTGATGCTTTGCCCTCTGTTCTGAATAGTCTTACTGAACTCACTATAAATGGATGCTTTGCCTTCTGTTCTGAATAGTCGTACTGTACCCTCTATAAAGTGATGCTCTGCCCTCTGTTCTGAATAGTCTTACTGAACTCACTATAAAGTGATGCTTTGCCCTCTGTTCTGAATAGTCTTACTAAACACACTATAAACTGATGTTTTGTTCTCTATTCTGAATAGTTTTATTGAACACACTATAAAGTGATGCTTTGCTCTCTGTTCTGAATAGTCTTAATGAACACATTAT
Organism: Margaritifera margaritifera; assembly: GCA_029931535.1. Taxonomy (NCBI): domain Eukaryota; kingdom Metazoa; phylum Mollusca; class Bivalvia; order Unionida; family Margaritiferidae; genus Margaritifera; species Margaritifera margaritifera. Next base: position 2,766,417 of record JAQPZY010001482.1, on the reverse strand, counting down.
AAAGTGATGCTTTGGTCTCTTGGGTCCACGTTAAGACTCCAAATTATCAAGACTTAATACTTTTATTTACTCCAAAAATGAAATTAAAAAATAAAAAAATTCATTTTATGTTTTGCTGTTGCATAATTACCTGCTCATAAATTTTCACTTATAAATTTATATGTTCTGTATAACCAAAAACATTCAGTTTGTCAGTATATGATATATAGAGTGAACGGATATAATTAGTGTAGAATTACATCAGTCAGCTGTTCTTTGGACCTAATTAGGAATAACCTAAGCGTCGCCCACAATTAGGCATTTGAAATGGTCACCTAGAAGTTTGATGTTACTATAATGATTGGACTTAAGTCCTCAAGTAAATGATCACTGTTTATATAGCTCTTTCCCAAGACCACGTACTACAAATTACAAAAACCAAGAGCATGGGTCAAGCTGGTATGAGTAAACATTTGTAATTTTTCGTCTGCATACTGTTGAACCCAAGACAGATCGGTTACCGATGAAGATTATAATATGTTCTAAAGCAATTGTATACCAACATTATAAAAGTGGGCATTAGAACCCACAACCGGATGCGGTTGGCAACCCTTTAATTGCTGTAGACTACTCATAAAGTTAACTACCTTTCTTTTAGTTTCAGGGTGACCACACCATTTTGCAAAATCAAAATCCTTATATTTAGTGCGCATTTTAAGATGCTGTTTGGACCGACGTACATGGCCGAATGGCTGCATACGTCGTAAATTGCAAAACCATCATCACCATGCCGTATTGGAAGGCTGGTCAGCTGAAGACTCTCTTAAATTAGAAAAACTAATAAGTAGAAACTCATTCTTACACTCTTCTGTTCGTGTTTGAAATTAACTCCCAGATTCAATAAAAGGTGAAAGTAACTATTCTATCTTCAGATGTAAAATAGAGGCCAAGACAACACAAGTGTCTGCCCATTTCTTAGTTGGTAACTGGATTTTATCTATTCCACATACTAGAATTAGAAATAACTGTAGTGATTTACATACTGATTTATATTCTAATCATTTGAGAGATAATCCATTGTGTGCTTGTGGTGATGATATAGAAATGCATATCATTACATATTTACTTGCAAATACTATATTGAACAGCGTAGGAAATTGGTTCGAAATCTAAATCATCTCTATATACCAGCGAATATACATATCTTGTTATGCGGATCATCTGATTTTACAGCGAACGTTAATCGCTTATTTGACTTATTCCAAACATATATTAAAGACACCAAATGCTTTACATAATTAAGGAGTATATAAAATTCCATTTCTCTACTTAATTAATTACTGCCAATTTTAATTAATAAAGACATGATGTTCTCAATTTTAGCTATTGTATTCATTTTGGTGTACGTACTCTTGTCTAATTTCTGCCACGATCATTAATGTAGTCATTTCTCTTTCTCTCTCTCACATATACCTATTTTCCCTAAAACATGTATGCTTACATATAATTGTATTAAGTCATATACCTATTTTCCCTAAAACATGTATGCTTACATATAATTGTATGAAGTCATATTAATATGGTGTCTCTATCCAGGTCATGCTCTTACTGGTTGTAGGGGAAGGGCTTATTCTAAATTGTGAGAACTTGTAACCCGACCCCATTTGTCAACATTTATGGCAATAAAATATGTTTAAACGAATCAAAGACGAACATTTTGCACCTAAAGGAAGCCAATAAGACAAGCGGTCGAAATATCACAAAATCAAGGTCCCTGTCACTTAAATGGTATTCTCCGTAATTCATTTCTCAGACTGAAATATTTTCAATTACCAGAGACATTTTTGAAACAAAGTAAGGATTAGATAAAAAGGTTTTGAACAAAGGTAAGTTTAACAATTTATTTTGAATTATTGAGATTTAAAAAAAGAAACAAATCCGCACATTTAAATCATCCGTCTGAGTATCCTCATCTATAACTAAAAATACATACTATTTGTGAAAATCCATAGACATAATCAGAGCGTGGTTTTATTCAACCTCCCTAAATGAAGACTGGAATTACAGTGTACAAATTCGTGTACATTAACCCCCGACTGTTTTATAAAAATAATATAAATGCTTGTAAAAAATAAAAAAATAAAAAAAATAAAAAAAATTGAAAAATTCTTAGATGAAAGTGAAAATGAAGTCGTTTTAGATAAAAGTGAAAATGAAATCACCAGGGTTATTTGTTTTCATTTTAAAGCATACATAACTTCCAGCCATTAATTATCTTTTACTATGATACTCTTTGTTTCATGAAGATGCGTTTTCGTTTCGTTTTTTTTTTTTTTTACGGCTCGCACGTTCATTTATATATTTGTGGCGGTGTTGCTTTGTGAAGAATTCATTTGTTCTTCACATAAATAGGATTATACACATTAAACAACACCACGTGACTCATTTAGTGTCGACCTTTGAAAGTGCAAGTTCCTACCGCAATTTCCTCGTTATCAACGATAGCACCAAAATTAATTCACCTGGTTCAGCATTCTGCGATTGGTGAAAAACGAGTAAATAAAGCGTGAATTAGATAAGAGTATTAACGACACCACATTACGGTTTCAAGACAGGGCCTATTATCAGGCGTGTTTGATTAATAGTTGTTTTCAGACAAGAGATCGATAATGAGCGAAGTAAACTGTTCTAGAAGAATTCTCTGTATTCACGTCCCAGAGCAGGCAATATTTGTCTGCAAGCAAGGTCCTTGCAATATTATTTTTTTGAAATATAGATTCGTGTTCTATTATATTTGCACAATATGAGAAATAACAAAAACAGCACATTAAGGCTGTGGTGTGTGGGACACCTGGTACCCTTCATAGTCAAAAGCCTTTTTTCAAGGGTTCGTGTTGACCCAATGCAAGATTCGACACGAAAAACGTACAGTACACTGTATGGTAAGAATGACTGCCGACAATAACAACTATATATGACTTGATAGCTATAGAAATGTAGTGCATTCTTTGTCAAGTTTAATTGCCCAACGTTGTTTCCTTTTCTCCATTTAATGTGTAGAATAGTTCCTCATCATGTACATTTTTTATATTTTTATATTTTTTCTGGATTTTGTGTTACTAACCTGACTTAAATATTTTATTGATCATGTCTGTTACAAAGGTTCATATATGATCATTTATTTTATTGTGACTTCGGTTTTTCCATTTTGAGCCTGAAACTAGCAATGCTATATTTGTTCAGCGTCACGACGCAGAATATTTTCATTTCAAAAGGTATTTCAGCCATTTTGATGAAAACGTACTTTAAATCCCTAATAGAAAGGACACCTGATTGGCTGAAGTGACACACTGACACACCGGTGTCGTACTAAATTATTGTCTCCTGTCAGTGTAGGCGGGGCAAGAGGGTATTTTTTTGTTTTTTTTTTACAGCAGTTCCAGTTGGAAAAGGTGTCAAATACAGACCGCTGAAGAATCAAATTTTGGCGTATGTATTTTTGGTACACGCCAACAAGGCCTGTGTGCTGGTATACATATTTACGGGAACGATGTGATGTAAATCTACGTTGCATTCGTAAATTTCAAAAGATCCCGTGTATCTTGATTGTTAATGCAATTAATTCCACATGTTCTGCATCGGGGAATTTTTGGCAATCACTGTAATCTCGAGTCATTACGTAATGTAACGTTCAATACACTGTAAAAGGTAACCTGTCCAATTACAGGTCTCACGCAACTATTTGAATTCAATTTATATCATTATACAAGTTATTTAAAAAAAAAAGAAATAGAAACAAGTCTTTAAAAATTCCTCATTTATCTCAGTTCGCAGATTCTTCCTAGACACATAAAATGGCAGAGAAAAAACATGTTTTTGCGAATGAATTGATAACCTCTTGAAATGGTTCACCGTCAAAAATTCACGCAAATATGGAACTAAGGCGACTGTTTACACCTCACTTTGAAACAAAATTTTCACATCTGTTATTTTAATAGCCCGTCAGGTGTTAGTGACACAATAAAGTAGCCCGTCAGGTGCTAGTGAACAAGAAACATTTTTTAATAGACCACAGGTACTTGTGACACAATAAATATTTTAATAGCCCATCAGGTGCTAGTGACACAATAAAGTAGTAGAAATATCTGCAAAAAAATCACAGCTCTTATTTTAATAGCCAGTCGGGTGCTAGTGACACAATAAAGTAGCCCGTCAGGTGCTAGTGAACAAGAAACATTTTAATAGACCACAGGTACTTGTGACACAATAAATATTTTAATAGCCCGTCGGGTGCTAATGACACAATAAAGAAGTAGAAATATCTGCAAATGCATTCAAAATTTTAAAGTACTTCGCATCATTTCAGGCTCTGTGGCACGCAATCTAAAAAACAATATCGTAATAAAAATAATAATAATAATAATAATAATAATAATAATAATAATGAAGAAATAAAAAACCCACTGCGTTTTATTTACTGTCAGCCACCAGGAAACCGTATTGCATTAGTTGCGTCATACCACAAGCGTATGTATGTGATTACATTTAGGCTTCATGTACTTTGCCATTTTTATTTTCTTTGAGAGGTAATCCAATCAGTGCCCTAATATTTCACTATAAGGAGAGGGATTTCAATCCGTGCACTGATATTTTACGATAAGGGATTTCCTAAGCCCTAAAAATCTCAACAATATGACAAGACAAATAATATGCCATCTTAAAATTATCCCATACATGCTCAGCACGAAAAGAATATGTCTGCTTTAAATAGATAACCTGACTCAGTTCTCCTGCCCCCTGCTATTTTTTTTATTTTAAAAAATTTTTTCATTTCGAAGCAAAAAAACACATTTAATGCAGTGGAACCTTCAATCTTCTTGGAAAGCCAAAACTTGTTACAAGTTCTACTCTTGGTTTATACCTCGTGGAAGTTTTTTTATTGGCAGTTTGGAAATCAACAATAAAAATTAATTTTAAACGTCGATAATTATAGTTATCCATTGCCACCTAAAATACTAAACATTTACTTACTTTCAATGGAGTATATATATATATATATATATATATATATATATATATATATATATATATATATATATATATATATATATATATATATATATTCTCTTTCCTTAAAAGATGCTTAATAGAGAAAAGAATAAAATTGAGACCAATCAAGATGAGACTCCCTCTTTTTGCTTGCTCGCCCGGGGTTTCCTCAGTAGATGTATTGAAGCCTTTATAAACCCGATACATACATTGAGCGAAGAACCTACACATAACTGTCGGGTACCCAGAGTGCTCTCTGCTACTAGTGTCACACGCAATATTACAATTGTGAGAAAGGGAAGATGATAATTTTTGCGACTTTAAGTTTTCGTTTTTTTCCAGAGTAAAAACAATGGATACATTTTAGCAAATACTTAGTTGATCACACGTTCCTTGGTTAGTGATTACAATGTATATGTTTTATTACGCTTTTTTGTGTCCACACTGCGATAGCAGAAGAGGGCATATTGTTTTGAGGCTCTCGATCCATATATCCGTATGTCAGACCCGAATCCGTTTTAGCGCGAGAGCACAAGAACTATTAAAAATAGAACCAATAAATGTGTTACACTTTAGTATGGTTATATGTAAATTACATGATTATATTTTCAGACCATTAGAACAATTTTTTAATTCATTTATTACAGATTTTTCAAGTTGATGGACATATCCTTTTTTGACAGAAACCTTCTTAATATTATTAAGCAAAACCTGCTTGAGGTAGACAAATGAAATTTGGCATGAATCTTTGTGTTGATATGTAGATGACTCGATTAGATTTTGATACCATTATAAAAAATATTTTAAAAAATAGTTCTGCATTTTGGTGGACTTAGATTCTTTCGGTCTGCAGGTTTTCCTGGGGCAGAAATATGGCTACCGACCTCTTCCAACCCACGTCGATGCTATCGAGTTTGAAATGATGCGGGAATGCACCAAGAGCATACCTAGTGAACTGGAGCTAATGGACACGTGGTACAAGAGAGATGATAACAGTGTTCCACCAGTGTATGTTCTTCAACCAATCAGCTCCATCTATACTAACTTCAACAACAAGGTAAAAACCTAATCGGAAAATCACTCGACAATTTCCGTCAAGTTGGGAAATAACCTCGGATGTTGTTGTAGGAATACACATACATTTGATGGGTTTGGTGATTCACCTCCTGCGGAGTGCACCATATATGTTGCGACAGAAAAGGCCGACAATGTTTTAAAAGTGACTTGGTCTCCTTCCGAAGTTAGTTCTCAAATGCGACGAATTACATCTTTCTCAGCTTGACGGAAAAGGCCGAGGATGTTCTGATTGAACTGTATGCGTCTTTTTAATCTGATTGAGAACACGGCTATGTTCTACAATAGGAAATGTATGTGACTTTTCACCCTTCACATTTTTATATTTCATACAGTTCTGAAATATGTTCAAATTTTCATTTCCTCCTGCATTGAAATCCACTTTATCAGAGTGCAAGATAAGGTTGTAGTTTGGCAACTGTCTACATTAACTGGGTATTTTTAAAAAATGTAATTATCACCTTTTAACCTTAAAGTGAATCAATATTGATGTGCACTTATCAGGCATGTATGTAGCCTCCATTTGCACTAGATTACTTCATTTTATTGCGTTGAGTATTGGATAGAGCTTCAAATAAACAAATAGTTTTCCAGTAAGTATAGACTTTTTAAAAATATAATGCACATAAACGACGAACTGAGAAAAAAACTGCCTGAAAAAACGTCAGAAGAAATCTCGCAAACGATCTTTATGTAATGGTTAATATTTTTGGAAAATTTAACTTTTTTCATTTTTTCCAGTCTTTGCATAAGATCAGCCTGAGTATTTGTACATATGTCGATATAAATGATTTGAGTAAACCGTGCTAGATACAACTACTAATTTTTTGTGTTTAAAGTGTAATAAAAAGTCATATCCCTTTCTCCCGCTTCCCCCCCCCCCCAATAAATAAATAAATAAAGTTATCTGTTATCGAGGGCCATTAAATTAAAATGCCTTTCATTTATCAAAGGTAACTTCAATATCGCAACTATTTCATTTATCTTGTAAAACAACAATAGTGTCATAAATCATCGGATAATTGGATCCAGCAGTCTATACAGTTATACTTAATTAATACGCCTATGTCATCCACACTGAATAAAATATTGATTCCTAGTTAATTCACACTGGTGTATAGGTTTCACGCCAGAAAATATGCAGGTATTATGCAAAATATTGTCGCTCGGTTCTTCATATCCGTGTTTGGAAAGCTTAAATACTATCACATGGCCATTGATGTAAAAATTCTCTGCCACTCAGTGTCTAGTTGTATGACAGATATGACAAAATTGGACGGGTGTATCGAAAGTGAAAGCGGCTCAGATTTTACAATTTAAATGGTCAATTATTCCACTTATGAACAGGCCCAGGAACCAAGGCAGCTTAACACACGATTCATCCTCAATTACCCCACAATCAAAATCTTTTTCAACCCATGCAATTTCCCGTATCTAGGATGAACTCGAAAACGCCATTACCGTCATTGGTTCTGTTTCCGGTTTTGACAGCGACATCCCCGGCTGATGGACCAGGACCAAGCTCTGTGGTGGGAGACGTTTTCCAAGCTTCAAAGGATAATGAGAAAAGCCGCCCAGGTGCTTTTCATAGCCAAGAAGATTGATAGAGAACAAATGCATAATTATTTTATGTCAGGTAAGGATTTTCCATGTAGTGACCAATATTAAAAGTCCCTGTGATGCGCTTTAGTGGACCTACAAAGAGTCCAGTTAATGCCGTAGCCATCGAGGTCTATTTTCATATTTGTCACTCATGTATCAGATGTAGAAACTATTTAATTTCAAAATAAACAGTTTGTTTAGAAAGTTAACATACAAAATTTTTACATGTTCGTCACACAAGTTACTTCATGAATAAAAACAAAAGTTGTAGGAATGAATCATTGACATTCTTACATATCATGGTCTTTTCCTCTTTTTTAACACTTGAATTTTAAATTAGGGTCATTAATTAATTTTCATTAGTAACAGTCTTAATTGATCAAGCTAAGCTATGATGCACTGTAATAAAAACATTCTTGTTTGATTTTTTTGTTCAGCTAAGTCGAATCGCAAAGTCTTACCTTTTTATTTAACATTGAATCAATGAAGCAAAAGTTATTCGTATTTCACATATTCCTTTCCAAAGAGTATTTGTGACACTGGTAAATTAATCAGAGGGTGAGGAAAAGGAACGGTGATTAAACATTATACTGTACGGATGGACCAACAGCCAATTATTTGGTACCTTATGCTGATGCGTTCAGTGTAAAAAGACTTTAACCCTGAAATAATAACTTGCAATAATATGTTACGTAATCAGTTGCGAGTCTTAATAGAAAAAAAGCATTTAGTCAAGAAGAACCGTAGGAGCCAGCTGTAAAAAGGCAGAAGAAGCTCGTATCAATTAGAGCAACAATCTTGCACACATGAACCTTCTCTGAAAAAAAAGCAAATTCACTTATCGAAGCGTGAAATGTTGGTCGCAACGACCAATTTATGATACAAAAATGTCGAATCCCCTGGAATGTATGCACAAACTAGCGTCATAGCAACAAAGCCCCCCCCCCCCAGCAAATTATGTATGAAGACGACATCTACATCCTCTTAGACGCCGTATAATGGCAAAAACTCTTCTGCACTTTTTTGCAGGCACACTCACTATGAAATTATCGTCTTTCAGGGAGAAAACAAAGAAATGGGAACAAAAACACTCCTTTTTTATTTTGGGTGAATTCAGTTTTAACAACCTTTTGTTTATCCTTTATCGACTACCAGGGACGGATCCAAGAATATAGTTTGTGGGGTGGGGTGGGGTGCGTAAATATGTAGACAATGAGTCTGTAGGATGGAACGTCTGGTGATGGGCCCAGGGGGCGAAGCCCTCAGCAACTCCTCCATTTTAAGCGTTTCCAGCATATTTTTAACCATCAAACTCAAAAGTAAACTTACACTAGGAAACATTCCAGTTGTTTCTCGCTCATTTGTTAATTTTTAATTTTTTATTATTTATTTATTTTTATTTTTTTCCGGGGAGGGGTGGGGTGGTAGTACCCAAGCTTTTTCATCTAGGACGTATGTTTTGCAGAACCATTTGATACTGAAGCCTGCATTAGTTGGAATTTGAATTCTGAACAGTTCAAAATTAAAAACACTAGAAAAAGTCAATCCGTACAAAAAAGGTATTAAAGACGTTAAGTTTGTGATTTCCCGATTGTGTCAAGACAGGTGTGTGTGTGGGGTGGGTGGGTGGGAAATATATTAAATCCCACATTATCGATTCAATATCTAAGTTTTCGAATTGGCGCATCACACAATAGGAAAAAGACAAAGCGTGTGCATGCATATTTATACGCGACTTAACGGGTGAAAGGTTATTTTTAAACATACTTTTAAATCATATGTTTGATTTTGAGAATCCAGGGATAGATTTATTCACAGCGGCTAATGGGCTGTACGTGTCAAATAACGGTTTGTACAATAATTTATGTCGTTCCATGAATCTTTCCTTACATGAGGCCATGATTACGCTAAGATGAAATAAGTGCATCACAGAACGAACGAGAAACAATGTCAAGGTTATGCTTTAAAATCTGTTACAGATGCTGTTGCTTTTATTTTCTTAAATTCTGTTACAGATGCTGTTGCTTTTATTTTCTCACATTCAGAACAATTATATCAGTGGAATGGATATTTTACATGTATGATATGGTACCTAACCATATACGTTTCGGCACTAAATTGTTAAAAAAAACATAACGTTTTGGTATTGACCGAATCAGATTTCGTGTGTTAGTTCAAACTTGATGCATGATTTGTTGACAGATGTCGAGGAGAATATCCGATACAGAAACAAAACTACATATGTGTTTTGTTCCGAGTTGGAGGAAAGAACGAGTTTGATATGACGTAGGAATACAGTGAGGCTGTCCAGCTGAGACGTATTCCGACGCCATATCAAAGGAGCCCCCACCCCCACCCCCGGATTTGGAACAAATCACGCGGATGCGGTTTTGTATTAATTACATAATCTCGCTTTTTACCTTCTCAAATAGGTTTAGCTATACAGAGTAAGGAATTCAAAACAAATTGGGATGTATAACATTTAGAATGGGTGCATTTATGAATAGTGAAATAAATAAATAATAAAATAGTTCTAGCTTGGGTGTGCCAAACAAAAATATGAATTGAAGACCCGTATCGATTGCCAGATCAACAATGTTTAATTAAATCGGTATGTAATAAAAAAGAAAAATTAAAAAAAATAATGATGCAAAATGAATATTTCGAATATTGATACTAACTCTCGATGCATGCACCTAACCCCTGTCTAATAGTATAGTTTTCTGAAAGATGTGGATGTTCTAGAAAAAAGCAATAAACTCTTAGTGTTGATAATTGCTATTTTATTCATAAAGCAGACCCCCAAAATTAATATATTTTTATTTGTTTCGTGGCAGTGACGGAGCGTGAAGTGGAGCGGGGAATCCTCAAGTTTCATAACACTGCGGATCATTGCCTGGCATATATTCGAGAAATTGAGAACATTAACATTACTCTCCTCAAGTTTGCTGCCAAGTTTGTCGACTTCGCCGCCAGAAACGTTGACGGGGAGGCACAAAAGCTGCTTAAGACTTTGCGAGACGAGAAACTGCCTAATAAGATGCTCGCAGATAACCTGGTTCGCTTCAGTGTCGAGTGGAGCGGTAAGGAAGGCATTGACAAAGAAACCCACAAAGAATACCTGGAAAAGTTCTGCCTCCATTTCTACTCGTCCATCATCAATCTAGTCGACAGGGCAATGAATAGGCATGAAAAACTGTCTGGTGATGCGACATACACAGAGGCTTTGCAACACCTTCACGCGTGCCAGAATTTCTGCAAGGTCTTCCAGGGACGGGAGGACATTGTGGAGAAGATTCGTCATTACATCATTGGGAACTCACAACACCCGTTGATTCTGTGCGGGGAAAGCGGATGTGGTAAAACATCCCTGACTGCCAAAGGTGCTAGTGAGGCAAGTAGAATTAGTATATCTGGTAAAAAGTAAATTTTGACAATTTATATCGCAAGAAGAATTTAAATATCAAAGAACCTCCCTGGGTTCTTAACTTAACCTTTTCATTTGAAGAAAGGGAAATAAATGAACTTCGGATAGTTTAACATAGCCATGTGCGACAGAAAAGTTTTGGTTGGTAGATAACCGTCAAAAAGGTCAATAGTGTGATATAAATTTGAGATTATTTCAAATCAATTACTTTCGCGAAACCTTCCAAAATTGACTTGGTACTAACTAGCAGTAAATAGTATTGTCTTAAGATAAGTCTGCCCTTAGTAACATTCTAGTATGCCTAACAAAGAGCCGTTACGGCAGAGTGTGGGGGATTATTGCGGATGTGAACAAAGCAAAGGCAAAGTAGACTTTGAATAAGTTTACCAGACAATCTCTATGAATCTTAGTGACGTTGGGAAATAAGCATACATGTGTTTACGTTTTAGGTCATTCGAAAATATAGAGAGAAGTTTTCAATTGCTACAAAGTAAACCTCCTTATGAATTTTCCGCCAAGGGTAAGACTGGGGTCTTTTAAAACATACTCGTGCCTCAAAAGGCCTGAACATATCCCAGTTAGCATGGCGTCAAATAACTCTCCTCAGATGCGATGCCAGACCATCACAGGTTCACCCCTACCAACCCCCTCCCCACACCCCACAACATCCAGCAATGGCGCTACACACTTGCAGGCAGGTGGATTTTAGCAAGCTAAGTAAAGTGCTTAACTCAAAGGCATACCATCAATATTTGGAGTAGACGTAGAGCACACAACTTTTTATTCCTGAGCCCGTAGTCCTTACCATAAGGCAATGCTCTCTCTTAATTTTCAGATTGATATAACTTTTTTCTTGTGTATTTTTTCAGATAAAATCATGGTTTCCTGCTGACAAGAAGCCGTGCATGGTCCTACGATTTTTAGGAACAACCCCAAACAGCTCGACTATCATTCCACTTTTGATTAGCTTGTGCAATCAACTTTCTGTGGTCTACGACCAACCCTTGGGGGACATACCGGACGAACTATCTCCTTTGATTCAACACTTAAAAAAATTAATTACATGTGCAACAGAAGAACGCCCTCTAATCCTTATCTTAGACTCTCTTGATCAGTTGTCTGGTGCGGATGGCGCCCACCAGTTGGCTTGGTTACCAACAAAACTTCCACCTCATGTCCACGTAATTGTATCGACTCTGCCCAACTACTACAACATACTCGCGACTTTGCGACTTATGATAGAGGGGGATGAAAATTATGTACAGGTGTTACCTTTGGGAGAAAATCTGAGTGGAACTATTTTGAAATTCTGGTTAAAAGATAAGAAAAGGACGGTAACTGAAAGTCAGTGGGAAGTAGTGAATGAAGCCTTAACGAAGTGCAATCTACCTCTGTTTGTCAAGCTCGTCTTTGACGAGATCTGTAAATGGAAGTCCTACACCAAACCGCTGAATACAACCTTGGCATTCACGATCCATGACAGCATCATGAAACTATACGAAAGGATAGAAATTCAACACGGCAAGACGCTCGTGTTTCATGCTCTTGGCATTATCACAGCAGCTAAAAGCGGTGTCTCCGAGGCAGAGCTGGAGGACCTGCTTTCTTTGGATGAAAAAGTGCTGAATGATGTATACCAATACCATTTGCCTCCAGTGCGGAGAATTCCACCCCTGCTCTGGACCAGAATAAGGGCAGATCTTCCTTCCTACCTCAGCGAAAGAGAGGCAGATAGCGTCAACGTTATTGGTTGGTATCATCGACAGTTTATTGACGCTGCCACTGAACGCTACTTCAAAAACCTAAACTTCGTAAGTGAAACGCACTCCATGATAGCCGATTACTTTCTTGGGATTTGGGGAGGTGGGAACCCAAAACCGTTTGAGTATACTGATGCTCAAAGAAAAATGTTTCGTCTTGAAGAAAGAGGAGGCGAAAGTGACAGGAAAGTCCCACAACAACCTCTTGTTTTCACGGATGAAAACGAAAAGGTAATTCGATATAATCTCAGAAAGCTAAACGAGACGCCATTTCATCTCATTCGGTCACATCGGTATGAAGAACTCTATTCCAGAGTTATATTTAATTATAACTGGTTACAAGCAAAATTGAGTTGCATGCCTCTTCAGGCTACCTTATCAGACTTTGAAGATCTTCTGGAGCACGTCTATCAGAAAGATGTTAAACTGATTGCCGACGCAATTCGATTGTCCAGCTCGATTCTCAGTCATTACCCAAGCATGATTGGGCCACAGATTATTGGAAGATTATTACCTTACTACACTCACAACGAGAACATTAGGAGCTTGATACAGCAGTGTGATACAGATGGACTCTCTCACTGCGCACTTGTTCCGGCACATCACTGTCTGCACACGCCTGGTGGACCTTTGCAATATTCCCTGGAGGGTCATCTGTTTGCTCCCTTCGGAATCAGCTCAACTTCCGACGCAAAATATCTCGTAACTGTTTCAAACAAATTCATCATTTGGGACTTGTCTAATGGTGAGGTGTTCAGGACAGTTGTGCCTGGGATCGAGGGAATCATGCAAAATCTAGTCATATCGGAAAATGACAAATACGCGGCGGGGTACACCAACAACAATCAGGTCGTTGTCTTGAATATTGTGACTGGCGAGTTCCAAATCATAAGCCCGCCAGTGAAGGATTCCCCCATCACTGGAACAACTATAAACAATACTCATGTGGCCATATGGTCGAATGCGGAATACTATCTCTACACTGTCACTGGACAGTTCATGTCCAAACAGTACACAGAACTGAAACAGCCGTTACTTGCCGTGGATTTCGGCAAAGATGAAAAAACATACCTTATCGTGAAAAGTGGGACGGACGATGACACGGAAATGACACTAGAGGTACAGGACGAAAGTATGGATCCTTTCGAATTCCACAGTGCCATTGCATTGACCAAAGACAAAAAGATCATGTATACATGCATAGAAATTAGTGATAACGCAGTTGCAGTGTATAAAAAAGAAGGTGATGCATGGCGATATGATCGGACGCTGGGCGATAACCATGACAAGGTGTTTTCTCTGACTCTCTCTGAAGATGAAAACTACCTTGTTGCTGCCTTCCTTCTCGGTTACAAACTCTGGAATTTGAAAACTGACTCACTCGTGCAACCCAAGCTTCCGCATGGAATTCGCAACATTCCAACAAAGAATCAACTCACAAATTTAATTGTGTTCACAAAGAATAATCATTTCGTTGTAGCTGGAGTACGAAAGAATTTATACGTTTGGGATGTGAAGCAAGGCAACATGGTTAAGGTTCTTGATGCTCATTTTGGGAGAATAATTGCCTTGACATCAGTGTCAGCCGGTTGCAATAAAGTTATTTCTTCCTCCATCGACAAGACCATCAAGGTCTGGAACTTTGACAACATCCTGGAGGATGTGCACTCCATTGATAGACTAGAGAAGCCAATCGAAACAATAGACATGGCAACAGAAGTGCCTTTTGGAGTGACTACAAGTCGCAACTGTATCGGTGTTTGGAACCTAGAGAGTGGAAAACTACAAAAGACCTTCGGAACAACCGTTACCACCTCGGTTGTCACAGAGGCACTCATAACGTATAACGGACTCTACGTCGCCGCCGCAGAAACAGCAAACATCGTCATTTGGGAGGTATCAAAAGAAACAGCTATAAAGACGATTCCACAGCGTGATGTACAGCAAATCATGTTGAATGAATCAGATACAAGACTCCTTGCATTTTCAAAACATCCCGGTCAAAAGGGTGTCTGCGTATGTTATTCCATTCCGGAGGGAGAGCAAGTCTTCAGGTTTGAATACGGATTAAAGAATCAGTTCAAGAAAGCGGCTTTGACAATTGATGGGCTCATGCTTGCTCTTCCATCAACGGACAAAAGTGGCGACGTTCTAGGGGTATACCAGGCAAAGACTGGGACATGTTTATACAATCTTCAGCTGAAATATAGCAACTACAAACCTCTGATTAAGGTTCTAGCCATGCCTAATGACCCGCACCAAGTTGCCATCGTTGATGAGGAAAAGGGAAATATTTTGGATCTGAAGAAAAAGACACTCGTGAGGTCGGTCTTACGGTGGAACGGAATGACCATGAAAACGGGTAAGCAAGGTTTGTACGCTCCGACTCGTGGTGGACTTGAACTATTAGATCTGAAAAATGGGAAAACTGTTAAGATACTTATACCTCGAGTGGCAGAAGGTGTCTTCAATATTGATGTCATGTTTTCCCCAAACGACAGACATGTATTATACTACCACTCTGGTCATCGGACGCTTAGGGTATTCAGGGTCTCTGATGGGAAAATGATCGCTGTCTACAAGACTCATGCTGAAATCAATGTCATGTCCTGCTCCCCAGATGGATGTTCAGTTATTATTGGAGCCGTAGACGGTAGCTTGACAGTCCTAGTGATCGGAGACCCAGAATACGATGATAACATAGAGTTCCTTCAACATCTGCCAAGCAGACAAACACATTCAGCCCAGCACATGTCATTTAGGACTGCAAATGGGGACGTTGTTAATAGCAAACATGGAATTGGGACTGCTTTACAGGTCGCCAGGTTCGTGGCAAAAGCTAGGGGAGCGCAGAAGTCCAGAGCTTGCGTGATTTCATAGGGTCATTGATTGTTCATTTGATATTTTTTTTCTGTTACCTGCTAACGATCATTTTTGCAGCCATATTAGTTCTCTTCACGTTTTGTTCAGTTTAGATTTCACAAGGTCAGAGCAATGAACAATTTTCTGTCTCGAGATATTTCTATTTGGTCTCTAAAACTTCATACTCCAAATCTGGAAGACATACGGCACAGATATGCCACCAAATTATAACACTGTAATAATGAAACCACAAAAGCAACATTTAAAACTTATAGGCACGCAACAGTCGTTTTGTTGTTGGAGGTTAGTTGACCCACGCTACGAAATGTCTCGGGTACATTGCTTGCTTCAGCTCTGACTTTGTAAAATTATTGTTAAATCGAATGAGTTCAGAGCCTAGAAATAACTTGTTTTGGTGTGGCTTTTTTGTGCTTTCATTTTGCGTCGGTTCAGAAAATAGCCCAGTACGTCAAGCTTCACTTCAATAGAAATCATTAATATTTTCATTTAATTTTCAGTTACATGATGCATTTTTAAAAACAATAGTATAATCATTTCTTAAATGTTCAGTCACAAATATACCCAGAATACTCTCTCTCTCTCTCTCTCTCTCTCTCTCTCTCTCTCTCTCTCTCTCTCTCTCTCTCTCTCTCTCTCTCTCTCTCACCGACACTTTTCTTCAGGTTTGATTTCGGTGTGATATGCAAACAATTCTTTTGTAATTTTTTTTTTTTTTTTTTTTGGCTAAAGGGATTCACGTTTTCTTGGAAAGTGCTTGCATGCAAGTCATGGCGGCAGATTTAATGTAAGATATCTATACATTTTAAATCATAAATTGCTATAATCATATACCGTAGTCACTAGGCAGTGCAAGTCGCGCGCCGGTCAAGTATGTGATACATTCTAATAATACCTGTGCTTCTTGTATCCAAAGGGAAATACAATGCAACCTGTTTTAGGCAGCCACTGATGGGATGTATCAATTTAGACATGGAAAGGGTTACGACTGTTGAAAAGAGATTAAATTAAATGGGTAGATGAAATGAAGAGAAGACAGAACCAGACTGTGGCTGGGTTACGACTGTTGAAAAGAGATTAAATTAAATGGGTAGATGAAATGAAGAGAAGACAGAACCAGACTGTGGCTGGGTTACGACTGTTGAAAAGAGATTAAATTAAATGGGTAGATGAAATGAAGAGAAGACAGAACCAGACTGTGGCTGAATACGAGAGGTTGTTGTTAAAGAGAGATGACTATTATGGCAGGCTTTAGTTTTAATTTCTGACTTATCAAGTATAATCAGCCAAACACGCGTTCAGTAAGTTTTTGTTCACCGTAGTGTTTGATGCTTCCTTTTTGTTTGCAAGCCATGTTTAATTTTAAAACATTGTGTATGCTTATCCCTGATATTTCTGCCTAAATGTTTGTGAACTTTTATTCTTGCCTTAATTTGCAAAGATTGGGTGAAGAAATTCTTGAAATAAGTTACATTCACAATATAATTAAACCTTAATGTATTTGTAAAACATCTTAGAGCTTTCAGATGCGACTGCGTAATGCTATTGTGTACTCCACAAGTCAATTTATCCTCAACGAGGCAACGGTGTTCTCTTTAATTTTTGTCAGTTACTTTTTTTTTCGTTTGAATATTTTATGATCTATCCAAAGATAAGATGTCTCAATCCAGTCAGGAAAAATATCTAAATTACTAGAAATACTACTTTAGATTCTATAGCGAACGGAGATTTACTGTGAACAAGTAATGTATTATGTAATTAAAGTAACGAGACGCTGGCTGGTGACTGAAATCCATGTGCTCAGTGTAGGCCTGATATAGCCCGTTTCAACCAATAACTACAATTGATTACCGGTATTAAAAAGATCTCACTCTAATTTCTGTTGTTTTTTTTTTTTGTTGTTTTTTTTATGTTGAATCATCAAATTAATACAGATAATATTATTTTTTTTAAACTGCTATTTAGACTCTTCAGAACCTGCCGTAATGTGAAGTTAAAAGTTACTTTTCTATGTATACGAAGTCAGTAACGGGTGCATTTCCAAACAGACAATAGTGTTTGTAAGCCGTGGAAACGACTGTCAGTCGAATGCTATGTAGCGATATTATTAAGTTATGCTTTGCCGCTCGCAATTAACAGCCGTTCGCTATATTTCGTGTGTTAAAAAAATTGAAACGAATCTTAGCGAGTCATTGGGGGATGAAGTACGTTCAACTTGCTGTATGAAGTAGAGGCATCGTATCCATGAATACAAGTGACAAAGTCAGAGAGATCGAAACATTTTTTAAATCTCCGCTTTTATTCGATATTAAGAAAATGCACTTGAGTCTGTGAAAGAAATTAGAAATAGCGGCAGAAACCTTTTCAACACTATTCATTTATTTCATAGAGAGTAGAAATTGTAATCACTGTTCTTATCTAAATTAAAGAAGGGCAAAAAAAAAATGAACTTTAAAAATAAAGTAGTCTTATTAGTATTTTTTATGAGTTTTTAGTTTGCTTGATACTAAGATTTTTTTGCATATTTATCTGTAGGCATTTTACTTTTTGTAGAAATGTTGTCAGACTTTTTTTTATCACCTATTCAAAGTATTCGTTACTTTATACAGATTTCTCCGTCCTGTTGTTCCAAAGGCTATAAATAGAAACCTTAAATGATGCTACCATTTTCATCACGATGCAAAGTATCTCATATTTGTTTCACCTAGGCGAGACATAGGCATGACTTTTCATCACGATGCAAAGTATCTCATATTTGTTTCACCTAGGCGAGACATAGGCATGACTTTTCATCACGATGCAAAGTATCTCATATTTGTTTCACCTAGGCGAGACATAGGCATGACTTTTCATCACGATGCAAAGTATCTCATATTTTTTTCACCTAGGCGAGACATAGGCATGACTTTTCATCACGATGCAAAGTATCTCATATTTGTTTCACCTAGGCGAGACATAGGCATGACTTTTCCGTTGTAGTTGGATTAGACTTTAGGCAACAAGATTAAAATGTTATGCATTTTGCTCAGTTTCTCTGACACCGTTGTATATACAGTCATGAAATTTGATGGGTGTACTACTTATCACAGGCAAAAGGAGGTCACAGTGACCTTTTCAATGTCCCAGGACATTACTGGGTATTTGGAATATATCTTGGGGAAACGGGCGAGACACAAAATTCTACAAAAATCTTGTTTACTTATTGAATTTCTTTTCACAGGTCAATTAAGGAAACTAAAGTTTCCTAATATACTATAGACTGGCTTTTCATTAATGGCTATCAATATTTGTGGTTGGTTACCCGGATTCAACTTAGTTAGCGGCTATTTAATTTGGGGAATTCTTTACCGCTCTTTTTTTTTTTTTTTTCATGAATATCTTGAAAATAATTAGTACGCAAATAAAAATAGGTAGCAATATAATTGCATGGTGATTTACTAAAAAAAAAAAAAAAAAACTTACACCATACCGTGAAGAGACATCACTGCCTTTGCAACAACTTGACTGTGAAAATATGCAAAATAACCGAGAATTGCGCTTATGTTGTATCGTCATTTGTTACATTCTTTGCATTTGCACTTCTTCTTCCTCCACGCTTCTCCATGGATACAGGTGTTGGCTATTAACAACGTAACTTTCTTATTAGCTGGAAAACAAGATTACAAATTAAGTGTCATTTACCTTGAGATGAACGGTAGCCATATAATTCTCCCTGTTGTAATTATGATTCAAACAATTAAAAATTGTTTTCAGTATAGACTGTTGTTAAAGACTTGACATAAAAAGGCTCTTTGAGTTCATTGTGAAACTTTTCCACAATCCTACATTAAGACAAAACAGAAAGAGCACCTAAAGCCAGTCAAATAATGATGATTACTGTTTTCGATCGTAAGCTTTGATCTTAACGCAAATGTGTATATCAAACAAGGAATTACATTGAACTTGTGGTCGTCTACTATTTTTATTGTTTCGTTTCGTTGCTTAATAACGAGAAATGGTGGAATGTCAATGTATATTGCTCCAATCTGTATTTATCAGTTTGTTATATCTTTACATGGTTTCCATATCATATTTTCACACATATGCACTTTGCGCACATATGTATGTATGTAATTTAATGTCTCTTTTGTTTTGTTTTTTTTGGTTGGTTTTTTAAGGTAAAAAGTGTTCTATAGGTTTTTAATGTTGAACTCCGTCTTGCAGTGTAAATAAATCAGAATTAATGGGGGAACAAAAATAGTGATTTCTGCATGATCCTACCCATACATGATTATATTAATAAAACGAGTTTTATTTTGTGTTTGCTAAAACGTCCTTGACTAATGGATTACCTCCCTGTAGTAATTTTATTTTAGTTCGTTTGGGTGTCCTTTGACGGATTATAAAATTCAATTTTCTTCAAATTTTTCATTTCAAGACGATTGTGAGCCATCTTTTTGTTTTGTTATTGTTTATTGTTTAGGATTCCTGAAAAAATTCTTCCGATTTTTTTAAGGTATGGTTTAATATCTTCCTACTACTGTAATAGTTCCAAGTCAATCACTTTCAAAGATTGCGTTGGTTTTGTGGGTTTAACGCCATTTTTCAGCACATGATAGGCTATACATGGCGGCCAGTATGTTTGGCTGAGGAAGAACCCGGGAAGAACCACCGACGCACGGAAAGGTACTGGCAAGCTTTCTCACGTTGATCGAGCCGTGACTCGAACCCACGCGGGCAGAAGTGAGATGTGAGTGATCTGTAAAGGGGAGCGCCTTAGACCACTCGGCTACGTTAGGCCCCACTTTGAAGGAATTATGCACACAGGTGCTGCCCAAAATATATAACAGCATAAAGAAAAGATGTGATTGGCTTTTATCAAGGGTTGACCTGTAATGACGTGCATGAGACTGTTGTTCTGGCCCTAACCATTGGACGGATTTACATTCATTCAGTACATGGTTAATATTATTAGAATGGATTATCCTTGTTATTGGCAGCTCATTATCTATGGACAACCAGTTGTAATAGTGAACAAAACGTTTTTAAGTTCTGATGTAAAATTTAAAAAATTGCATTAAGCATATTCCAGAGTTCGTACTTTTCATTCAGCTCAAATCAGCATATTCGTTTAAGATTTGTCTTTCACGTTTCATAATATTTAAATTGTACGGCCTGTTAAGATACATCAAACCTGGCAGTAATTTGTTTTTGTCTATGTTTAAACGATTTTAAAGAAATAGCTATTATCAGCTTAAAATAATAAATATTGAATACATTTGTTGACAATGAATTGTGTTTAGCAAGATACCTATTCAGGGGAGGTAAATCCTTGATAGCAAGGGAAGCAAGTAGGGATGGGACTAAAAGAGTCAATATTTAGTTTGTATACAAATATCTTCTGAACCTTTTCTTACTGATCTGCTAATACGTTTACTACTTTGGCACTCAGTAACTTTAGTACACACAAAGTATTAGCCATTCATGTATTTTACCCTGGAATTGGATGTATGTCATATATTTAATATGTCCTTTAAACTTGTTCGCTTCTTTTTGCACGATAAAACCTTAAAAGTGCTTTTGTCCAGTAAAACGTATTTTTTTGTCTTTTTAAAAAAAAAAAATTCTTTTTTTTATATATGTTAGTCAGATTTTTTTTACAAGTTTGCTACATTGATTGGAAACGCTATTATATATATATATATATATATATATATATATATATATATATATATATATATATATATATATATATATATATATATCATAAAATCAAAAGCTCATTTGCAAATATTGGACATCTTGTACTCTAAATGATTCGAATATTTGAAACTAAGTTTTTGCCTGAGTTGTCGCTGCTGTTAGTTGGCTGTTAGCGACACTTTGCTTTTGTTAGTTGGTTGCTACTTTGAGCTCGTTATTGACTACATCATGCCAAGGAAATGGAACTTAGTCACTTTCCAAAGGACACACCGGGGCAGCCGACCCGGGATGGCCTTTTCAGGTATTACTACTAATGTGTTCAAAGTGCCGTTAAACCCACAAACTAACTATGCACCGCTAAGCAGTTATGTAAAGCTGAATCAAATATAGATGTCATGAAGTTAACATGAAAATATGTCATAAGCTTTATAATCTAGACAACACCCGCTTCAGATTCACGTACAATAATAACTGAAATAAAAGAACATTAACAATTGAAATACACGTACGTTAACAATTGTTCAATACGACCAGAAAATGTAGTATAACTTTATATTATTCTAGTCACGAATTGTTTTAACAGAAGTTTTAGAAGACTGAGCTGTTTTGGGTACAAATTATGAAAATTTTCTGCGCATCTTTTAGATACAAAATTTGGAGGAAATCTATTTGGAATATACCAGCTAGGTCCATGTGTGTGTGTGTGTGTGTGTGTGTGTGTGTGTGTGTGTGTGTTAGAGAGAGAGAGAGGTGTGTAGTTATAATTGTATTAAAACCACTTTCGTTCTAGAAAGCATACTATGTGCATGTAGGTTGTCATGTCATGTGTCTTTAATGCATTGTCTGTGAATATATTGTAAGTCTATCTTATGATAATTATTATCTATATGTGTTATGTGTAACGTAATTATTGCTGTAATCAAAAATTAGATCATTGACTTGTTCTTCTATCGACACTGAACGTAAACCATATGTACTCGTGTATAATACGCATCTGAATAAGAACAGCGTGGACCCTGATCTGCCGTCCCATGATAC
This sequence comes from Margaritifera margaritifera, assembly GCA_029931535.1. Taxonomy (NCBI): domain Eukaryota; kingdom Metazoa; phylum Mollusca; class Bivalvia; order Unionida; family Margaritiferidae; genus Margaritifera; species Margaritifera margaritifera. The sequence goes on along the minus strand of JAQPZY010001482.1, from coordinate 2,743,926 downwards.
ATCATCATACCAGGATCTACGCTTATTTAGAACGCCTAGGATTTTTCTACTGTGGCCGAAATCCACCTCAGATGTGATTGTACGGATATGCGTAAATTTCATTCAAATGCCTGAACACCATCCGTCGCGTTATACGCCGAGAACATATATCACCAAGATCTGGTTATGATAAGCGAACACCACACCAATATTTCTTGATGAAAGCCATGAATTTGCTTGCATGCCTTATTTTAAAATATGAATGAAAATAAAAACAACTTAAGGAAACGCAATAGAAATCCAACAACGACTGCCGTCACAAGTAACATTGTGACTTCTCTGCTGCGTCATCTTTGTAGAACGGTTCGCCAGGCACATGTAAATGGCAGATATTTTCATTTTTTACTGTGATAACCAGTCTGCATAGACAGAAAAAATAGTGGCGTTTGGTGTCTGATAACAGAAACAGTGGTCGCGACAAATTTGATATGGCAAGAAATTCAGAAATTCGCATCTGATGAGTTTTTCTGTTCACAGAAGAACCCGAGAAGTTCAGAATGAGTCTACGCTATTTGCTTTAAATCTTTGAGGAAAAAAAAGAGAAGAAAAATAAAAACAGTGCAGATTCTAATCTGCCGACGCATTATGTAGTCTCGTCCAACCAGATTCTAGCAGGACTCCGTGAAATTACCACAAAACAGGAGTCTGGTGAAATGCTTCACTGATCGCTACAAAGGCATTTCTCGCTATCTCAAAATTATATCTAGAATATTTGCATGTGTCGAGTGAATAACGGACATATTTCATCGAGGAAAATACTAGAGTTTTTCACACAGGAGATGAAATATATGTTATTCACTCAGAACAAGCAAATTTTCTTTTCATTTTATGCTCAAAAGTATTGGCTAGCTAAAGTGTGTAACAGATTGAAGTAGCAGATTTCTTACGGTAATGTCAGCTGTTTACCGTTTATGTTCTGCTGTGTTTTGTGTATATTAGCACAGAAAATACGAGTAGTATATTTCTCTTTCCAAATTCAAGATAAGAAGCATCCCCCCAAAATGGGGGGAAAATAATTAAAGTACATTATTTAACCCGAACCTTGTACTAGTGCATGACAAGTCGCCATGCTTACCACTAGAACAAACAATTGACAATACGGCGGATGAAAATCTTTGGTCATAATGTTATCGATATCTGTCGACTGCAGTGAAAAAATAATTTTTATAATTCACTCCAGTAAATTATCAAAATTATTTCTCTTGGAAAATCCAGTAATTTGTTGACTGACATGAAATAAATTGCAAGCCTAAAAGGATATCATTAAATATCATTTGTAACCAGACGTCGATGCAGTAGGCGTGTCTCGATCAGCCAATGAAACTGTCCATGTTTACGCGGGAAATGACGTCATCTATTCATATGTTACCTCATCTCATCAGATAGTCAAATCGCTTTTCACCGATTTCATTACTGAATTTTCCTTCATTCAGAATGTGCTGATCTATTTATAAGATTTTCTTTTAAAAAACGACGAGTGATGTTGTCATTTTCTTTTCCATACATTGAAATCATATTTTCCCCTTTAAATAGTACAATACTAATTGAGGTAAACAGTTCAATACTAATTGATGTAATTAGTAGAATACTAGTTGATGTAAATAGTACAATACTAATTAATGTAGTTTGGACAACACTAATTGATGTAATTAGTACAATAATGATTAATGCAATAAGTACAATATTAGTTGATGTAAATAGTACAATACTGATTGATGTAATTAGTACAATAATAATTGGTGTAATTAGTACAATACTAATTGATGTAATTGGTGTATGAACCATATTTTTTCATTTTTTGTATCTTGTTAATTGTTATAAGGCATTCTATAGTTATAAGGAATTGTTTGTAAAATAAAAATGTTTCGTCATATCAAGTATGCTAACTGCAGAAGGTAGATTGTTTAGATTTCGAGGACAAATCAAATTCCTGGTGATGTTAGGTTTGTTTTTATTGATGTCGTTTTCTCGCTGCCAGCATAAGACCATTGTTGCAATCAATTTTGATGTTGTTGTCTGAATTTCTGAGGACGCAATTACAAATGTGCAAATAAAAGTTTGTTTCCGTCCAAAGTAAAAAGGAGAATAAATAATAAATCGGAGAAGTGTATCTAGTTCAGTCAACTCCCCCCCCCCCTCTCTCTCTCTCTCTCTCTTACACAAAGTCACACACGTATCCAAATATCGCAACAAAATAAACGATATACCGATGACATTAGTGGAGTAATGGCGAAAATTATAGCATTTATGAAATTCCTTTTCATCAAACTCGTATACATATCAAAGACTCGTATAAAAAAGTATGTCGAAAATACCTTTGTATCTTCACTCATTTTCACACTCGATACTTTTCTACAATTACTTTGTTATGCAGCAACAGAGGGCTATCTTGTCAAGCTACTGGCGGACTGGGTTTTGAAAGAGATAGGTAAATAAATAGACAGTTACATGCATGCATACATACATACATACATACATACATACATACATACATACATACATACATACATGCATACATACATACATACGTACATACGTACATACATACATATATGCATACATGCATGCATACATACATACATACATACATACATGCATACATACATACATACATACATACATACATGCATACATACATACGTACATACATACATACATATATGCATGCATGCATGCATACATACATACATACATACATACATACATACATACATACATACATACATACATACATACATACATATATGCATACATGCATGCTTACATACATACATACATACATACATACATACATGCATGCATGCATGCATACATACATACATATATGCATACATGCATGCATATATGCATACATACATACATACATACATACATACATACATACATACATACATATATACATACATACATACATACATACATACATACATACATACATACATACATACATACATAGATACATACATACATACATACATACATACATACATACATACATACATATATATATATATACATGCTATAGTATTGGATAGTCTAATATAACATGGTGTATTTTTGCAACGTATACAAGTAAATTCATGAACTCAGAATAACGCAAAAATCCTCAATGAATACAAACGACATTTACAATATATCTTCAAATTGAAGAAAGAATTCATTTTTTAAAACAATAAATGTATACGATTCAATTGTTCTCTCTCTCTCTCTCTCTCTCTCTCTCTCTCTCTCTCTCTCTCTCTCTCTCTCTCTCTCTCTCTCTCTCTCTCGGTATGGGAAATAGCTAAGAATCTGCTCTTCTTATAAAAAAGAATCCATGTACAGGTGAAGAAGAAAGAAAGAAAGAGCTCATTCTAAGATGCAAGACATGACTGTATGAAACAGATGCGTTCGTTTCAGATGACCAATCAATTCTTGCTTTATTTCTTAGGGACCAATCATTAAATTTTCGGAGGGGGGGGGATGTTCGGATTTGCTTTCGAGCCCAGATATATATATATATATATATATATATATATATATATATATATATATATATATATATATATATATATTTTAACCTTAAGATAATTTTTTTTCTTCAGCTAATATAATGGATATAATATAATAGATTCTTTTTTCAATACCCCCCACCCCACGCACCGCACACCAATATTAAATTGTGAGTCGCTTAACTATGGACGTATGAACGTATGAGAGGGTAGAAATTTAATGAATTAATTGTTTTAATACATGAAACTCAATTTAGAGAGTTTTGACGTTCTCTTTGGACGCCATTATAGACTTATTCAAAGGTGCAATAAAGAAGAAGAAACGAGAGAGAGAGAGAGAGAGAGAGAGAGAGAGAGAGAGAGAGAGAGAGAGAGAGAGAGGGAGAGAGAGAGAGAGAGAGAGAATGTGCATTCAGGAGAAAAATATGCAGTTCATTAGTCTCCGTTTCATTGTTTAACTTGCTGAGAATTATTTGTTATTTGCTTGAATATGATGTTTTATGGCGTAATATCAAGTAGCATCATCTCGGGTTTTTCCATCAACGGAAATCACTTGCGGAAAGGTCAGAAATGATGCAATTGATCAAGTGGACGAATATTAGAAAAGATCAGAAATGACTGAGTTGATCAAATGGAACAATTTTAGGAAAGATGCAATAGATCAAGTGGAAGAAGTTTAGGAAAGATCAGAGATGATGCAATTGACCAAGTGAAAGAATTTTAGGAAGCTAAACTTTGACGATTAACACAACAGTTCATGAAAGTCTTGAACTGTATGCTGTGATTTGTTACATCTGAGAATTAGTATAATAATAATAATAATAATAATAATAATAATAATAATAATAATAATAATAATAATTATAATATTCCCAAATAAAATTATCCTAGGGATTTTCTGTGATTTAATCTCTAGTTATTCCCATAGCCTTTTCTTATACAGAGTACAGAAATGCTGAAGAGGGAAAAGTGAAGGAAATAGACAAATCTTACAAGATATTTCAAGCGACAATAATAAACAACTGAAACTTCACAGAATATGGACATATAGTTTTCGACAGACATAATTCGTGACAAAGTTTCGCGGAAAATGTTAAACTGTTAGATTATATGAGGAGATCAGGATACTCTTTGGAAAATCACACCCACGTGTTCGGTATTTTAATATGGAAATGCACGTTATCTCAGATTTATGCGGTAAAAGAAGAACAAGAGCAAGAAAGAAAGAAAGAAAGAAAGAAAGAAAAAAGAAAGAAAGAAAGAAGGTAAAATATAGGACTGTATTTCACAGCAGTGTGTGTGTCTGTGTCTGTGTGTGTCTCTGTGTGTGTGTATTTAGTTCCAAATGAGAGGTAACATATAGGCCATTCTACCAATAAAATTAAATATTTTAGAAATTCATGCTTTGCACGAGTAGCCTGGAAATGGTTCGACTCGGGCCACTTAAACTGTTCTATCCAGTTTAATCCGGTTAACTAGTTTTCATTAAACCAGTTTAAATTAATATGTGACCATCCCCCATTTTTATTTTATGAAAAACCCAAGGCTACCCTCTTCGTATCATCCAAATTTTTATGGAAAACCCTAAGCCACTGGCCTTCAAACTTTTATGTAAAAAAAACGTGGGCCACCTAGGACACTGGTTCTTTTCCAAAGCCAAAGGGGACAACATGATAGCTCTGATGGTACTACATGTTATGATGCAAAAAAAATCTCAAACATTTGCAGTGAATACTTTTTACCACTGTTGAATCATGCCTAATTTGCTTGACATACTACATCAAAACACAGACTTCTAAACATGTATATACTGCTAGATTTACAAAGGCATTTGGCACATTGAATCATTCCATTTTGTGCACAAAAAAATTTGCTGAGTAAAATTACTTGATTGCTTTCAATCATACTTGTCGTGCAGACTCAATTGTTAATATAAATGAAATAATATATAAACCTATGACTGTTAATTGTGGGGCACCTCAGTGTAGCATCCTGGGCCCCTTTTCTTCATTTGTTATGTAAATGCTATGGGAATAAGCATCCATTCGGACCATACATTACTTTTTTGTGCTGATGATAGCACACTATTCTTTCCGCACGAAGATCCTAATTTCATATCTCAAAAACTGGGACAAGAATTTGAATCATGTAATCAGAGGTTAGTTGATAATAAACTATCACTTCATCTTGGTAAAACAGGGTGCTTATTTGCAAAATGCAAACTTAAATAAGATTAGTGTTGAATGTAATGGTCATGTCATGAAGTTAAATAAGTAAAAATGTAGGTCTTATTTTGTTTATCGTGCGTATCAAGCAGTGGACCAAAGTGTTTTGACCTAATTCCAGGCTGGGAACAAAGGACTGACACCATGCGCGGCGAAAAATCAACGCCATCATCAAAATGTGCAAAAGAAATTATATCCCGGTAAAGTTATGCATGGAGGTGCTAAGAAAGAGCATGGTATAGCGGGATAATGGACAATAGTTCAAATAATAATAATAATAATAATAATATGGGTGACACTTCTCTCACAGAGGATGTATTTAGTGTCATCCAAAAGTAAAACAATAATCCCAACCATTACTGTTATTAGCTAAATGTATCAGCTGTTTCATAAGCATAAATGCGATAGAAGGTTGAAACTTATTTTAAAATCAAGTTTATTGGAAAGGATACGTAGACTTTAAAAGTTTATTGGAAGGATACGTAGACTTTAAAAGTTGATTGGAAAGGATACGTAGACTTTAAAAGTTTTCATTTCTGAGATATTTTCACGTTGCAACCGTTCGGCGACATCATGCTTTCTGTGTATATCTCTGGTGACCCCATGTATGTTTACAGGACTATGGTAAAATTTTAAATGCTTTTATATCATCGTCGTTGTTACATATTTAACAGTTTGTAGAAATAATGCAAGATATCGTAACACAGCATCTTGATGTTAGTGAGCTAGGGATTATGCCAAGTTCGAGGTTTAACCTCCAGTGGTTATCCATGGAAGTTCAACGCATGCCTATGATCAGCTTCCTGACAAGCAGGCCTTCATATCTAAAAAATAAAGCCAGGCTTGAAATATGATAAGGATCCGGCAGTCGCTGGCCTTAATGAGAACCAGGTCCTCTCCCAGAACCAATCTGAACAAGGGGAAACTTATGACGTGTTCATATTACAAGAACCACATGACTAATGAGCCGAACGCAGCCATGCAGCTTATATTTCATTGGATGATACATACCAGGTCTAAATGATACACACCAGGTCTAAAGTTAACTCGAACATTGTTAATATTTCATCGGATGATACACACCAGGTCTGAAGTTAACTCGAACATTGTTAATATTTCATCGGATGATACACACCAGGTCTAAAGTTAACTCGAACATTGTTAATGTCCTTTGTCAGATTTATCATCAGTTTGATCAATGGAAGTAACTGAAATGTGGACAAAACTTCAATAAATGAATGTGATTATTTTTTAAAACATTTGACCCAACCTGTAAACTGAAAATTATAGTAAACAAGTGGACACAATCTCTCTCCTTTCATTAGAAAGGTTCATGTATTTAATAATGCGTACATGGGAGGATTTTGTTTAATTTTCTCTGCGTAATTGGGTTAAATGACTCCATCCAATAATTGTTTCGTTGGTCACGGTGTGCTCCTTCAGGTCTTGAAAATTATGTATAAATTTGTGTATGTACTCAGTTTAAGTCATACAAGACACTAGAAGGTGAATACATATTACAATGTGATCATCTAAATTCCAATTTGGCAGATACATTCACCTCTTATTTAAGACAAAAATATCTCTTAAAAGATTGCCTTTTTCATCTGTGCCCATACAATGAAAATACATTCCTCTTATAATAATAATCACAAATTTCTTTTAAACCACGTGAATACTTGCGTACAAGTCTGACAAGTTTCCAGAAAATACAGACATAAAAAGGAAGAAGTGAGAACCATTCTCCGGTACTTACTTTTGTCGTGACCCCGAAAGCTAGTGATTAATTAAAACGAGTCAGCAGAAACGGTAACGGAATTTGTTGCTTTACGTAGATGCACCTCAAGGCTAAGGTGAACGTTAGTTTATAGCAGAGAAAATATGACGGTTGACTGTGAGTTCCAGAAATTTGCTCTTACTTCCACCCATACTGATTAGCGCAAGAAAATCTATTCTAACGTATCAAAATGTGTGAAACTTTCAAGACATATTGCTTCATGTGAAAGAACAGAAAAGTTTAATCCCAGTAATTGTTTATAAAAAATGTTGTTATAGTTTAAAGCTGAGACTTTGGCTAGCAGCTAGGACTAACATAACAAATCATCATCCTTGGATGATGACGATCCTACTCTAGAAAATGTACCCAGTTTGTAACTACATGATGATGGCATTTTCTGAACACATTTATTATTATTATTATTATGATTATTTGAGATGTTTCAATATGCGAATTAATCCTTCCGCGAGATGCCGAATCGGTGAATTGTCATTCGTAGAGCCAAAATATTGACATGTAATTTGTATGAGATTTCACGTGTGTGTGTGTGTGTGTGTGTGTGTGTGTGTGTGTGTGTGTGTGTGTGTGTGTGTCTGTGTGTGTGAAGAGAGAGGTGGAGACAGAAATAAAGAGAGACAGGAATATAAATAAGTGCATCTTCGCACGAACGTATGTGTGCGAAGAGAGAAAAAGGAAGAACACCATATTTAGGGTGAAATAAAAATAAAAGTAAATGGATATTTCATCTTTGTCTTCAAGTGTATGTGTCTGTGTGTGTGTTTATACATCAACATTGTGATGTCTTATAGTGCGACTTGTGTACACACCAACATTGAGATGACTAGTAAATAGGTGTGTATTTTCTCATGTATAAGGTAATTACCGTAAAATCTTAAAAAAGAGAAATACATCATGTCAGATGTCATCCTAATGTTGGTATGTAAACACGGGGTTTTTATCTCTAATGTAAGTAATGTATACACAAGTTAATCATTAAGGCCTCTCAAAGTCGATGTGTAAAAAAGACACATGATGGGACCTCTCTACGTCGATGGGTACTTAGGTAATCCAAGATCTTTCGATGCTGTTGCGTCATCAAGCTATGTTTGATACAATTGAGTAGAAAGAACTAGAACTCATTGTTATTGAGGTATATCCTTTGACAAAGCAGGTTTGATTTAATTTTAAGACGCATTGAAAACGTATGATGATTTCGGTTTTTGAACTTTTAACTCTTAGGTTAATGATCAATTGGAACTTAAGTTCTAAACCAACTGATTTTTTTTCCCTAATATTTATTCAGAAATTACAATAATGTCTACAAAATCAGCACATCGAAGCAATGTACTATTTTGGGATATCAAATACTTTTTACAAATAAGCGTGAAGTTACGCTTTTGGACATCATACGTTCATATTTTAATCTTGTAGATGGTGATTAAAATGTGTTCAGAAATCTTCATAAATGTTCCAGAACTCGTATTGACCTATGCGAGGTCGACTAAAATAATTGAGGTGTAAATTAGGGCGTGGTGTAGCTTGAGAAGACAAATTTACAAAGTATGGCGTTTAATGTAACGAACCCTTTTTGGCCTATTTACATATTATTTTATATTTTATGTAAACAGAAGAGCTATAGTTCATTTATCATTTCGTTATATAGCTTGCATTCAAAAAATTTTTTCATGCATGATCAAGTTTTGATCAAAATATGCAATTATTAGCTACAATGAAATAAAGCTATTATTAAAAACTGAATCTGAACATAGTCTAGCATGCTAGTAATCGGAAAGAAATGCTGTATTTAGCTCTTCGTCAAACAATAATTTATATAAGAAGTAATGTCAATAAAATAAATAAATTAAACAGAGAATCTTTATAGTAACCATTATATGACTGTATATAAGGATCATCTGCGTATAAGGGCAAAGGTCCCCATATATACATAAATCAAAACATGTATATAAAGACGACCTACTTACAAAGACCACTTCCAGATTGTCCTCAGAATAGTCTTTGCACACAGGTTTGACTATGCCTCGTTAGCAGATCTATATTTCGCTATCGATGTTCAGTGATTAGATCTGATTTCTTTTGAGGAAATCGATATAATATGATTTACACAAACTCTCGATTGCTTGGTCGACCTAACATCTCCACGTCTTAGATTGGCGGTAAGCTATGGAGCGCTAAATCGTTCAAAATAGATGAGCTTAAGAGATCGCAGGGTGAGCTGGAGTGATCGTAAGGCGAGTTAAAGAGATCGTAGGGCAAGCTGGAGAGATCGTAGGGTGAGTTAGAGAGATTGTATAGTGAGCTGGAGAGATCGTAGGACGAGTAAGAGAGATTGTAGGGCGAGCTGGAGAGATTGCAGGGTGAGCTGGAGAGATCGTTGGGTGAGCTGGATAGAACACAGGGCACTCTTTATAAATATTTTCTGCTGCTACTACTAGATATTATCAGTCATTGTCAGTCTGCTACTAAGGGAGACATCGGCCGGCCGTTAGCCTGTACGGTCTGACAATGTTTACCATCAGCAGTGATAACCGGGCATGGCAGCCGTTAGTAGCTGCGAACCAATCGAATCACATCTCGCTTAACTCGCGTTGAACGAGGCTTTACATAACGGTGACAGCATCTGAGGGGTTCATCTTCATGTTTAATAACAATGAAAGACAATGAGCAGATTACGGTTTGTATTAGTTATAATATATTTATACGTACCGATATGCATTTTAATACTAGAGACATGATTGTAATGACTCTTTTGTGAAATATAACTGACCCATTTTATTTCGTTATTGCTGAAACTGTCCTTCTCACCATCCTTGATTTCCTAAAGGATAAAGCATGGTGGTAGTCCTACAATTTAAGAAGTGTACCCATACATTTATTATATATCCACTATATAAAGTGCTAGTCACAGGTGTTATATCGTTGCTTATAATGTACACCCACACCCACACCCATATATATATATATATATATATATATATATATATATATATATATAATACATATACTATATACATGTATAATTATATATCATAAAGTCTTAAGGTTTGACGCACTTAAAGCACTTTTACTGTTTCAGAACTATATTCCATTATTAGCTATATCTTTAGTTTCACTTAAAACAATTATTTTAGTAAAGCAGCTATCAAATGTAAAGGATATATGCCCTCATACACTTCTTGGCATGCCTACAATCAGACAATCCCATTGTCAGGCAGTCTGTATATTACGTCACTTGTTTTGACGCACTTTACATGAATCGACTTCTGCCCGTTACATGGTTGGTTATGTGATCCACAACAAATTTACCATTATCAAGTGCTTTGCTGTGTCACAACTTAAAGTTTTAATCTTCAGTATTTAGTTGCACTGTGCACGTATAGAAGTAAGAAACCTTGTCGGATAGTGGATGCATTTGATTTAGTGAGAACTACATTACTCCAAAATTTATTTGCTATAATAAGTGTCCTTTCCCCCCCCCCCCCTCCCTTTCTTCATTTGTGAGCCTACACCATCTGCAATGAAAAGATTGCCTTCTAAGAGTGGTCGGCACCAGATATGGAGGCAAAATGGTAAAACTGCCAAACACTGGTGCTGAATATAGGGCCCCATTTTGGTTTGCGAATGACCACTTCAGAGTGACCATATCTGAGTGGACCACGACTATTGTGTTATTTTAGATCACTTACAGACATCATGGAAACAGACGCCTTTTATCCAAGACAATCATTTCTTTAAATATGGAAACTATTGGCTTCTGTATATTTTAATTAAATGTATATTTTGGAGAAAAAAAAGCTCTGATTAATTTTCATGAGTAATAGCTCTACTGGTCATACACCAGAAGAGTTTATATGATGGTCTGTTGTCTGTCGTCCATGGTCCGTCCATCCGTTAGCACAAGTTTGTTATCGCTACTCCTCCTAAACGTCTTGGATGATTGCCTTGAAGCGTTACACACACATTCATCCCATAGTGTAATTGGTACAGTGTTTACCTTTACCCTTATTTGTGCATCAAAGACCCCCAAATTTTTAATTTGAGCCCTCCACCCAGTCTCAGCACCAAGGTTTGCTTTTTACTCAGTCTGATCCCCAGTTTTGATACCAAAGGGATTTCTGACTCTCAATCGTACACCTCTAGGGGAAACACTGTGGTCCGAATTGGAAATGGTGCTGCTCAGACGTCTAATATGGCTGCCACAGTGGCCATCTTGAAAATCTTGCTATCGCTATCCTCCTGAATGGATGGTCATACCAACATGGAATTTTCACGAAAAGACTTATTATGATGTCTAGTTGGTCCTAAATGATAATGGCGCCAATCTGACGACCAGTAGGACCGCCATGGCAGCCATCTTGAAAATCTTGTTATAGCTACTCTTCCTGAATGGATGGTCATATCAACATGGCGTTTTCACTGAAAGACTTCTCAATTATAGGTGGTCTTAAGTGATAATGGCCGCCACAGTGACCATCTTGAAAAAAAATTGTTATGTGATGTGACATAGGTCATGTAGGCGTGTGTATTTATATACAGATTTTGGTAAACAAATTCATCCCTATTCTAAAATTTCGATTCTAAAAGATCAGTGTGTAAAGAATCTATTTTAGTTGTGTTGTTGAAATTAGATATAATTCAGAGAGATGAATTATTTATTTACAATATTCATTGGAAATACTAAAGTGCTCACTCAATTTTTGGATTAATACAGTATTTTGGGATTACATTATTGTGGTACATCAGAACATTCAAGACTTGTGGCACATCAGGATATTCAAGACTATTGGAATCCATTCGGAACATTCTTTTTTTTTTTACTTGTGATTAGGATACTTAAGATTATTTGGACTTTAGTTCATGTTATTCTAAGTGTCTTTTGAATTTTTACTTTAATTGTCTAGAAATAAATTGCTTGTTGATTTTACCTAATTTTGTTGATTTCACTTTCTTTCTGTTACATATTTCTAGACCATAGAGTGGTAACACTATTTCGCCAGTAGACGTTTTGTGATAGCTAGTTGGTCCTAAATGAAAATGGTGCCAGTGGTGCATCCAATATGGCTGCCATGACGACTGTCTTAAAAATCTTGTTGTCACTATTCCCCCTGAATGGATGATCATTATGACATGGGGTTTTCACAAAATAACTTTTAATGATTTCCACTTCGTCCTAAATGAAAATGGTGCCTAGCTGACATCCAATATGCGTACCATAGCAGCTAATTTGAAAATCTTATTATTGCTGAAGAATATCAGAGATGGATTCAACACTCAACATTTAAAATGAAGAAATGGTCTAATCTTGAATTGCTAGACATTCTTTCCAGTAATTGTAAATTAACTCGGTAGAAGATTGCTATCATGTCATAAACTGAGGAGAAATATGTAGCTCAACCTTTTTAGCCTTGCCTATTACAGAATTATATATTTCTGGATGTGAACTTAAATTTCAGAAAAAAGATAGGATTTCACAGAGGAGGAGAATCAGTTCCTTCAGCAAGCACCTGCTGAGAGCATGACAAATGTTGGGCCCAGCTGTAAGAAGGAGATTGAGGGGGTGGCTGCAGCCTTAAATACCAGCAGTAAAACGATTGAGGCATGTAAATAGAGGATATCCACATATTTTTAGTAGATATACAAAATATTTCACAAGTTAAGTGGAAACATTGTATTGTCATAAGTGATGAAGCAAACATATCTTTAAACAAAAGATTTAAAGATTGTGAGTTTACTTGTAAGGATTTTGGTTCTTAATTTTGTTTATTTCTACATTCAGACATGAATTGTGTGGCCTTGACAAGCTTCTAGTTCAGTAACAGATGCTGCACCCAAATTTTTAATTTCACTTAATTTCAGTTTACATTCAACACTCATCTATCCCTGATTTCTCCATTGTTTTACAACGTGATTATGATTGTGATGCTTTGACATCCAGTATTATTTTATTATTGCTACTTCTCCTTAATTGATGATCATATCGATATTTGATTTTCACATAAAGACTTGTATGATGTCTAGTTGGTCCTAAATGAAAATGGTACTGATCTGACATCCAATATGGCCACCACAGCAGCCATCATGAAAATCTTGCTTCAACTACTCCAGAAGAACTGAAACTCAATCCAACATTTGGTTTTCACTGGAAGACTTCTTATGGTGTCTACTTGGTCCCAAAACGAATATGGCGCTTAAATATTTCACTCATAGGGGCCTTATTGAAAATCTTGTTTATCGCTACTCTTTCTACATGGATGGTCATATTGACATCGGGTTTTCACTAGAGGTCTTCTTTTGATGTTTGTTGGTCCTGAATTAATCAAAATGGTGCTTATCTGACATTAAATATAGCCACCAAGGCTGCCATCTTTAAAACCATGTTATTGATACTCCTTCTGAATAAATGGTCTTATCTGCATGGGGTTTTCACCAAAAAGACTTCTAAAGATGTATTGTTGGTCCTAAATGAATATGGTGCTGATCATACATCAAATATGGCTTCCACAGTTGCTGTTTTGAAAATTGGTTTATTGCACAAAACTGTCGGAGATGGTTTCAGCACTCAGCAGTTGAAAAAAGAAAGAATCTTATCTACAATTCCTAACAGTTCTTTCTAGCCAGTACAGAGTCAGTAATCCAGAGTCTTTTAAGTTATTGATGTGTATTACATTTCCATATACATGTTTGATCAGATAATTTAATGTGAATGTGTTAACCGAATTTATTTACCTCACCCAATCTATAAGAACTTAATGCTTCCAAATTTTTTGTGTATTTCAGTATTTCACATGGGTCTAATCCGGGCCTTGAAATTACCACTTAATCTACACATAATCCGGACCTTGAAATTACCACTTAATCTACACATTTTCCTTTTTCCAATTGCTTCTGGCCTTCTTGCTGGGAAGCAAAGTTGTATGTTTTTAGAATGAATTAAATATTTTAATTTCAATGTGTGGAAACAGTAGGTTTCCAAGTTGGTGGTCTTGGGGTTGATTTGAGGCAGGAGGAAAAGCCTGTTATATTTGGATCCAGGAGAGGACCTCTCTACATCGCGGAATATCGACATGAGATTGACACGAAAATGTAAGGTAAGAAAAATAAAGATGATAGTGCTTGAATAGAACATAAAAGTTTAATCTTAAGCAGAACCTGTAAAAGTAGCATTCAGATTTAGTTCTAGTGAAACCTGTAAGTGACTATAAAAGGAACCTACTGAAAGCGGTTTGTTGCACATGTGGTCACGATATCTGTAGGTAATTATGCTATTTTACACATTAAATTAAGCGCAAAAAACATGGAAAAAGTATAGATCGTATTATTAGATGCATATATTGATGGAGGAAAGATGAGGCAGATTAAAATGATCAGGATTTCATCTTGTGTCGGCTAAATGCAGAAAACTCCAAATTAGTACTTCTATTAACGAAAGAGTTCATCTGTTTGCACACTGCACATCAGGAACCAACATCACTTATATCACCAAGATCATTCTCTTTCTTTCTTAGCCAAGTGAATTTCTCTTCCCATTGTCTATTCTTTGGCCTCTGACTGTCATTTACCTTATCAGCCTCATTCTGAAGTCACATCAAAGACTTCTCTTACAGCTCAGGCAATCGTGTTGCTAAATGTTTTCAAAATAAACTTTTGCAAACAGAGCTGACTCATCACCACTTTTTACACTCAAAAGATAATTGAAAGTAATTCTCATCTAAATAATAGGGAATATATACCATTGTCTAAATGAACTTAATTGATGACAATTGGTTGATTACTAGCATTCAATTCACTTAGGCCTTATGCCAACACGTTTCGTTTTTGTATTGAAACAAAACTTATGGGGAATTATTAAATCAAAGGAAAATTTGCAACGTACTCATCCAATTAGATAACAAAAGACTTAAAATAAAGACAGCGGTACAACCAGCAACTTAAATAAAGATTGCGGTAAATCTTTTATTTGATCTATAGGAAGCAACGTAACTTCCAGCAGTCCTGGCTAATCACCTGACATCATGCAGCCATGCAATTAGGCGTCACTATGCTGAAGAAGTACGTAATGCGATTAGGGTCTCATTAGACACCTGTTTCAACTCATGCGTGTGCACTAACTTGGAGCAATCGACTGATCATTGTCTGAAAAGGTGTCAATATGCGATGATTATGGCATGAAAATAAGCACATGCCAGACTTTTTTAAAATAGGAAAACGCACTTCTCCCGGACTAGCGACTTGCAAAATTTTAATTGCATGACTTCGAAACTTAATAGTCCGGGATGTCGGACTATGGGATTTGCTCAACCCTGATATTGGCCACTGGCCATTATACCAAGTGCATAGGAATCCATGTGGTGGGAAAATATTGTAGAAGTCACTATTAACATCTGATGGATGATTGCTAAGCGAAGGCAAATTTGATATGATAATTGAGGCTGCCTTGGCTGAAAAAGTGAATGGTTGATTGCTAGACTCCTGGGATCACACAATATATTTTTGCTTTGATGAATCATTATAGTTTTCCTGTAGAGACTGTGATACACACTATGACTTAAACTTGATAGCAGTTCTGTTGTTAGATATGTTATAGATAATTAAGATTATTGTAAAATTTCATGGAAGGCTGAAACAGGAAAGAACAAATGTTTGAATGGGTTTAGTGCACATCTTTCTGTTAACACAATTATGCAACGCCAAGTAGAATGAGTTTTCTGAACATTAGCATGCTTACAAGTCATACATTTTTATTATGAAAAGCAAACCAAAAGATTGAAGTTTTTAATTTAAAACTGAATGCACTATTGTTTTCAGCATACTCTTCTCAGTTCTTACCTCTGTTTAAATTGATGTAAAAGCACAATAATGCTAAACATTTAGTCCCATGAAACCTGAAGTAATGATAATTAATGATAACAATAGCAGATAAACATGGTACATGTAGTATTGCTGACATTACCCAACTCTGTTTGGCTATATGAGATGTTCACTTACACACAGTGATTTCATTTTCACAAGACTTGATTACTTCTTTTCACAAATATGTACACAATATTAGTAAATTCCATAGTGTTTTTATGTGTATATTATATACTTATGTTCATACAATCTGTATAGTATTTGAATTTTAACACAATTTTGCCATTACAGGATCACATAGAGAGGAGGAGGAGGAGGGTCACTTTGACAGGAAGCATCTGAAAATGTAGGTCCGGAGAATTTGTAACAAATAGTTTTGTAAGTGTTTTAAAGGGTTGCAGCAAGTTTCTTGTGTCTTTTATTCACCACGTTCAAACTATTTGCCAGATAATACTGTTACGACTCTATGGTCTAAGAAAAATGGAACAGAAAGAAAGTGAAACCAACTAATGAAGTAAAAATCAACAAGCAATTTATTTCTAGATTATTAAAATAAAAATCAAAAGACACTTTCAGTAACGTGAATTAAAATCAAAATAATCCAATAATCCTAAGTGTCCTTGTCACAAGTCCTAAATATAGAATGTTCCGACTGAATTTCAGCATCCTTGAATGTGATGATGTGCCAATAGTCTTTACTGTCCTGATATGCCAGTAGTCTTTAATGTACTGATATGCCAAAATGAAGTGCTCCAGAATATCTTTGAATAAGTTCACATAAATCCCAAAATCATCGATTAAAAATCCTAAATCCAAAAGTCTATGAGCACTTTTATAATCCAATGAATATTTTAAATAATTCCTCTCTCTGAATTTGGAATGATTTTTCACAACTGTAATGACTCTTTAAAGACTGATGTTCGGGTCGAAACTGAAACTGTTCACTAAAGATAGGTAACGTGACAGAAATGTTCTAGAAAAGTATATGGTGTATGTGACTTTTAATACATAACTCTAAAGGAAATTCTAGTTTTATATGTAAACAAAATCAACCTTGACCTCAAATTAAATCAACAACTTGTTTACCAAAACCGTCCTTGAACTCGTATACTAAGTAAGCAACCTAATTCAAGGACATTAGCTGAACATGTAAACCTGATACATAACATTAAGATTTGAGCAAATATTAAAGTTAAGAAACATTTATAATTTCCTAAAATATTTATAATATTATTTAAACATCATACATAACAATACTATTTTTGACATGATTATTTTTCCCATCCTTTACTGCAAAAGTAGTATGACTCTTCTTACATGTTTGTGGTGAAAGGCCTATCAGAAGTTTGTTCTTTTTGTACAAAAATCACTATTTGAACATTTGTGTTTTTATCTTTAAGACGCTGAACACCACTTTTTTAAGTGTAATGTTTTGTCCAGAGCATCTACAGTTAAAATGAAATTCATGTAGAGAAACTGTTTTAACCAGTAAAAAGCCTAATGTGGTACTATTATACTCTTTTTAATGATATATATGCGTTACGTATTTTTAACATCTAAATATCACCTATACAAGACTAGAAAAGATCTTGATATCACTTTTAAAAGGTGAGAGTACAGAAAATATAATTTCCATTATATCAAATATAATAAAAGCCAAGAATTAGAAACGTGTTATAGGAACATGGAAGTCCCAACAAAAGGCCTGCGTATATGTTTGTTTCTTTTGTTTCACAAAACTTAAAACCCCTTTTACGCCTTCTCGCCCCTTCTCTCTTCTGTGTGATAGTATGTAAGGGTATAGTGTGTCTATAAACACTTCCTACCCTTGTATGTGATAGTATGTAAGGGTATAGTGTGTCTATAAACACTTCCTACCCTTGTATGTGATAGTATGTAAGGGTATAGTGTGTCTATAAACACTTCCTACCCTTGTATGTGATAGTATGTAAGGGTATAGTGTGTCTATAAACACTTCCTACCCTTGTATGTGATAGTATGTAAGGGTATAGTGTGTCTATAAACACTTCCTACCCTTGTATGTGATAGTATGTGTTTGTTTGTTTGTGTGTAAGAATGTATGTCTATTGTATCCCCCTTTTTTACATCCTACCCCTCTTCTTGTGTGATATTGTGTTTGTATGTATGTAAGTAAGTATAGAGTGTGAGTGCATAAACACTCCTACCCTTTTCGTTGGATAGTATATATGTTGTGTATTTGAATAGCAATTTTCAGTCCCAAACGGTACGATGATCCCCAACATAAACCGTCTGGAATATTTTCATATTCTCCGTTCACGTGTCTTTCTATATTTTCACGTGGTTTTTTCGACACGCCGTAGAATCCACTGTAGAAAAGCACCTGGATATATACATGTATATATGTCATCTTCACCGTCACTAAGCATGTTGCGTTATACTTACCGTAGTTTAAAGTTCACGATTATTGACAATCGTAACGTCCAACAGAACTGAACGAAGTACCTTTTTATAAAGCATGCAACTGCTCATATATCTTAACTGATCAGTTTGTAAGTTTGTTAAAATTTGTCTTTTTCTTAATGAATTACACATTGGCATTAAGTTAAGTGCCTTCTCACACACTAGCGGAAACATATACAACAACTACAATAGTTCTCATACTTTAAAGCACATTCAATACATATCCCATATATGCATACAAAAAAGGTTTCATTATCTTTAGAACGAAGGACTGATAATACATGAAGATATAGACTTCAGCGGAGTAACATTTACAGAACCATATGCAGTGAAAGAAGAGCGGAAAAGAAGTAAAATGTAAACACGCAAATAAGTCATTTCATAGTATGTATTTCATGAATGTTTAGGAATTTTCTTCGCTATTAATAGTACCGTACACAACTGTACTTTCAATATGGAAAGTTTGATAGCCATCGGGTTACAGGTAAGCGTAAAATTGGACTGTCAGTTATAGAGCCGGGTTAACTGGAAGAAGACCAATATGGCAGCCCCCATTACATGGCATTGTGACGTTTGCCACGTGCATTGTACGCAAGGCTCAGTATATATGAAAAATGTAACGCTCGTTGCATCTTGCTTAGTCTTCATGCAACAAGATAATTACAATGCAATATCTCAATACTCTCTCAATGCCGTGATGTATTGCGCGTAAAATGCAATATCAAATTGCCTAGTTTAGCTCTTATAATTATCTTTTCCACAAAACAGATTGTACCTGCACATTTAAAATACAGTTTTTGAAGTTAATACTTTATAACGTTTTACTTATTGGGTACTATAAGTGATATATGGCTATACCACACCCACCCACCCTGTTAAGCCTATTCGCACAACCAATAGCCCTTAAGGGGAGTTTGTTATGCTTTAAAGTACCAATGATTGTTGCATGTTACATCAGCTCCAAGGTCCCTTAAGAAACTTCAAACTTTTTTAAAAACACATGATCCTGAGTTGACACTTCGTGCATTACACTATCACCACCACCACCCTTAAATAATATACTTTTAAGTACACGCAAGTACACAATAATGTATACATACATACATATATACCTACCTACCAACCTACATACATACATTCATGCATACCTACATACATACATGCATACCTACCTACCTACTTACCTACCTACCTACATACATACATACATACAACTGTATGTATTTTATCAAACTGCTTTCGTGTCTGATAGACTGACTAAATAATTTTCTAAATTTCAGGTTTCATACGGGAGACTTCCAATTTTTTAAAGAACCATTTAATAAAGATGTCTTTGAATTTCTAAAACATTGTCCACTTTTAGTCTCCAAAATATATTGTCTTTGAAATAAAATGTGGGTTATTGTCTGGCAGCTAAGACTTTCTAAAAGACTGAGGAAATAAATCACTTTAACAATTTCCCAGAATTCTTCAGTGTTTGAATCTTTGCATATTTCGAATGAAACACATTTCACATAACAACATTCGCATAATTTAAATATTCCAATATTTGAATACGGATTAGAAACATAAACATGGATGACAGTGTAGTAACTTCAGATTTTGCCCCCACCCCAGCAAAAATTCAAAAATGGACCGCCCCCCCCCCCCCAAGTAATAACACTTTAACACTTTAGATTTTGGGGCCTCTTCATTGCAGAAGCCGTAGGGACGGTAGTTATGCTCCTGATGGAAGACCATACAGCTGTAAGAGCATCGAACCAAAGTTAACAAATACCATTACACCTACAAGTATAAATATGGTTCCTGAAGGAGTTACTAGTACAAATACTATTGTATTTGCGGATGAAACTCAACAAGAGACTAACACGCATAGAAGTTGCAGGAGAAGGAAAAATGGAAATGTTTTAATTGAAGAACCATCTTGCATTATAGGAGGAGGCCCAATTAAATACATGCATAATTTGAATGATGAAGATAACAGGAATATAGCTATTGACGAAATTGAAAGGCAGATGAATATTCCTTAATAAATAGCGAAACATGTCTACAAAGATGTCAGAGTTAATTAAACTCTCGAGTGATAATAGCTTGATGCATATACTCAAGGAAAAGGCAAGAATGGAGGCAAACGAATACATTTCATCAAATCCACGTGCAAAGTTGCCAACCTGCTCAACAATGGCACACTTTACAGTGCTGGTATGCCATTCTTCTTTATCGACCAGTCAACGACGAATGGCAAGACTGCTTTCTTAACTTAAATTATAGACGCGTAGGGCCATTCGGCCATGTGCGTCTTGATAATTGTACACAAAGCGTACCGCTTAATTTTTTCGTCAAATGGGATCTAAGTACCCATTTGACGCTTTATTGTGCGCACAGCACACTACTTAATTATTAATACCGGAAGCGGAAAAGAAGGAAGAGGCCCAGCCGGGAGTCGCGAGCGTCCGCGGAAGTGTTTTTGAAACGCCATAGACATACTATCGATCAAATTCTGCCTAGTTACCTATTTCGGGCTGTTCCTACCAACCAATTACGTGTTAGCCACATATATTAATTATGACAATCATTCCATCATTCCAGTAAAAATTTCTTTATTTATTAATTTTCAGGATTCAGATTTGAATTTTGTGTACATGGTGTACATAATGTTTCCAAAAAACTAAAACCAATCCGTGAGTATACGTTACTCTTTTCTGTTTAGTATCACGCACAATTTTTTTCTAAATTGGTGGTTATATTTATGACGGTGGCTCAAAACAATAAAATCTGTATTTTAAGAGAGTGAAATGGAAAGGTTTTTATATATATAAAAAAAAAAAAAAAAAAATATTTTGATCAAGCTGCCGATCGAGGGTTCTGTCACTGAGTGGTACTGCTCCCATGTTCGAGCAGGCTCACGGGCTCTCAGAGTTGGGCATGCTGACTCATTTCCGGCCGTCCTTTGTGCTGCACGCCTGGCTTGGTACCCACTGCGTCAGGGTACTTCCCTATGGTTCCCCAGTATACTGGTCCTATCGTGTGTACTCCTCGAAAAGACTGATGATGATGATTTTTGCATTATAGACGCGTGCGGCCATTCGGCCATGTATGTCTTGTTATTGCACGCACAGCGTACTATTTACTTACTCGACAAGTGCGTGCAGAGCACCCACTCGACGCTTTAATGTGTGCACTGCACACTTATTAATTGTTCATGTCTGGAAGAAGAGGAAAAGGCGGCAAGTGGCGGCAGGGGGAGCCTCGTCGTCCCTGGAGGGCTCCAGTTGGTCCAAGGTTGAATTTTTTTATATTTATGCCGAATGTGACATTTTTGTGGTGTTGCACCCAAGGTAATTATTTAGTATAAATTTTGAGCTTTGTGAGCATAAGCACCAGTTTATTATTTGAAGTTGTGATAGGGACAAGATTGTAATTAATTACTGCTTTGTGCAGTGGGACCTGGTGGGATGGGCTTGATTCCACCTTATATTTTCAATAGTGCGGGTCCGGTTAAGGAATCTAGTTCATTATTGAACCTATCGTTGCCACATTGTGCGGCTGGGCCTGGTGGTTTGGGTTTAGGATCATCTTTTATCGTCTAGATTTTATTTAGTTGGACTTAATTTCGTATTCCTATACTATAGTGACTATGCTCACCCTATTTTTCATTTCGAATATCGAGGGTCTTAGGTAATCAGCCACCGCATTGTGCAGTCGGGGCCTGATGGTCTGGGCTTGGGACCATCTTATAATCTTTATGTTTGTGTGGGCCAGTGTATGGGCCAGATAACATAGTTTTAAGTTAACCAGACGTTGCCCTCTTGTGCGGCTGGGCCTGATGGTCTGGGTTTAGGACCACCTTATAATCTGCTAATTTATTTTGTGGTTAAGGCCTTGCTGTAATACTTTTTAAGAATATTTTCCTGTTAGAAGATGGATAGTACTTGCATGCTTTGTCGGATAGGTCAGACGAATGGAAACTGAAGTTAGTGATAACTGTCCTATATATGAATGGTGTTATTAATGGTTAAGATTGTTCTTAGCTCTTAAGGTTGTTATTGTTATCTTAAGGTTTTGTGTATATTTTAACTGCCTTTTATATTTCTGTCTGTACTATGGGGGTGGTGTTTCTCCCGCCTAAGAGGGCGGGGATTGGGTCGCCCGATCCGCGTATCGAGACACCCTAATGGGTCAGTCTGCTAATCCCTTCCCTCTCTAGGCGGGGCCTCTCCTCTCCCGCTCTAGACAAGTTGAAATCTTATTACCTTTCCTATCCTTGCTCCTGTATGCTATAAGCGAGTTCCCAGCCGTGTATTAGATTTTTCCCCTTTTTCCAATGTCAGAGATATACTCCAACTTATTTGAACACACCGACATGATGTTATCACTTCGAGATTTGAGGAATTCCGGGTATATGGCTATGGATTTCAGATTTTCTTGTTTCTCGTGGAATCTTTTCCTTTCTATGGTATACTTGGGGCAATCATTGAAAACATGGCCTAATGTTTCTGGGGTGGGACAATGTGGGCAGTTAATTCTTGCTTCCTTTATTCCCGGCATATACCTTCCAAAACTGCTCGCTAGGAGCGTTTTATCGGAGTTAATTCACTTGATAATTTTTTTAATCGATCGGATTTGCTAGGGTTGGGACGATATTGTTTCTGTAGATTTGCTTCAGCAACTCGTAGAGTGTGCGCCCTTTATTTGTATTGACCCATTCCCTTTGCCATTTTTTGTCAATTTTTTGCCTGATCATACTGTAGATGATGTAATCCAGATGCTAAGTTGTGGGTTCATTTGGCTTATTTTTAGCTTCTTTGTCTGCCCTTTCGTTCCTAGGGATGTTAATATGAGAGGGCACCCACATAAATTCTACAGTATGATGGTTTTGTTCCAGGATTATTTTAGTCTCAAATTGACTTCCCGCAACAAATTGTCTCTGCTGAAGGAGTCACCTGTTTCCAGGGAACGCAGCACACTAAGGGAGTGGCTAATTATCACAGCTTTGGACTTTTGGGTATCTTGTATCCATTGGATAGCCTGCTTAATAACCCAAAACTCGACTGTATATATTGAGCAGTTGTCAGGTAGCCTCGCCCCCAGTGTTATGCCTTCCCCGGGGATCACCACTGCTGCCGCAGTGCGCCGTGGGTCTGGGAATTTTGAATCATCTGTGTATATTTAGGTAAATCCCTCATATCTACTCTGGATTTCTGAAAGAATTTTGGCCCTTATTTCTATGGGTTTTTCTTGCTTATCCACATATTGGAGCCCATTTAAATTTATTTTATGTGGCTTGCTAGTCCAGGGGGCGGTGTCAGGTTATTTTATGGCATCCGTCTTGATGTCTGTAAGATTCAGTTCCCTTTTTAGGTCTTGGATTTTGTTTTCCTCCTGGTAAATTCATTAGCAATTTGTGTCTGAAGGGCTTATTGCATTTTCTATTGTTGAGAGAGTAGGATGCGCCTTGGAATGGATTGATATCCTAGTCGCATATCTTAGGAGTAACTCCTCCCGTCTCAGATTGAGGGGAGCTACCCCGCTAGGATTCTGAGTTCCTCCCCAGAGATGCTACCGAGAGCTCCGGCGCATATAACAAGAGCTTGGCGTTGTACTAGGTCCAATTTCTTTAACAAGTTTGGGTTGGCCGAAGCATAAGCAATTTTGGATCGAATCAGTATCCTATATCGTGTGAGGAGCGTGGACTGATCGGCCACCAATCAGAGTCCTTGAGGTTCTGAAGGAGGTTTATGTCCCATTCCCATCTGCTCACTAGCTCTGTTATATGGTTGCTCCATGTTACTTGCTCATCGAATAACATCCCTAGGAATTTAGCAACCTTTTCAAATTTTATTTCCAAAAAGTAAAGTTTTGGTGGGTCCTTACGAGTTTTAGTTTTGCGGGTAAACATTACGCCTACTGTCTTTCGGGGAGAGTTTGAATCCCCACCTGTCGGCCCATTGACCGATCCTATTCAGTCCCACCTGCAATCGGCCGACCACAGCTTCGCTAGCGGGATTTCCCGCTTTCCAGATTCCACTGTCGTCGGCAAACTGCGATAGTTCCACACAGGATGGGTCAGCTGATTTTTCTAGGTCGTTACTCATAGTCTTAAAGAGGGTTGGACTTAGTACACTTCCCTTAGGGGTACCATTATCTAGATCGAGTGTTTCTGAGTATTGGTTTCCCACCCTTGTTTGTATGCTGCGACCTGTTAAAAAGTTGGATATCCACTTTTCAAATGCGACCTGTTATTCCATAATGGTTTACTTTTGCAATCAATCCTTTGGTCCACATCAGATCATAGGCTTTTTCTAAGTCTAGGAACACTGCGATCAAGTTTCGAACGATTTTCCTCCTTGTATCAAAAGCCAATCTGACGCTTGATTCCAGTCGTATTAATTTATCCAACGTCGACCGCTTGTTACGGAATCCGCTTTGGTGTTGTGATATCAAGTTTTTGCTCTCCAGGTGGCACTTCAACCTATTGTTGATCATAGTCTCCATGATCTTGAATATATTGTTGGTGAGGGAGATAGGCCTGGTTGAGTTTATATCCGCTGGATCCTTTCCGGGTTTCGAGATTGCGATAACAATTGCTTGTTTCCACCGTTGTGAAATTTTTCGCGATTTCCAGATCGCATTCAGCAGATCTAAAATCACCAGTTCGGTTTTTTTCTGGCAGATTGTATAGATTTCGTAGCCCAGCGTGTCCTCACCAGGTGCTGTAGTTTTTTCCTGCAGAGTGCCTTCCGCCACTCGTGTACGGTGAAATCAACGTTTAAGGGGCTTAAGTGGTCGCCCCTGTCTGTGAACAATTCGGGGTGTTCTTTCTCTAATAGGTTGCGGTGGTTTTGAAATTTGACTGAGTGGTTGGCATTACTGCTCATGCCGGCCTTTTCCCGGTCAGTGGTAAGCCCGGGCAGTTTAGGGGTCGAGAATGAAGATTTCCCCATACTTTTTTTTAATCTTAGCCCATACTTGTTTTGAATTTGCTTTGTGATTTAGTGATGAGCAGAACGCCTTTAATGATTGTTGCTTCTCCGTAAATATAGTGTTCTTCGTTCGGCTTTCCTTTTCTTTGTAAGCAAGGAAATCGTTGGAGTTTTTAGTATGTCGAAATCGGCTTAAGGCCCTTTTCTCTCCTCTATGGCTTGCTTACATTCGTTATTCCACCAGGGAGCGGACTGTTTGCCGGCCTGTCCTCCCGTTTTGTGTATGCAGCGCTCAGCTGCTGAGGATAACGCCTCAATGATATTCTCATTAAAGATTTCAATATTTTCGTTATACAGCTGAGCGTCTGCAATCCCACTTGTCCAACGTGTCAGGTTTCCATACCGCGGAAACATCCATATGTGTGTTCTTGGCTTCTTTTCCGTACGTCAAGAGATTTTCCAGGTACGCTCAGTAAGGGTAAGTATCCATACTGCTACTGACCAGTTTGCTATTCAAGTACAAATCCACTTCTCTGGACAACGAATGCACGAAATTGTTCACGGGAGCTACTCTGTCATCGGCGCCTGGATTGCTATTGTCCACTTTGAGAGCCTTGACTTTCAAGTACAAGTGACTACTATTCAGATCGATGTAATCTTCGGTTTGTCCTTTTATTTCAAATTCTATAGGGGCTGAGGTAGTAAAAAACGACACAGGATGAAATTCTACCCATTGAAATTCTTGCATCGTCATCATGGCAAACAGATCAGTTCTGACTTGGAACATTCGCAAGAATCTTGGTGCATCATTGTTTTTCCTTTTTCAGTTAGTAATCAAACATATCCAATTTTCTGACTGCTCCTGTTCTTCTTTTCTTATTCTTTTTTTTGAACAACGTGTTTATGATATGTGAATGGGTTTCGACGTCTCTGTCTCTTCCTTGCTGTGTCGTAGAAGACGAAGTAGAGCCTTGGCCAGAAGTGTGAAGTGAATTTATAGGTGTGTCTCGGCGGCCCGAAAGGTCTTATTAAGTTTGAAGCAACACATTTTTTTCCTGCTCTCATGAAGGCTTCTTTGTGATTTTGTTTGTCAATGAGGACCTTTTGAAGAAATTCGTTTCCTTGCGTCAAAACGGCATCTTTTAAAGCATGCAATCCTCGAGTCACCATTGGTTTCAAGATGGGTGCTACCATACGAAAAGCCGATTTTAACATATCTCCTAAACCATGTCCTCGCTGTCGAGCGACTTCTTGGTAGACAGAATACATTTGTTACAATTCACTGGAGAATCTTTTTCGAAAATGTAGTTTTACCATGACTTTTCCTTTCGAGAATAGAATATTTTGTCCAAGATCTCCTTTTATACTAATGTTGACACTGTCAAAATAAGATTTACTGACAGAAAGATATTGAGGATGTACAAATTCACGGTAAACCTGATACGTGTTTCCACCTTCTTCGTAAGCAGTGATTGCAGAATCCGCTTTGAAAGGAATGACTGTCAGTAACGGAGCGGCTGTTTCCCATCAAGTTGTACTCGACCACATCTCAGTCCACAAACAATAAATTTATTCCTTCGTTCAATTAGACAGGGTATCAAAAATATTTGTAAAATCGATCGTTGTTGTAAACGTCTTTCATAGGAGCTAGAGCAGTGTATCCACTAAGAATAGAAAACAAACCGGGACAAAAAGTAATATTTTGCCGTCCGAAAAATGCATTTTAAGACGATGAACAATTTTATGGTACTCGATCACGACACTTTTTTGAGCTTTCTCCAGGGCCAAACAGATCGTTAAACATAGATGTTGAGGATTAAAATAATACCCAGTAGAACTTCTAATGGTATAGGTAGTCAATGGAGAATTGGTGAGTTTTGGTTTTTTGGATTCGTAATAACCAGGATCACCTTTGTCCAACTGTTCTTGAATTTGTTCATTCAGGATATCAACGATGAAAGTGTTTTGACTTTCGTTGATATTGAGGGCTTGCGTAGGATGAATGATTTCTACCAAAGCAACTTCCCAATGAGCTTCGTAATCCAATTGTATGGCTGATGTAAATTGGCTGTGAAACAACATAAGGTGTTTTGGGGAAACACATCCATAGAACTGTCACTCGGTAACGTTAAATAAAATTGGTTATTTATAGTTCGATGGCTCTGGTTTCTGGGGAGTAAATCAATGTCAAAGGAGAATGATTTTCTAAATCTTCCAAAAGAGGGTTGTTGCTGTTGTGACTGGAAGTATGGTGCCTGGCGTTGGCCGCAAGGCTACCGTTGCTGTTGTTACTGTCCGCAATATATTTCAAGGAAGGACTAGGAAGAAGATAACCAATACAACTACTGGGTAAAATTGTCCACACTTTTTTTGTCTCCTTGTTGCAAATCAAACTGGTAATTGCTTCTCCAATGACACAATGCACCATAAAGATTTGGCAGAAAAAGACGATCTGAGTTTTAGGAACAAGTTCTCCACACCACACCCACAGAGGTTGTTTTTGTAATTCTTGAAGAGAGGAACTCTGAGAAGGAGAACTAGCTACTGTATTTAACGGCATGATGGTTACTTCTACTTCTTTTTATAGTCGATGACTTGTGAAGCGGCAATCCAAGAATCAAAACTAGGTGGATATCGTTTCCAACGCACGTTCACTTCTTCAAGTTGACGTTTGCCCACTTTAAGCATTCTTCGATCGAGAATGCTTTCGATATCGTACACTTCGTCTTTTTGTTTGGTCACTCGTTGTAACCCAGGCAAGTAAAACGTTCCTTTTAACACTTCTCCGTTCATGTCTTCCAATTTATAGACAGGAGGATCACTTCCACGTACTTGTTTAGTGACACGAAATAATTCGGTTGACCAGTTAGGTAAATAACCTTTGTCAAAAGTGCATTTGGTTTTTCCAATGCGAACCCAATTGTCAGTCATTAATACAACTTCTTTCTTTTGGGGTGGTGACAGGTGACGTTCCAAACAATCGATCAAACACTATCACTTCGTTTTCAGGTGTCACTTCTTTGGGTGCACATCCGATGCTACCATGGTATGATTGATTGTAAGGTTTGACGAGACCTGGTAATACGTCAGTGTACTTGAGGGTGTGTTAATGTGTACAATATTTCCACACACTTTCTTTCAAAGTTCTTTGAAAACATTCCAAGACACTGGCGTTTGTTTCAGGATTTTCAGTGGTGAAAAAAATGAACGTGTCTTTTTTCAATTCTTTTTGAAAAGCTTGGTTGAGAAATTCGGTGCCTTTGTCCGTTTGTCATTGTAAAGGGTGACGACCACTTTGTTTCAAAACCAGTTTTAAAGCTCATACTGACTCAGAACTTGTTTTAGAACTCAAAGGAACTACCCAAGCTGACTTTAAAAACTCGTCAATGATACAAGACAAATATTTGTAACCACGATCTGCATGCCATTGATGATTGATACCAGCTATTTGGTCTGAGTTCTGGAAAATGTTCGCCGAATGGGTTTGTGTAACGTGTACGTCGATTGTTCTTGTAATCATTGTCGTACATCTGGCAAACGTACACTTTTAAGTTTGGTTTTATCAGCACGATACAATTTTCGAACTCCTCCTGCATATAAACAAGTCAGTGTAATATATTCTCGATCTATGTGTGTCCCATACAATCGACATACACGCTCTGGTGTTCTAATAGTCTATGTGAAATTAAGTGTCTCTAATTTCCCAGGGAATGTAATTTCTTCCTCATTCTTTTGTACAACGCTACTGCTCTCGTGTACTTGCAATATTTCTTCCTCTGTTTCAGGTTTTTCTTCCACTGTTTCTAAAATTGTTCTAATTTCACTTTCACTTCTTGCACTGACTCTAAGTTAACTTCTTCTTTTCTTGGATTAGTGACACACAATGTCTTTGGCATAGTTAGCCACCTCTTGTCTCCAAGCATCAAAGCCAAGACTTTTCCAATCACATACATCTTTCCAGTTGTAAATTTGTTGGTGTAACCAACTAACTATACACACTTCTTGATAAGTATGAAGCGTGGATAAAGTTTCACAAATGTCTTCTTCACACGGGGGTACACAACTTGTTTTCATCACTATTCTCAGCCCTTTTAACACAATTTGTCTTTCGTGTACCGATAAAGTTTGGGTGGCCATGTTTTTGTTGCATGCACTGTTCATAAACAGTCAACAAAGAATTTTCTGGGAAACAAAATCCGAGAACATTAACACACACACACACACACCACACGTCGTCCAAAATTCAATGGAATCGTAGTAGGTGGAAACAGTTCTTGTAAAAGGGTTCGGTTTTTCCTCTAGGTCCTGAACACTGTCATTGACTTCCTTCCACGAAATTTGTTGCAACACTGAGGACAAAAGTCGTGGCATTGTAAGCTTTTATATTAGTCCTTCACAGCAACGTCTTTCTTTTTGAGGAAATAGTTATACCGAGAGATATATGTTTGATCGTGACTATTTAGAAATTTAAAAGCTATTAAATTTTTTAATATGATGGTGTTTCCATAGGTTTACTATGGGAGTTGAATTAGTACAGTGAATTTCACTGACAACTGCGTCACACTTCAGGTGCTCGTGAGATTCGTCACGCTCCTCACAGCTCATTCAGAATATAGGAAGGTAATCAACTGTTAGGAGTATGAAGCTTGCCAATTTATGCCGGGTACTACTCTGCATCATCGCCGATAAGTAAACACCGGAAGTTATGAAGTTTATGCCGGGTACGAGCGAACTTTATCTAATAGAACTATAGGGGACCAGTCTATTAAAATTCATCCATCGGAACATCCTCTTCCTTTTCCATAGCATGCAAGAAAAATTATATATATATATATATATATATATATATATATATATATATATATATATATATATATATATATATATATATATATATATATATATATATATATATATATATATATATAAATCGGATGTAAGGTCTCACTGAATAGTATCGTATTTTGACACCTCCCTAGTTGTTAAGGAAGAGGGCATGGGCCTGAAAAGCATGAGCCTTGTGTTTATAAATTCACACAGAAACTAAATCTGCAATTTGGTTTACATTTACCTTGAGTTAAGCTTGAAAATGGGTTGGCTTTTTTGGTGACTGTCTGTCACAGTTAGACTAGCACTGGAGATCAGATGCGTAACTTGGGCTACAAATGAACAGCCGACATGGTTTACGTATTTATGCATGTCTGCTACAGCGGTAAATACCTCAAAATCGAGATGGTTAAGGGGTGATTAGAAGCATGCCAATTTGTTATAATACCAGTGAACTTTCAACATGCACGAGGTGCATATTGATTGTTTGAGCCGCCTTGTCACGGCAAAATATTCAAAATAGCTATTTACTGCCCAAAATGTAAGTAAAAAAGAGGAGTTGCGGGTAGTGTTGGTTAAATGTAAAAGCTCTCACTTGTACATGGAATTAACCTGAATAGCTTAATTAAAATCTTACAAGCATGCTTTCCAGAAAAATCGTTGGTTAGTTTTTATTTGTATCTTTAATGTAGAAAATATTCTCATTATTTTGCAATCTGTCTTAGTTCGATGAAAATTCACCAAAACAACTGTCCAGTGAGACCTAAATAATTGCCATTTTGAACTACCATCACGCCTATGATTATAGGTTACTGCATTTGTATGGGAAAATATGAACGATTTTTTATTTTAGCTATTCTGCACGACGTCAGGAGTGCATTATAGCTCAGAAAAAACGAGTTCATATTTTCATATACAAATGTAGTAACCTTTTTATTATATACTCATTTTGCTTTTCTACCTAAGGCTGAATAATAAAAAGAACACACTACAAGAAACAAAGTAACTGAATTTCTGCTATATTCCAAAGTAAATACACAACCATAGTTAAACAAATACACAGTAACAGTATTCATGCGCACATGGCACCGCCCAGTGACCTTGGTAGAGTACCGCGCGCTCAGTCATTCGTTTAAAAAAGAAATCTCATTTTGGTCTACTTAAAATTGAAATTTTGAGTCATATTGTGAATGACTGCGCCTTGGAACAACTTTCCCAGTTGATCTGGAATGGAGGGATTTTGTTTTTCTGTCGATTTAACTAAATTCTGCTCTTTTAGTTGTGGTGGACTTGCGTTATTAGCTGGGTCGATTACGTACGATGTACATGTAGCTAGAGGGACTGGCCTCAACAGCAAGCTACACATGTGTTACTGTTCTGCCATTGATAGTTAGGAATCATAAGGTGGACAAAATATGAAATTCTTTTAATTGAAATGCTCAAGAAGATGCAGGATTAAATATTTTTGTTAGGGAATATCAAATTCATTTCGTTTTGGAGTGCAGTAAATTCTCCTCTGGAATGTGATTTCTGTTGGAAATGTAGTCTAGATTGCAGTGCAATTTCGCGCCGTGGATCAGAAAGTACATTTTGAAGAAATTCAAGATGCAGAAAAGTAAGTACATTTATTGTCATTGTTATTACCAGCTATAGATGACATATTTATATGTACTGCTACTTGCATGATCTTTGTTGGATGGACCCTAGCTACATGACCAATATGACTTTTACTATAAATCCAAACATTTTCTCAACAAATTAAAACAGACAAAATTGCAAAGCGGCTGGGGTGTGAGAGCCCATTTCGTCAGCGGAAAATAAGGCTTCTTCGTTATCGTGGCTTATTGGCTCTGAGGCACTTGCTTTTATACCAAAATCCGCCTTCTTTAGTTGTATTTTTTCGAATTTTGTGCTTGGACTTGTAAAATTGGCTGTCTCTGAGAGAAGCGGAATATCATTTGGTCTTAAGATGCCTTTTTATGCTATTTGTTTTATAGACTCTAGAGAACACGATTCATAGTCTGAACCATGGGCTAAATAATTGTTTAAATTATCAGAATGATATTTTCAATACTGCATGTCTCACGTTTGTTGTCATAAAGCCACCGCTGGACATTGTGAATATCACGTTCAGTCACTTGCTTGGTTGAAAGTTTCTTTTGTGACTCAATGAATTCATCCACATCGTCAGCTTTATCATCTGTACTCTCAAACAGCTTGCTTAGTTCATCCACAGACAAATCTAATAAAGCAAAAGCTCCGGTGTCTGCATCATTTACGTACATTGTTTGTTTACAATAAAAAGTAGTTCCTAACACGTGATACTATTTTTAGACACGTGTCGTGCAGTATGAAGCCGTGCAGTATGGAGACATACTGCACGATTCTGACAATACAAAGTTAATAGAGAGAAAAAATGAGTATATAATAATTCTTATTACGTCATAATAATTACATAACTTCACAATGAATATATAACTTGTCATCACTAGCATCAACGCAAGCAATAGATGCAGACAACTGAAACCGAACGATTTCTTCAATTGTTTCATTACAAAGTTGCAGGAGTAAAATTAAAAATGAATTGTGCAGGTATTTAATTGATTGTTGAAACGTCGTAAAGTGTTATTTTCAAAACCTATCATGTTATAAGACTCTGTTCTTCGCACATCTAGCCGGATGTTCGTCCATCCAAAACTTACCAATTTGGAAAGTATTACTAGGATCACCCCGAGTCTCTTTCACAGAGTCGAAGTTATTCGAAGTTGGTCGACTTGCATCGAACAGAGATGATAACATTCCGAATGTGAAACACATGCGTTTTACATTTTTAAGGGAGGTCACTCTTTCAAATTTCATCGATGCTGTGAAATATACTGTGAAATGGAAGTTAGAAAATCTCACGAACCACATCAGCACAGATATCCCTCTGTTGTAGATAGATACTTCAAAAAGAAATACTATTTAAGTTAGTCATAGGTTTTTGTTTGTGCCATTATTCTCATGAAAAAACTGATTTCTTCTTTTCACTATGAAGTTATATATTTTCGCGGTTAATTAATGATCATTTTCATGACTTTGCTTTAATTCCTGTAGATATTTTGGCTCTGAATTTTTCGTATATGGTTTCTGCTATAGTCCCTCTTGACTTATTTTCCTTTTCCTTATCTCAATGAGGATAACGTATGCATAGTTCATGTCTTTTTTAAGTTTTTTTTTTCTTCATTTATCGTCCAACCACCCGATGTCGTGTATCGCCTTCAATCGTGCGCCATGTTTTTCGCGCCTTAACGTGCTTGTTTCGAGACAATGACGTCATCAACTGTGTCACAAGCGTTCTTCAAGAGTGACCGGAATGAATTAAACAGTAAAATCAGACAAAATGAGATTTAAACAGATAATTTTTAAAAAATCATAATTAAACTATATTTTCACTAATGCCTTATTTGTGTCAGACATTTTGGCCTTAAATTTTCTATTATATGCTAAAGATCGTGCCGCCGATCACACGATGACTTTGTTTACATATTTTGAACAGGAAAACCAACTTTGGGAATTAATACAACTAGATAGCCAATGTAAATATTTGGTTTTAATCATGTGGGGTTCTTATACAACGTAAGAAAAATGTAAACCCAAAATGTATATTCACTACAGACTTTTTAGTTTGAGTATTATTTCATACTGAACATATATTCTACATCAAAAGACACTGAATCTATTATAATAAAATGTATATGCATTCACCAGTTTTAAATTTCTCTCCCTCTGTCTCCCAGTCTGTCTGTCTGTCTGTCTGTCTCTCTCTCAGTCTATTGAGTCATGTATTTATATGGTAAAGAACAAGCAAGCAGTAATGTAAGTGCACAAACTGAATATAGAAATAACAGAATTTTTTTTCTTCATATTTAAATTTTATTTCAAAAACATGGAGATGCTATGAACTAATAGTATCCATACCTTGACCTAACTGGCACATTTTGGTCATATGCCGCGTGACTTTTTAGTTTGCATCACAAACCATGGACACCACTTCTGGAAATAAGCAAAATGACATGCTCGTAAAAACGGTAATTCAGAACTAATGTACATGAATGCCAAATTTTTTTTAATGATGATTAAATGAAGTAGATATAGTTGAACACTTTCTATGGTTAATTGAGTAGATTATCACAATATTATAACGAACGCGTTAAAATTCACGTTAAGTACACGAAAAGTGGTTGCTCAAGGCTATAATGTACTGAGTAGCCAGGATACTTTTTTCAGTATTTGCTTGACAGCTGAAAAAATCGGTATTTCTGACAGTTTTCTTAAAAGTGGTAGTATCCTTAGTTTAAGAAAAGTATTTTGATAGTAGATCCTAAGGTAAAGTTTTCCAATCATCAACTGTGTGTAGAATAAAACTCTATAGGTAGAAACTGTTTCTGGCAAAACTCCTTTCAGAAAGAAAAATAAGTGAAAGCTAAACTAATTGGAATGTACATCCTGACTGAGTTGGTGTAACTGCAGTTAAGCAGAATGATATTGGTCTGAAAGATTGTGCAACTTGTTCCTTATTCAGCTTAGGTCAACATCATTGTAAACATGACATGATTGTGTTTTATAAGAGGTTTGTGTCTACTGACTGGTGTGTGTACTGACTTGATGGTTCTCTGTACCATGGAGGAATCAAAACTAATACCACCTGACATCATGAAATTGTGTTTTGCATAGGGAGAATTGCACATTATTTGCCAGTGCAAAATGAGTGTTTCTGTGTTGCAGGGATTATTAATTTCTTCAATGAATATTGAATACTTATTTTTAATTATAAAGTTGCAGGAAAAATGTGACTTTTCTGCCTTATTTGATTTATTGTCAGAGCTCCCACTTATGCAAAATATTGCACAAATTATGCAGATTTGACAAAGATGATGCAGGATATGCTCTCATTGTGCATATTACTGATGCAGAAATCAGATCAAGGTAAATATTCGGTAACAAGAGTTTTAAAATATTTCCAAGCATTGCCAATCATCACATGGATTTCTGTTTACTTCCCGTGCTCAACTGCCAATATCCATCTAGGCGAGTAATGAACGAACCCAACATGTTAATGATATTTTTAGGTACCTAATCCACTGTGTGACTGTTAGTCAATTGCCATATTGTTCTGGATGAGTATTGAAGAAAGCCTCATTTTAATACTGTATTTCCCAGTTATAACCAGCTTACACTACTACTAACGGCATGCACACTGGTGCATAATGCATTTGCAGATCAGGATCTGTCCAGTTTTTAGCTCAACTGGTCAAAGACAAGAAGAGCTTCTGTCATGCTACTCCTCCTAAACTACTTGGAGGATTGCATGAAACTTTACACTCACATTCATCCCATGGTCTTGTTGGTCCTAAATGAAAATGGTGCTGCTCGAATATCCAATATAGCCACCACAGCAGCCAGCTTGAAAATCTGGATGGTCATATCAACATTGGGTTTTCACTATATGACTTCTTATGATGTCTACTTGGTCCTAATGAAAATGGTGCCAATTTGACATCCAATATGGCCACCACAGCAGTCATCTTGAAAATCTTGTTATGGCAATTCCTTCTACAAGGATGGTCACCTCCGATATGGATGGTCATATCAACATGGGGTTTTCACTGAAAGACTTCTTATGATATCTAGCTGGTCCTAAATAAATATGGTGTCAATCTGACATCCAATATGGCCACCACAGCTTGAAAATATTGTTATCACCACTGCATCTGAACAGAAAGTCATATTGACATGGGGTTTTCACAAAAAGACTTCTTATGATGTTCATTTGATCTTAAATGAAAAATGGTGCCAATCTGACATACAATATGTCCGCCACACAGTGGTCATCCTGAAAATCTTGTTATCATGACTCCTCCTGAATGGAAAGTAATATTGACATGGTGTTTTCACAAAAAGACTTCTTATGATGTTCATTTGATCTTAAATGAAAATGGTGCCAATCTGACATACAATATGTCCGCCACACAGTGGTCATCCTGAAAATCTTGTTATCATTACTCCTCCTGAATGGAAAGTAATATTGACATGGTGTTTTCACAAAAAAACTTCTTATGATGTTCATTTGATCTTAAATGAAAATGGTGCCAATCTGACATACAATATGTCCGCCACACAGTGGTCATCCTGAAAATCTTGTTATCATTACTCCTCGTGAATGGAAAGTAATATTGACATGGTGTTCAGACCAGAGAATTTTTATGAGGTCTACTTAGTCCTAAATGAAACTTTTGCCAATCAGATGTCTAATATGGCTGCCACAGTGGCCATCTTAAAAATATTGTAATCACTACTTCTCATGAATGAATGCTCATATCAGCACGGGGTTTTCACTAAATAACTTCTTATAATGTTTTGTTTATCCTAAATTAAAATGGTGCTGATCTGACATCCAATATATGGCCATCTTGAAAATCTTGTTTTATCAACTTCTCTTAAATGGAAAGTCATTTTGACATGGGGTTTTCATCAGAAGAGTTCTTATGGTGTCTAGTTGGTCCTGACTGAAAATGACTAACCCTCAATATTGCCACCATGGTGGCTATCTTGAAAATATTGTTATCTCTACTCCTCTCCAAATGGATGACTATATGAACATGGGGTTTTTACCAATAGACTTCTTATGATACCTAGTTGGTCCTAAATGAAAATGGTGCTAGTTGTACATTCAGTATGGCTACCACGACAACTGTCTTAAAAATCTTGTTGTCACTACTCCCCCTGAATGGATGATCATTATGACATGGGGTTTTCACCAAAAGACTTCAAATGATGTCTACTTTGTCCTAAATGAAAATGGTGCCTAGCTGTATCCAGTATGTGCACAACAGCAGCTAATTTGAAAATCTTTTTATCGCTGAAGAATATCAGCAGTTACAAGGAAGAAATGGTCTCATCTTGAATTCCTGGAAATTCTTTTCACCCAGTAGAGTGTCAGTCCCTTTGAGGGACTCTTTTTTTTTCTGATGTTTTAAAGTGAACTGCGTAGATCAGCAGCAGCACATTATGCACTGACATATAATAGTTACATCATTGGCAGTAGTGTCTGTTTTACTACCCTAGGAAGTAAGGTTCTGTATTACTCTGACACAGTTAGTATCGACCATCAGAACTGACCCCTACTAATCTGAAAGTGACTTCTGGATTGGACAACTTAGGGGACAGTTGACTCCTAATATGGAACTGCTAGTGGGAGTTCTTGTTGTTCTGAAATTTGCATTTGCTGCTGAAATACTTGTATGCAATACAGCTGTATATCACGAGAAACCAAAAATAGAAACAAAGGTTTTTCATTTATAAAACTATACACATACATGCACATTACCATAAGAGCCTGCTATGCAAGCATTTTTTCATGCTGCTTGAGCTGCATTTACTATAAAACAAATCCTTAAATTTATTGCCTCACCTGCAATGATGTCACTGCAGCCCTAGTTACAGAAGACTAAACAACCCCAGTGACCTTGATCTCTGACCTTTTAACTACTAGTTTTCTTTTCTGATTTGTTACCATCTCATAGCGATACATATATGGAAACAGAAAACATAGCCCCTTCATACAGCTGTTAGCAATTTAACCTGATAAAGTAAACCATTTAGCATGTAACTTTGACCTCTGATGTCTGGATTCATCATCACCAAGTAAGTGCCATGTATACCGGTGAATCTGGTTAGAAGTCTAATGCCTCTCCTAGGACACATGATATTAGTAATTTTTTCCAGAAAATATAAGGAACTGACCAATATGACATTGACCTTTTCACCTCCACACTAGTAATGATATTTACATCCCATAGTAAACATCATTACTTTAATGTCAATTCATCAATATCAATGATAGTACTAACCACTGACCACTCACTTAAAGTTGAAATAATTGCACCTGTGACCTTGACAATTAAGCTCCTTGGCCATCAATCTTTAGGGATATCACTTACCCCCATAATGAATTTGTGGGCAAAGTCTGATGGTGATCCCTTTATGAAAACAGGAGATAATGTCCTTTAAAGACAAAAGCACACTATTGTTTATGCACATCATAAAATGACAAAATACTTAATATGTCATGAGGTCAGGTACCTGCCATGTTTTTAACACATTATCATGTGTTGAAGGTCATGCCACTCTTGCCAGCAAGGTGAGAAATTTTAATATTTTTATTACAAAAAAGTGAGTGGTAATGAACATTTAAAATAAAATGGACATTGCAGTAGACAAAAGGCAACTTAGCAGTTATTTTGCAGTTTGTGCCATGGATAGATAAACAATGGTGAATAATTAATCAAATTTTAGTGCTGATGAATTAGTGTAAGAACCAGTGTACAGACTGATTAACACAAGATGCTAAGCACTTTATATTGTAAGAGAGTGAGACAGTTAATTCCAGGTTCATGTAACACTCACTTTTCTTTCCAAATCCAAAATCCCCCCCCCCCCCGCCAGTTTCGATCTTTCCAAGCAATTTTCATTTTCCCCACTTTCATATTCTTCCTGTTCTAATTTTGTGAGCCATTGCCTACACAAAACAAGATTAATTTACTTATCATCAAACTTTTTATGATTTATAAAATACAATTACATACTGCTTTCCTGTCAGTATTACTTACATGACATCACTATGGTCCTGATTTTTCTGTTTATAATTACTTATTTGTCATTTTATAGTATGAATCACATTAAATAAACCCTTAGTTATCTTAAAAATATGCTAGGAGAGAGATAGAAAAGGAGGGAGGGGACAACAGACTGGTAGATAAATATATGATATTTGAAGATTATCAACATAAATTTATACATACATTGTGCATATAATAATATTGAGAGAAAAAAATTACTAATATCATGTGTCCTAGGAGAGGCATTAGTGTGCGCTTCAGTTTGTTAAAATATAGAATACAGTAATAAAAGATTTATTGCATAAGCCTGGCTATACAGGATAAAATGAACAAAAGAAAACTTGCAGCTGTTGCATGGTGCTTATGAATTTAAATGTTTGACAGTCATATTAAGATTAATGATTTTTAATACAATCTGTCGGTTGTTATTAGTGTATTTAAGAAGACAGAACATTAGTATAAAAATAAATCAATCATGGGTACTAAAACAAGCAAATTTGCAAATCATCCTGATTATGACTTGGGCAGGAATAATATGAATTAACAAAAAAAAGAACAACTTTAAAAGTTTCTGATTAAGAAAGGTATTAATTTTTTCACATCGGTCAGAGACATTTTATGCACTGTAAACAAATTGCCTGTTCCTTCAATAAATATAATTTTACTGAATGCTCAACGTAAAATCAAATGTAAACTTTATTGCTTGGATTTGATGCTAACAAAAGACATGACACTGTTTCCTCATTTTTGCATGCTTCAAGTGTAAAATAGCAATGACGTTATGTCTATATTTAAGATGGTATACTGTAACTGAACCCCACAAATTATGGTCAATTACTGTATTTTGCTGCTGTGTTTCTCAGGAAGGCCATTACATAACAATTTTCTCAATTTAATGAACTAATCATTATCTTTCCATCCCAAGGTTTATGGAAAAATTTTGGTTGTAGATTTTGAAATATTGCCTTTTATATATATATTTCTCTCAGAGTCCAAAATCTATAGAAGGAGTATAATTTGGGAACATTTTTTTACTTTTAATTACTAGAATTATTATACTTGTCATCTAACCAAACCAGAAATATTCACTTTATACATGTAAAAAGAAAACAAAATCTGTCCAAAGTTGTCCATATTTACATAGATTTTTGCTTCATTTATCAGACCATTACTTTCTCTGATTGTCCATTGACTGATCATAGATGGTGCCACAGTATCCAGAAACGGAGATCAGTGACATAAAAAAAATATATTTGCTTCATTTTACTGAGTCACTTGCACACAGCTTCTCTGCAAAGTTTCAGGAAAATAGCAATTGTAAATCTGAATAATGTGATTTTCTCTAAAGCTTCAAAAAAGTTTATGCCAGCCAGGTGGATGGATATTGTGATTGCTATGTTTCGCATTTTGTGACACTCATTATAGGTGTGACTAAAAAACATTGGATTTCAAATAGAATACTTTTGGGAAGGAGCTGGGAATAGTGTTCTCCAGGATGGAGGAAGACTTAAGCATAAAGGGAGATTCATGATTGTAAGAATTTACACTAATATTTTGTTGATGAGCACATTCATTTTTATTGTTCCAGATGAAAACAGACCAAAGGAAGCAGTCTGTATTCTAGTCCATTCCAATAGGTAAGAATAATTATTTGCTAACATCAAAGGGAATACAAATAATTTGTACATATCAAGCCATTCACCCTGGTTCTATAGAGACTGACAAGAGTATTAGATTAGTAATCATCACACCTATACAACAAAACAACTATCAGAACCCTTGTTCCAGTTTATTAGTGTTACATAGCCCAATCGAATTTGTGTGATGGCCTTTTGTCCAGTGTCAGTTGTCCATTAGTACAGGTTTATTATCATTACTTCTCCTAAACTACTTGGAGGATTGCCACGAAACTTTACAGACACATTCATTCCAGGATCTAGTTGGTCCTAAAAGAAAATGGTGCAAATCTAGCATCCAGTATGGCCGTTATGGTGGCCATCTTGAAAATCTTGTTATTGCTACTCCTTCTGCATGGATGGTCATATAGACATGGTGTTTTCCATAAAAGACTTGTTATGATATCTAGTTGGTCCTAATTGAATATGGTGTCCATCAGAAATCTAGAATGGCTGCTGCAGTGGCCATCTTGAAAATCCTGTTATAGCTTCTGCTCCTGAGCAGATGGTTGTTTCAACATGGGGTTTTCACTAAAAGGTTTCCTATGATGTCTAGAGGTCCTAAATGAAAATGTTGCCTGTTGGACATCCAGTGTGGCCACCAAGGTGGCCATCTTGAAAATCATGTTGTCACTGCTTATCCTGAATTTATGGTCATATCAACATGGGGTTTTCACTACAAGACTTCATATAATCTCTAGTTGGTCCTAAATGAAAGTAATGCCTATTAGAAATCCATCTTCAAAGTCTTGTTATTGCTACTCTTCCCGAACAAATTGTTGTATTGACATGGGGTTTTCATTAGAAGACTTCTCATCATGTCTAGTTTGTTCTAAATGAAAATGGTGGCAATCTGATATCCAATATGGAAGCTGTGGCATCCAGTATCTTTAAAATCTTTTTTATCACTACTCCTTTAGAACGGATGATCATATTGACGTGGGGTTTTCACTGAAAGACTTCTTGTGATGTCAATTTGGGTCATAAATGAAAATGGTGTCCGTCTGACATGCCCTCGGTAAACCAAACTGGCTGTCATGATGTCCATCTTAAAAATCTTATCAATACTCATCCTGAACAGATGGTTATTTCGATACGGGATTTTCATTAAAAGACTTCTTATGATGTTTAGTTGATTGTAAATGAAAATGGTGCCCATCAGGCATCAAATATGGCTGCCATATTGACCATCTTGAATTTTTTATTGCTACACCTTCTAAACGGATGTTCATATCAAATGGGTTTTTTACTAAAAGACTTCATATGATATCTAGTTGGTCCTAATTGAAAATGGTGCCTCTTAGATGTCCAATATGGCTGTCACAGCAGAAGTCTTGAAAATCTTATGATCACTCTGAAGAGATAATCGTATCTACATGGGATTTTCACTAATAGATTTATGACGCCTACTTGGTAGTAAATGAAAATGGTGCCTATCAGACCTCCAACATGGCTGCCAAATCTTTTAATTGGATGGACATAGCTACATGGGCTTTTCACCAAAAGTCTTCTTATCGTGTCTGGTTGTTACTAAATGAAAATGATGCCGATCTGACATACTGTAAGGCTGGCATGGTGTCCATTTTGAAAAAATCTTATTATGGCCACTTCTCTTAAATGGATGGCCGCAGCAATATGGGGTTTTCACTAAAAGACTTCTTATTGTGTCTAGTTGGTCCTAAATGAAAATGGTACTGATCAGAGCTCCACTATAGCTCCCATTGTAGCCATATTGAAAATGTTGTTATAGCTACTCTTCTGAACAGATGGTCATACGGGCATGGGGTTTTCACTGAAAGACTTCTTATGATATCTAGTAGGTCCTGAATACAAATGAATTTGATCATATCTCCAACATGATGACTGTGGTAGCCAGCTTGAAAATCTTGTTATCACTAGTCCTCATTAAGGGATCGTCATATTGACATTAGTTTTCTCTCAAACACTTCTCACTATATATAGTTGGTCCTAACTGAAAATGGTTGACCTCCCAAAATTTGACAAATCTTGTAAATACTTTTCCAGAATGGATGGGCTTACTGAGATTTTTTATTTATTTTTTAACCATTTCTTTCTTGCTGTATATATAGTTTTTTCTGTATTAAAATGATACTGATACAACCTCCTAAATGGCTGTCTTGGTGGTAGTCCTGTATATGCTTTTATGACTGCTTCTTCTGAAGATATGGTCATATCAGTATGGGGTTGTCAGTTAAACACTAGCGTAATATGTAGCTAGTTGACAGAAATAGGTGCTCATCTGACCTCCAACATGGCCCCATAGCCATATAAAAATCATGTTTTTACTACCCATGCATGAATGGTCGCGTTGATATCTGTTTTCATTAAAACACTTCTTGCAATGTTTAATTGACTCTAAATGAAAAATGGTTGATATCTGACCACAAACATATCCACACTTTTGTGAAGGAGTTTTGAAAACCAGACCTAATTGACCTTAGGGTCAAGTCAGGTCGTTGCTTGCATATTTTTGTCGTTGCTTGCATATTTTTACTTCACTGAGCTTATGAATACAGTGACTTGTACAAATACGAGTGAATTTTGACCAGACTTTGTATTTTGGTGTCTTCCAATGAACAAGTCGATAGTCAACACTCTGACATTGATTTGAAGGTCCACGGTCTTGACTAAGGTTTTAGCTGCACTGGTATGTAAGCATGATAACACAAACAAGTATGAACAGATTTGTATCATTTAACCAAGTTAGTGAATATATCTGAAGAATACCTTCAATGATACCTTGTCAATAGATTTTTTTTTTTTTTTTCTTCCCAAAAATATTATTTATTGATTCAACCAAAAATGGCATGTAGTTATATTTTGACATTGTCAGAGACAAGTTCTTTTGGTCTTCTATCCCCGAATTTTGTACAAGTATCTTGGGGCTCTCAGGGACCTGAGCTTCCAGGTCAGATACACGTAAAAACTCTCAAATGACACACCCTTTCTCCCTGTAACGCATCCTGTGATATGCCTCACTTTCCCCTTTTTATATTTTGGTCAGCCATGGCCGATCTGCAGAATAGCTAAAGGTTAGACTTGCATAGAAAGACATGAAGCCAGTGTGACTAGTTAACAGTTAATCCTTATCACTGTAATTATCTTGTGAAAAGGACTGCCTCTCTGAAGTCTACTCTGACATGACTTCAAATAAATGTTGCTCTTTTTTCTTGTAACATTTTTAATATTAAATTGGTGATGATGCATATATAAATATTAAAATTATTCAAAGCTTTCTTAGAGTTGGATTTGGACAATATTGTCAAATCATTGGTATTCCATAATAATAATAACTGATATTTAAGTACATGTGATTTAGACTTGGGCACTACAGTATCAGTAGACATTTTTTAAAAGAGTGCAGAAAAGTATGTCGACTTGTAAAAATGAGTCAGCAAAATCTGTTTTCATTTTTCGGGAAACGGACTTGTGATGAAAATGACATGAATGCAAATCAAATGCAAACATAGACAAAAGTGAGAGCACAAGTGACGACAACAAAGAGAACTTAATCTCAGAATGTATATTTAATACTGACTCTGTCTCGACTAATGTGAAGGATGCTGATAAAAATGGTAACGAAATAACTGAATTTAAGGTGTTAGTCATTTTTGTATGCATATCTTAGCAAATTGTCCATACAAATTATGTTTCATACTGCAGCCTATCAGGTGCCAATGGCATTCAAATGGATGACTCCCAGCTCTTGCTAAAAGTACATGTGTACTGAACTTTAGAGCACAAAATAACACACGGCTGTAGGAAAATAGATGCAATTTATTAATGCTGTACAATTTAGTTTTTAGTGTGGTTTTAAGGATAAGATTTTTAAAAGCTTTGTAAATATTGTTAAAAGACATAAAAAAATTAATGGATAAGTTATCTTTTATGCATGTTTGAAGATATTTTCTTTTTTTATGGTGGTAATGATGTAGTTTTAACTAATCTTATATTTAAGAGAGATAATTAAAAACTAAACCTTTAATAAATATACATGTTTTTTGGGTAAGCACAACAATGGGACTTTCTGGTTTGAGATATGTGACTT
The DNA here is from genome assembly GCA_029931535.1 of Margaritifera margaritifera. NCBI lineage: Eukaryota > Metazoa > Mollusca > Bivalvia > Unionida > Margaritiferidae > Margaritifera > Margaritifera margaritifera. Next base: position 2,698,929 of record JAQPZY010001482.1, on the reverse strand, counting down.
CTTTACCAACAAAGGAAGTCCAGGACTTCCAAAAATGAAATAATAATGGAAGCCCTGGTTGGAAATTCTCAAGAATATCAGTGATGGTTTCAGTACTCAGCAGTTAAAAAGAAGAAATGATCTTATATTGGATTCCTGGAAATTCTTTTTGGTCAGTACAGCAACAATCTCGTTGTTTATTTAGCTAGAACCGTGGAAAGCTTTATTTAGGCACCTAACCCCAAGCTCCATAATTTTAGGAAGCATAACGTTATTCTTCACCTTCAGACTTATTTCACGATCAATGACAATGCTAGAATGTTTGGTCGCCCTCAATATTTGATTCTATCAGGCACCATGTGACCCAATGTTACCTATACAAGTCAATTGCAGACCATCCCTTTCACTACTAGGGATATTCAATAAAATTAAGCGTATTCACAGAGAAAATTCTATCCAGTTTGTTAATCAAAAATTTCTTTTCTTTTCTTTTTTATGAATAAGACATCATTGCACAACTTAGTTTAAATAGATAAAAAAAAAAAGTCCAAAAAGAGATTACAATACAAATTAAGGTAAGAAATTATTATTTTTATTGGCTATAACAAAACCCTTCTAATTCACAGGGATAAACAATTTTGTGATATTTTGATGATCTTATACAGCAAAGCATACTAAATAGTAAATATGTTTAGAAATTTAGAATCAAATCTATGAATGAAAGTTAGCTGTATAATATAGTCAACCAACCAACTTGATTTCTGAGTTCAAAGACTTGATTGAGAACCAATGAAAATAAAAGATCAAATTTAGATTACTTTTTGAATCTTCAATAATAAATCTTTCATAACAGTAATAAAATAGGTCATTCACTCCATATTAGCTTACAGTCACCTTTGGGTCCTTAATCAAATGTGTTTAGTTAGTTACATTACCTTGTTTGGTCATCGGACAATAATCCATTTTAAAAGGAGGAATGCTTATAACCACAGTCTCAGTTCTGAGATGTCCCCTTGCTATAGCCTTAATGACTTAAGAGATCTTCCTTATGAAAATCCATATCTCTATGATTCTTGTATTATTTTTTTCAGGATTTGCATAGTGACACTTGGAGAAACACATCCAATTCTGGCGGAGCACAAGAGTATACGGAGTGTCAGCTTTACAGTAGGCGATGTCAACAGGCTGGACAATAAAGTCTCGGGGAAAGGCAAGCGGGTAAACATGCGTAACTTCTTGTTCATCTTATCAGTTGGTCTTGGAGATGTAGAATAGGCCTGATACATGTTGTAAGAGGCAACTAATGTAAGCGGGAGCCATAGTTGCTCAGTGGTTTGCATGCCAGACTTGCAACCGAAAGAGTGTGAGTTTGAACCCTAACATTGGATCAGCCCAGGTCAGCTACTGTTGTGTGTCCTTGGGCAAGATACTTTACTCCAATTGCCTAGACACTAAATAACCTACTTATGTTGCTGTGCTGTAAAACACTAAATCAAACCAAACAATTAGTGTAATTGTATAACAAGTTAGAACAGCTTATGCCATGTACTTTTGACACCTCAGTTGTTGTTGTGAGGTTGTCTTTGATGAATCCATTAAACCAGGAGGAAACCATATATCACCATAGCACCTGCTAGAACTGTGTATTGAATGTTGAACTACAGATGTGCAAAGTGAGTGCATTACCACTTTGCTATCAAGGCCACGTTCACTATGTTGAAGGTCCCAGGGAAATCCTGTTTGAATATATGTGCATACATTCTCACAATACTGCATTATTTAAACTTATTTATGGTTAAATTTAGTTTCGGACAGTTGATCTTTTTCAACCATTTGAAACAGTGATGATATCATATATTGATGTTTTGTCATTTGAATCAGCATGATGATGATATTGGCAGAAAATATAGATCAGCAGTATTGTATAGATACGAGATAATCCCCTCCTGTAAACCTGTTTTCAGTTCACTGCAATGCAGAGCACTAATTCAGAGTAGCATGTTGACCATAATCGGCTGCGTCCTCAGGATTAGTATATTTTAATCAATACCTGTTTGTCCGATGTAAATAGCAACAGTCTACTGGCAATGGTCAGTGGAAAAACAACAATGGAGTTTTCTGTGAGCTGTAGCCTTGGCTTTGGCACTTGGCTGGGCACACAAACATCATTTTGTTATTGTGACATTATCATAAAAATGTGGCAGTATCACAATCCAGACACTTTAATTCCTATCAGTTTTATTCAGATTAACATGTAAACCAAATTAACAAAATTAATCAGGGTAGTCAAATTATCTGTAAACTGTATGTAGTCAAGTTGCAAGTATGGGATATCATTTCATGTGACTGAGTTGATTTCTTTGTACTTTTGTTGATTTGATTTCATTTTAAGGATAAAGTGGATACAAATGTTCATGGGATGAATGTTAAATATGTTAAAGATTGAAATGTGAGGAAAGAATAATGTTTACTCTTTATATGTGAAGATTTAAACAGAAGAAAAACAGGGATATTTCACATATCTCAAACAGGAGTATTAAATATACCTCAAACAGGGATATTTAATATATTTAAAACAGGAATATTACATATATCTCAAATGGGGATATTTAACATATCTCAAACAGGAATATTACATGTATGTCAAGCACGAATATTACATATACAGTCCTACCCACTTATATCGACATCACTTATGTCGACAAAAAAGCAAAGTCCCGGTCCCTTGGTCTACTATTACTACCAAATTTGTCATGCTTGTGTTGACGTTGAGATAAAAAATAAACGTACATATCGACAGAAGCCCTTGGTCCCAGCTTGAACAAATCCTTTGTTTTCTAACCATTTATGTCGACAAGCTGCAAGTTCCGACCCATGCTTTGTTTAACAATATTTAGTTGATCTTGCCGCCAAGCTTTAATTTTGCTGCCGGATCATTTATGTCAACAAGCGGCCAGTTCTGACCTGTACTTTGTTCAACAATTAGTTGATCTGGCCGCCAGGCTTTAATGTCTCGGTCGGATTAAAAAACAGGCTTTTGTTTGGTCCTATAAAGTTGGCCTCTCACGGCGACTTAAATAACACATGTACCCTTCATCAAAGCAAGCCGGTTACAATTATCAATAAAAACAATCCACCCTTCATTAAAAAAAATCATCACCTAACTTGAATAAAAGCAATGAAATCTGATCGATTGTTGCATTTTCCAAAGTGATCAGTGATTAAAACAAGTTTATTGTGCTGTGAAAGTTTCCTTTTTAACTTTATTTATGTTTACGATGGCTACCAACGGCAGCATAAAACGCGGATTAAATTTACAGTCTCTGGAAACTAAATATCTGGCTGTTAAGGAAGTTGAAGGTGGGGCATCTCGCAAAGATGTCTGTGAAAACTTTTCACTTAAACATAACATTCTGTCAGGATGGATGATAAACCAACAAGTTCTCCACCTTTTTTATTTTTTAGTGGTGGTGGACTTAGTCTATAAAGAAAGTCTACTTTGAAGGTAAATTTATCATATCAGCCGCATATCTCTTGTTCAATTTTATGTACTTTTCACGATGAGTTCAGTAAATAAATACATGTTTTCATTTCCCTGTGAATAGCCTCATCCCCTTGGTAGCCTCAGTAAGATGGGAACATGTATTGTTTCAGGCTGACCAAAATCTAGGCCAATTTAAGTAGATGTACAAGTACTTGTAGCATGTAAATAACAACTAAGCAACCATTTGCTACTGGCGACAATGAATATCGTAGTGAATTGTATAGACGTGTTAGATCAGATGAGGACAACCATTTTTTATACATGTGTTTCCTATCAGGATGTGACCGATGCATACATTTTCTAACATGAGACCCGTACACGAATTCATGGATTTTTCATATACATGCACTTAATGCATTGTTGATTTTATTACACAAAGGTAACCAAAATGTAATTTGTCAATATAGAATTGTATTTCACACTGGTTTTGACTTCATGTACTCAAAATTTCCATTGTTTGTTTTCTCAAAGTGTAAATCCTACTCACTGACGACAGGTGACCCCATACAGATGAATTTAACTTGTATGCAGGTCCAAGAGAAATTTTTTTTTTCAGACACCCCCCCACACACACACACACACACACTTATCTCGACAACCGCTTATGTCAACAATATTTCCTCGGGCCCGAGGATGTCAACATAAACGGGTAGGACTGTATCTCAAACATGAATATTACATATCTCAAACATGGATATTTCATATATCTCAAACATGGATATTTCATATATCTCAAACAGGTGTATTTCATATATCTCAAACAGGGATATTTCATATATTTCAAACAGGGATATTTCATATATCTCAAACAGGGATATTTCATATATCTCAAACAAGAATATTTCATATATCTCAAACAGGGATATTTCATATATCTCAAACAGGAATATTTCACATATCTCAAAACAGGGATATTTCATATATCTCAAAAAAAGCCATCACTGTCTTGAAAAGATTTATAGTATTTCTGTGGATTAAAGCACTAGTCTACAAGTAGCTTTCATTACAGTTCAAAAACCAAAGTTGTCTTCCCTCGATAGCAAATTGTGCCTGAAGTCATTATCAGTTTTCTGGATAAATAAATGCTCAAACAAATAGTATATCTCCCAAAGAATTTGAATGATTTTCTTTATACTGTCATTAAATGGTTATAGAAATCATGAATGATGTCAGAGTTTGTTATTATCTCTGCATTTATATTGAAGCATGGGGATATTGTGTTACAGTTCATTCACATGATTGCATATCCATGTGTAATATTATTGAACTCCCCCTCCACAGTTAAAGTTAGACACATGAAAGTTGGGTAAATTATAGTCCAATGGGTGTAGATTGTTACCAGGGGTTAAGCTAGATTTGATTTTTAGGGAGAAGTGACTTCTCCTTTTGGACAGAATAGGGAGAAGTGAGAGCAGAACAGGGAGAAGTGGCAGCATAGCAAGAAATGCAATATATATATATATATATATATATATATATATATATATATATATATATATATATATATATATATATAGTCTGTGTGTGCTCTAGTTCTCTTATATGAACTGTGTCCTCTATTTCTCATTATGAATATTTCCATTTAACATTGGTTTTAAGCAATACTTTATCTTCAAGTAGAAAATTCTCTTTGTTGTATATATATTATAAACACATTTTGTAAATATATGAATGTATTATACTCGTATGCAGTGTATTAATACTTGAATGTGTGTATGTTTAGATGTAGAGAAATATGCAATGTATCTTGGCCATATGACTTTAAAAAAGCATAGCAGAAACTATACATTGTAATTAATTTTAACTGACAGGAGTACCTAGATTCACAGTATTGTAATTACAAATAGGTAAAAAATACTTTAGCAACCGCCACGTAAAGAACAAATTGTATTTTTTTTTAGTTTCTTCACTAGAAAATGGCAGTCAAAAACATTTCTAAACTACTTTGAAAAAGCCTCTATATTAGGTTATAACACGCACATGAGAGCACATGTACATGTGTCTTCAACATCATGTAGTTATATTTACAGAGAATCTTTTCAATTGTAGTAATATTTACAGACGATCTTTTCATTAGTAATATTTACAGATGATCCTTTCATTTGTAAAATTTACAGATGATCTTTTCAGTTGTAGTAATATTTACAGAGCATCTTTTCAGCTGTAGTTATATTTACAGAGGATTTTATCAATTGTAATATTTACAGAAGATCTTTTCAATTGTAGTAATATTTACAGAGGATCTTTTCAGTTGTAGTTATATTTACAGCGGATCTTTTCAGTTGTAATATTTACAGAGGATCTTTTCAGTTGTAATATTTACAGATGATCTTTTCAGTTGTAATATTTACAGAGGATCTTTTCAGTTGTAATGTTTACAGAGGATCTTTTCACTTGTAATATTTACAGAAGATCTTTTTTCAATTGTAGTCATATTTACAGAAGATCTTTTCAGTTGTAATATTTACAGAGGATCTTTTCAGTTGTAGTAATATTTACAGAGGATCTTTTCAGTTGTAGTAATATTTACAGAGGATCTTTTCAGTTGTAATATTTACAGAGAATCTTTTCAGTTCTAGTAATATTTACAGAGGATCTTTTCAGTTGTAGTAATATTTACAGAGGATCTTTTCAGTTGTAGTTATATTTACAGATAATCTTTTCAATTGTAGTAATATTTACAGAGGATCTTTTCAGTTGTAGTAATATTTACAGAGGATCTTTTCAGTTGTAGTTATATTTACAGAGGTTCTTTTCAGTTGTAGTTATATTTACAGATAATCTTTTCAATTGTAGTAATATTTACAGAGGATCTTTTCAGTTGTAATATTTGCAGAGGATCTTATCAATTGTAGTAATATTTACAGAGGATCTTTTCAGTTGTAATATTTACACAGGATCTTATCAATTGTAATATTTACAGAGGATCTTTTCAGTTGTAGTAATATTTACTGAGGATCTTTTCAGCTGTAATATTTACAGAGGATCTTATCAATTGTAATATTTACAGAGGTTCTTTTCAGTTGTAATATTTACAGAGGTTCTTTTCAATTGTAGTAATATTTACAGAGGATCTTTTCAGCTGTAATATTTACAGATGATCTTATCAATTGTAGTAATATTTGAAGAGGATCATTTCTGCTGTAGTTACATTTACAGAGGATCTTATCAATTGTAATATTCGTAGAGGATCTTTTCAGTTGTAATAATATTTACAGAAGATCTTTTCAATTTTAGTTATATTTACAGCGGATCTTATCAATGGTAGTGATAGTTACAGAGGATCTTTTCAATTCCAGTCATATTTACAGAAGATATTTTCAGTTGTAATATTTACAGAAGATCTTTTCAGTTGTAATATTTACAGAAGATCTTTTCAGTTGTAATATTTACAGAGGATCTTTTCTGTAGTAATATTTACAGAGTATCTTTTCAGTTGTAATATTTACAGAAGATCTTTTCAGTTGTAATATTTACAGAGGATCTTTTCAGTTGTAGTCATATTTACAGAAGATCTTTTCAATTGTAATATTTACAGAGGATCTTTACAGTTGTAGTCATATTTACAGAAGATCTTTTCAGTTGTAATATTTACAGAGGATCTTATCAATTGTAGTAATATTTACAGAGGATCTTTTCATTTGTAATATTTACAGAGGATCTTTTCAATTGTAGTAATATTTACAGAGGATCTTTTCAGTTGTATTATTTACAGAGGATCTTTTCAGTTGTAGTAATATTTACAGAGCATCTTTTCAGTTGTAGTAATATTTACAGAGGATCTTTTCAGTTGTAGTATTTACAGATGATCTTTTCAGTTGTAATATTATTTACAGATGATCTTTTCGCGTTGTAATATTTACAGAGGATCTTTTCAGTTGTAGTATTTACAGAGGATCTTTTCAGTTGTATTATTTACAGAGGATCTTTTCAGTTGTAGTATTATTTACAGATGATCTTTTCAGTTGTAGTATTTACAGAGGATCTTTTCAGTTGTAGTATTTACAGAGGATCTTTTCAGTTGTAGTATTATTTACAGAGGATCTTTTCAGTTGTAGTATTTACAGAGGATCTTTTCAGTTGTAGTAATATTTACAGAGGATCTTTTCAGTTGTAGTATTTACAGATGATCTTTTCAGTTGTAATATTATTTACAGATGATCTTTTCAGTTGTAGTATTATTTACAGAGGATCTTTTCAGTTGTAGTATTTACAGAGGATCTTTTCAGTTGTAGTATTTACAGAGGATCTTTTCAGTTGTAGTATTATTTACAGAGGATCTTTTCAGTTGTAGTATTTACAGAGGATCTTTTCAGTTGTATTATTTACAGAGGATCTTTTCAGTTGTAGTATTTACGGAGGATCTTTTCAGTTGTAGTATTTACAGAGGATCTTTTCAGTTGTAGTATTATTTACAGATGATCTTTTCAGTTGTAGTATTTACAGAGGATCTTTTCAGTTGTAGTATTTACAAATGATCTTTTTAGTTGTAATATTATTTACAGAGGATCTTTTCAGTTGTAGTATTTACAGAGGATCTTTTCAGTTGTAGTATTTACAGATGATCTTTTCAGTTGTAATATTTACAGAGGATCTTTTCAGTTGTAGTATTTACAGAGGATCTTTTCAGTTGTAGTATTTACAGAGGATCTTTTCAGTTGTAATATTTACAGAGGATCTTTTCAGTTATAGTATTTATAGAGGATCTTTTGAGTTGTAATATTATTTACAGATGATCTTTGCAGTTGTAATATTTACAGAGGATCTTTTCAGTTGTAGTATTATTTACAGAGGATCTTTTCAGTTGTAGTAATATTTACAGAGGATCTTTTCAGTTGTAGTAATATTTACAGATGATCTTTTCAGTTGTAGTAATATTTACAGAGGATCTTTTCAGTTGTAATATTTACAGAGGATCTTTTCAGTTGTAGTAATATTTACAGAGAATCTTTTCAGTTGTAATATTATTTACAGAGGATCTTTTCAGTTGTAGTAATATTTACAGAGGATCTTTTCAGTTGTAGTAATATTTACAGAGGATCTTTTCAGTTGTTATATTTACAGAGGATCTTTTCAGTTGTTATATTTTCAGAGGATCTTTTCATTAGTAATATTTACAGAGAATCTTTTCAGTTGTAGTAATATTTACAGATGATCTTTTCAGTTGTAGTAATATTTAGAGGATCTTTTCAGTTGTATATTTACAAATGATCTTTTCAGTTGTAGTAATATTTACAGAGGTTCTTTTCAGTTGTAATATTTACAGAGGATCTTTTCAGTTGTAGTAATATTTACAAGGGATCTTTTCAGTTGTATTATTTACAGAGGATCTTTTCAGTTGTAGTAATATTTACAGAGGATCTTTTCAGTTGTAGTAATATTTACAGAGGATCTTTTCAGTTGTAATATTTACAGAGGATCTTTTCAGTTGTAGTATTATTTACAGAGGATCTTTTCAGTTGTAGTAATATTTACAGAGGATCTTTTCAGTTGTAGTGATATTTACAGAGGATCTTTTCAGTTGTAGTAATATTTACAGAGGATCTTTTCAGTTGTAGTAATATTTACAGAGGATCTTTTCAGTTGTAATATTTACAGAGGATCTTTTCAGTTGTAGTAATATTTACAGAGGATCTTTTCAGTTGTAATATTTACAGATGATCTTTTCAGGTGTAGTATTATTTACAGAGGATCTTTTCAGTTGTATTATTTACAGAGGATCTTTTCAGCTGTAGTAATATTCACAGAGGATCTTTTCAGTTGTAGTAATATTTACAGAGGATCTTTTCAGTTGTAGTAATATTTACAGAGGATCTTTTCAGTTGTAGTAATATTTACAGAGGATCTTTTCAGTTGTAGTAATATTTACAGATGATCTTTTCAGTTGTAATATTTACAGAGGATCTTTTCAGTTGTAATATTTACAGACGATCTTTTCAGTTGTATTATTTACAGAGGATCTTTTTAGCTGTAACAATATTTACAGAGGATCTTTTCAGTTGTAGTAATATTTACAGAGGATCTTTTCAGTTGTAGTAATATTTACCGATGATCTTTTCAGTTGTAGTAATATTTACAGAGGTTCTTTTCAATTGTAGTAATATTTACAAATGATCTTTTCAGTTGTTACTAGTAATATTTTACAGAGAATGTTTTCAGTTGTAGTAATATTTACAGAGGTTCTTTTCAGTTGTAGTAATATTTACGAGGTTCTTTTCAGTTGTAATATTTACAGAGGTTCTTTTCAGTTGTAATATTTACAGAGGATCTTTTCAGTTGTATTATTTACAGAGGATCTTTTCAGTTGTAGTAATATTTACAGAGGATCTTTTCAATTGTAGTTATATTTACAGAGGATCTTTTCAGTTGTATTATTTACAGAGGATCTTTTCAGTTGTATTATTTACAGAGGATCTTTTCAGCTGTAGTAATATTTACAGAGGATCTTTTCAGTTGTATTATTTACAGAGGATCTTTTCAGTTGTATTATTTACAGAGGATCTTTTCAGTTGTAGTAATATTTACAGAGGATCTTTTCAGTTGTAGTAATATTTACAGAGGATCTTTTCAGTTGTAGTAATATTTACAGAGGATCTTTTCAATTGTAGTTATATTTACAGAGGATCTTTTCAGTTGTATTATTTACAGAGGATCTTTTCAGTTGTATTATTTACAGAGGATCTTTTCAGTTGTAGTAATATTTACAGAGGATCTTTTCAGTTGTAGTAATATTTACAGAGGATCTTTTCAGTTGTAGTAATATTTACAGAGGTTCTTTTCAGTTGTAGTAATATTTACGAGGTTCTTTTCAGTTGTAATATTTACAGAGGTTCTTTTCAGTTGTAGTAATATTTACAGAGGTCCTTTTCAGTTGTAATATTTTCAGAGGTTCTTTTCAGTTGTAGTAATATTTACATAGGTTCTTTTCAGTTGTAGTAATATCTACAGAGGTTCTTTTCAGTTGTGATATTTACAGAGGTTCTTTTCAATTGTAGTAATATTTACAGAGGTTCTTTTCAGTTGTAATATTTACAGAGGATCTTTTCAGTTGTAGTAATATTTACAGAGGATCTTTTCAGTTGTAATATTGACAGAGGTTCTTTTCCGTTGTAGTAATATTGACAGAGGTTCTTTTCAGTTGTAATATTTACAGTGGTTTTTTCAGTTGTAGTAATATTTACAGAGGTTTTTTCAGTTGTAGTAATATTTACAGAGGTTCTTTTCAGTTGTAATATTTACAGAGGTTCTTTTCAGAGGTTCTTTTCAATTGTAGTGATATTTACAAATGTTCTTTTCAGTTGTAATATTGACAGAGGTTCTTTTCAGTTGTGATATTTACAGAGGTTCTTTTCAGTTGTAGTAATATTTACAGATTCTTTTCAGAGGTTCTTTTCAATTGTAGTAATATTTACAAATGTTCTTTTCAGTTGTAATATTGACAGAGGATCTTTTCAGTTGTAATATTTACAGATGATCTTTTCAGTTGTAGTAATATTTACAGAGGTTCTTTTCAGTTGTAATATTTACAGAGGATCTTTTCAATTGTAGTTATATTTACAGAGGATCTTTTCAGTTGTATTATTTACAGAGGATCTTTTCAGTTGTATTATTTACAGAGGATCTTTTCAGTTGTAGTAATATTTACAGAGGATCTTTTCAGTTGTAGTAATATTAACAGAGGATCTTTTCAGTTGTAGTAATATTTACAGAGGATCTTTTCAGTTGTAGTAATATTTACAGAGGATCTTTTCAGTTGTAGTAATATTTACAGAGGATCTTTTCAGTTGTAGTAATATTTACGAGGTTCTTTTCAGTTGTAATATTTACAGAGGTTCTTTTCAGTTGTAGTAATATTTACAGAGGTCCTTTTCAGTTGTAATATTTACAGAGGTTCTTTTCAGTTGTAGTAATATTTACATAGTTTCTTTTCAGTTCTAGTAATATTTACAGAGGTTCTTTTCAGTTGTGATATTTACAGAGGTTCTTTTCAATTGTAGTAATATTTACAGAGGTTCTTTTCAGTTGTAATATTTACAGAGGATCTTTTCAGTTGTAGGAATATTTACAGAGGATCTTTTCAGTTGTAATATTGACAGAGGTTCTTTTCCGTTGTAGTAATATTGACAGAGGTTCTTTTCAGTTGTAATATTTACAGTGGTTTTTTCAGTTGTAGTAATATTTACAGAGGTTTTTTCAGTTGTAGTAATATTTACAGAGGTTCTTTTCAGTTGTAATATTTACAGAGGTTCTTTTCAGAGGTTCTTTTCAATTGTAGTGATATTTACAAATGTTCTTTTCAGTTGTAATATTGACAGAGGTTCTTTTCAGTTGTGATATTTACAGGGGTTCTTTTCAGTTGTATTAATATTTATTTGAGATTCTTTTCAGGTGTTCTTTTCAATTGTAGTAATATTTACAAATGTTCTTTTCAGTTGTAATATTTACAGAGGATCTTTTCAGGTGTAATATTTACAGAGGATCTTTTCAGTTGTAGTAATATTTACAGAGGTTCTTTTCAGTTGTAATATTTACAGAGGATCTTTTCAGTTGTAGTAATATTTACAGGGGATCTTTTCAGTTGTATTATTTACAGAGGATCTTTTCAGTTGTAGTAATATTTACAGAGGATCTTTTCAGTTGTAGTAATATTTACAGAGGATCTTTTCAGTTGTAATATTTACAGAGGATCTTTTCAGTTGTAGTAATATTTACAGAGGATCTTTTCAGCTGTAGTAATATTTACAGAGGATCTTTTCAGTTGTAGTAATATTTACAGAGGATCTTTTCAGTTGTAGTAATATTTACAGAGGATCTTTTCAGTTGTAGTAATATTTACAGAGGATCTTTTCAGTTGTAGTAATATTTACAGATGATCTTTTCAGTTGTAATATTTACAGAGGATCTTTTCAGTTGTAATATTTACAGACGATCTTTTCAGTTGTATTATTTACAGAGGATCTTTTTAGCTGTAACAATATTTACAGAGGATCTTTTCAGTTGTAGTAATATTTACAGAGGATCTTTTCAGTTGTAGTAATATTTACCGATGATCTTTTCAGTTGTAGTAATATTTACAGAGGTTCTTTTCAATTGTAGTAATATTTACAAATGATCTTTTCAGTTGTTACTAGTAATATTTTACAGAGAATGTTTTCAGTTGTAGTAATATTTACAGAGGTTCTTTTCAGTTGTAGTAATATTTACGAGGTTCTTTTCAGTTGTAATATTTACAGAGGTTCTTTTCAGTTGTAATATTTACAGAGGATCTTTTCAGTTGTATTATTTACAGAGGATCTTTTCAGTTGTAGTAATATTTACAGAGGATCTTTTCAATTGTAGTTATATTTACAGAGGATCTTTTCAGTTGTATTATTTACAGAGGATCTTTTCAGTTGTATTATTTACAGAGGATCTTTTCAGCTGTAGTAATATTTACAGAGGATCTTTTCAGTTGTATTATTTACAGAGGATCTTTTCAGTTGTATTATTTACAGAGGATCTTTTCAGTTGTAGTAATATTTACAGAGGATCTTTTCAGTTGTAGTAATATTTACAGAGGATCTTTTCAGTTGTAGTAATATTTACAGAGGATCTTTTCAATTGTAGTTATATTTACAGAGGATCTTTTCAGTTGTATTATTTACAGAGGATCTTTTCAGTTGTATTATTTACAGAGGATCTTTTCAGTTGTAGTAATATTTACAGAGGATCTTTTCAGTTGTAGTAATATTTACAGAGGATCTTTTCAGTTGTAGTAATATTTACAGAGGTTCTTTTCAGTTGTAGTAATATTTACGAGGTTCTTTTCAGTTGTAATATTTACAGAGGTTCTTTTCAGTTGTAGTAATATTTACAGAGGTCCTTTTCAGTTGTAATATTTTCAGAGGTTCTTTTCAGTTGTAGTAATATTTACATAGGTTCTTTTCAGTTGTAGTAATATCTACAGAGGTTCTTTTCAGTTGTGATATTTACAGAGGTTCTTTTCAATTGTAGTAATATTTACAGAGGTTCTTTTCAGTTGTAATATTTACAGAGGATCTTTTCAGTTGTAGTAATATTTACAGAGGATCTTTTCAGTTGTAATATTGACAGAGGTTCTTTTCCGTTGTAGTAATATTGACAGAGGTTCTTTTCAGTTGTAATATTTACAGTGGTTTTTTCAGTTGTAGTAATATTTACAGAGGTTTTTTCAGTTGTAGTAATATTTACAGAGGTTCTTTTCAGTTGTAATATTTACAGAGGTTCTTTTCAGAGGTTCTTTTCAATTGTAGTGATATTTACAAATGTTCTTTTCAGTTGTAATATTGACAGAGGTTCTTTTCAGTTGTGATATTTACAGAGGTTCTTTTCAGTTGTAGTAATATTTACAGAGATTCTTTTCAGAGGTTCTTTTCAATTGTAGTAATATTTACAAATGTTCTTTTCAGTTGTAATATTGACAGAGGATCTTTTCAGTTGTAATATTTACAGAGGATCTTTTCAATTGTAGTTATATTTACAGAGGATCTTTTCAGTTGTATTATTTACAGAGGATCTTTTCAGTTGTATTATTTACAGAGGATCTTTTCAGTTGTAGTAATATTTACAGAGGATCTTTTCAGTTGTAGTAATATTAACAGAGGATCTTTTCAGTTGTAGTAATATTTACAGAGGATCTTTTCAGTTGTAGTAATATTTACAGAGGATCTTTTCAGTTGTAGTAATATTTACAGAGGATCTTTTCAGTTGTAGTAATATTTACGAGGTTCTTTTCAGTTGTAATATTTACAGAGGTTCTTTTCAGTTGTAGTAATATTTACAGAGGTCCTTTTCAGTTGTAATATTTACAGAGGTTCTTTTCAGTTGTAGTAATATTTACATAGTTTCTTTTCAGTTCTAGTAATATTTACAGAGGTTCTTTTCAGTTGTGATATTTACAGAGGTTCTTTTCAATTGTAGTAATATTTACAGAGGTTCTTTTCAGTTGTAATATTTACAGAGGATCTTTTCAGTTGTAGGAATATTTACAGAGGATCTTTTCAGTTGTAATATTGACAGAGGTTCTTTTCCGTTGTAGTAATATTGACAGAGGTTCTTTTCAGTTGTAATATTTACAGTTGTTTTTTCAGTTGTAGTAATATTTACAGAGGTTTTTTCAGTTGTAGTAATATTTACAGAGGTTCTTTTCAGTTGTAATATTTACAGAGGTTCTTTTCAGAGGTTCTTTTCAATTGTAGTGATATTTACAAATGTTCTTTTCAGTTGTAATATTGACAGAGGTTCTTTTCAGTTGTGATATTTACAGAGGTTCTTTTCAGTTGTATTAATATTTATTTGAGATTCTTTTCAGGTGTTCTTTTCAATTGTAGTAATATTTACAAATGTTCTTTTCAGTTGTAATATTTACAGAGGATCTTTTCAGGTGTAATATTTACAGATGATCTTTTCAGTTGTAGTAATATTTACAGAGGTTCTTTTCAGTTGTAATATTTACAGAGGATCTTTTCAGTTGTAGTAATATTTACAGGGGATCTTTTCAGTTGTATTATTTACAGAGGATCTTTTCAGTTGTAGTAATATTTACAGAGGATCTTTTCAGTTGTAGTAATATTTACAGAGGATCTTTTCAGTTGTAATATTTACAGAGGATCTTTTCAGTTGTAGTAATATTTACAGAGGATCTTTTCAGTTGTAGTAATATTTACAGAGGATCTTTTCAGTTGTAGTATTATTTACAGAGGATCTTTTCAGTTGTATTATTTACAGAGGATCTTTTCAGCTGTAGTAATATTTACAGAGGATCTTTTTAGTTGTCGTAATATTTACAGAGGATCTTTTCAGTTGTAGTAATATTTAGAGAGGATCTTTTCAGTTGTAGTAATATTTACAGATGATCTTTTCAGTTGTAGTAATATTTACAGAGGATCTTTTTAGTTGTAGTAATATTTACAGATGATCTTTTCAGTTGTAATATTTACAGAGGATCTTTTCAGTTGTAGTAATATTTACAGATGATCTTTTCAGTTGTAGTATTATTTACAGAGGATCTTTTCAGTTGTATTATTTACAGAGGATCTTTTCAGCTGTAGTAATATTTACAGGGGATCTTTTCAGTTGTAGTAATATTTGCAGAGGATCTTTTCATTGTAGTAATATTTACCGATGATCTTTTCAGTTGTAGTAATATTTACAGAGGTTCTTTTCAATTGTAGTAATATTTACAAATGATCTTTTCAGTTGTTACTAGTAATATTTTACAGAGAATGTTTTCAATTGTAGTAATATTTACAGAGGTTCTTTTCAGTTGTAGTAATATTTACGAGGTTCTTTTCAGTTGTAATATTTACAGAGGTTCTTTTCAGTTGTAATATTTACAGAGGATCTTTTCAATTGTAGTAATATTTACAGAGGATCTTTTTTAGTTGTATTATTTACAGAGGATCTTTTCAGTTGTAGTAATATTTACAGAGAATCTTTTCAGTTGTAGTAATATTTACAGAGGATCTTTTCAATTGTAGTTATATTTACAGAGGATCTTTTCAGTTGTATTATTTACAGAGGATCTTTTCACTTGTATTATTTACAGAGGATCTTTTCAGCTGTAGTAATATTTACAGAGGATCTTTTCAGTTGTATTATTTACAGAGGATCTTTTCAGTTGTATTATTTACAGAGGATCTTTTCAGTTGTAGTAATATTTACAGGGGATCTTTTCAGCTTTAGTAATATTTACAGAGGATCTTTTCAGTTGTAGTAATATTTACGAGGTTCTTTTCAGTTGTAGTAATATTTACGAGGTTCTTTTCAGTTGTAATATTTTACAGAGAATGTTTTCAATTGTAGTAATATTTACAAATGATCTTTTCAGTTGTTACTAGTAATATTTACAGAGAATTTTTTCAATTGTAGTAATATTTACGAGGTTCTTTTCAGTTGTAGTAATTTTTACGAGGTTCTTTTCAGTTGTAATATTTACAGAGGATCTTTTCAATTGTAGTAATATTTACAGAGGATCTTTTCAGTTGTTTTATTTACAGAGGATCTTTTCAGTTTTAGTAATATTTACAGAGGATCTTTTCAGTTGTAGTAATATTTACAGAGGATCTTTTCAGCTGTAGTAATATTTACAGAGGATCTTTTCAGTTGTAGTAATATTTACGAGGTTCTTTTCAGTTGTAATATTTACGAGGTTCTTTTCCGTTGTAGTAATATTTACAGAGGATCTTTTCAGTTGTAGTAATATTTACAGAGGATCTTTTCAGTTTTAGTAATATTTACAGAGGATCTTTTCAGTTGTAGTAATATTTACAGAGGATCTTTTCAGCTGTAGTAATATTGACAGAGGATCTTTTCAGTTGTAGTAATATTTACGAGGTTCTTTTCAGTTGTAATATTTACGAGGTTCTTTTCAGTTGTAGTAATATTTACAGAGGATCTTTTTAGTTGTAGTAATATTTAAAGAGGATCTTTTCAGTTGTAGTAATATTTACAGAGGATCTTTTCAGTTGTAGTAATATTTACAGAGGATCTTTTCAGTTGTAGTAATATTTACAGAGGATCTTTTCAATTGTTGTTATATTTACAGAGGATCTTTTCAGTTGTATTATTTACAGAGGATCTTTTCAGTTGTAGTAATATTTACAGAAGATCTTTTCAGTTGTAGTAATATTTACAGAGGATCTTTTCAGTTGTAGTAATATTTACAGAGGATCTTTTCAGTTGTAGTAATATTTACAGAGGTTCTTTTCAGTTGTAGTAATATTTACGAGGTTCTTTTCAGTTGTAATATTTACAGAGGTTCTTTTCAGTTGTAGTAATATTTACAGAGGTTCTTTTCAGTTGTAGTAATATTTACAGAGGTTCTTTTCAGTTGTAGTAATATTTACAGAGGTTCTTTTCAGTTGTAGTAATATTTACATAGGTTCTTTTCAGTTGTAGTAATATTTACAGAGGTTCTTTTCAGTTGTGATATTTACAGAGGTTCTTTTAAATTGTAGTAATATTTACAGAGGTTCTTTTCAGTTGTAATATTTACAGAGGATCTTTTCAGTTGTAGGAATATTTACAGAGGATCTTTTCAGTTGTAATATTGACAGAGGTTCTTTTCCATTGTAGTAATATTGACAGAGGTTCTTTTCAGTTGTAATATTTACAGTGTTTTTTTCAGTTGTAGTAATATTTACAGAGGTTTTTTCAGTTGTAGTAATATTTACAGAGGTTCTTTTCAGTTTTAATATTTACAGAGGTTCTTTTCAGAGGTTCTTTTCAATTGTAGTGATATTTACAAATGTTCTTTTCAGTTGTAATATTGACAGAGGTTCTTTTCAGTTGTAATATTTACAGAGGTTCTTTTCAGTTGTGATATTTACAGAGGTTCTTTTCAGTTGTAGTAATATTTACAGAGGTTCTTTTCAGAGGTTCTTTTCAATTGTAGTAATATTTACAAATGTTCTTTTCAGTTGTAATATTGACAGAGGTTCTTTTCAGTTGTAATATTTACAGAGGTTCTTTTCAGTTGTAATATTTACAGAGATTCTTTTCAGTTGTAGTAATATTTACAGAGTTTCTTTTCAATTGTAGTAATATTTACAAATGTTCTTTTCAGTTGTAATATTGACAGAGGTTCTTTTCAGTTGTAATATTTACAGAGGTTCTTTTCATTTGTGATATTTACAGAGGTTCTTTTCAGTTGTAATATTTACAGAGGTTCTTTTCAGAGGTTCTTTTCAATTGTAGTAATATTTACAAAGGTTCTTTTCAGTTGTAATATTGACAGAGGTTCTTTTCAGTTGTAATATTTACAGAGGTTCTTTTCAGTTGTGATATTTACAGAGGTTCTTTTCAGTTGTAGTAATATTTACAGAGGTTCTTTTCAGTTGTAATATTTACAGAGGATCTTTTCAGTTGTAGTAATATTTACAGAGGATCTTTTCAGTTGTAATATTGACAGAGGTTATTTTCCGTGTAGTAATATTGACAGAGGTTCTTTTCCGTTGTAGTAATATTGACAGAGGTTCTTTTCAGTTGTAATATTTACAGTGGTTTTTTCAGTTGTAGTAATATTTACAGAAGATCTTTTCAGTTGTAGTCATATTTACAGAAGATCTTTTCAGTTGTAATATTTACAGTGGTTTTTTTCAATTGTAATATTTACAGAAGATCTTTTCAGTTGTAGTCATATTTACAGAGGTTTTTTCAGTTGTAGTAATATGTACAGAAGATATTTTCAGTTGTAGTCATATTTACAGAAGATCTTTTCAATTGTAATATTTACAGAGGTTCTTTTCAGAGGTTCTTTTCAATTGTGGTCATATTTACACAGGTTCTTTTCAGTTGTAATATTTACAGAGGTTCTTTTCAGTTGTAATATTGACAGAAGTTCTTTTCAGTTGTAATATTGACAGAGGTTCTTTTCAGTTGTAATATTTACAGAGGTTCTTTTCAGTTGTAATATTTACAGAGGTTCTTTTCAGTTGTAATATTGACAGAAGTTCTTTTCAGTTGTAATATTTACAGTGGTTTTTTCAGTTGTAGTAATATTTACAGTGGTTTTTTCAGTTGTAATATTGACAGTGTTTTTTTCAGTTGTAGTATTTACATTGGTTTTCTCACTTGTAATATTTACAGTGGTTTTTTCAGTTGTAATATTTACAGTGGTTTTTTCAGTTGTAGTAATATTTACGGTGGTTTTTTCAGTTGTAATATTTACAGTGATTTTTTCAGTTGTAATATTTACAGTGGTTTTTTCAGTTGTAATATTTACGGTGGTTTTTTTCAGTTGTAATATTTACAGTGGTTTTTTCAGTTGTAGTAATATTTACAGTGGTTCTTTTCAGTTGTAGTAATATTTACAGAGGTTCTTTTCAGTTGTAATATTGACAGAGGTTCTTTTCAGAGGTTCTTTTCAATTGTAGTAATATTTACAGAGATTCTTTTGAGTTGTAATATTGAGAGAGGTTCTTTTCAGTTGTAATATTGACAGAAGTTCTTTTCAGTTGTAATATTTACAGTGTTTTTTTCAGTGGTAGTAATATTTACAGTGTTTTTTTCAGTTGTAATATTTACAGAAGTTCTTTTCAGTTGTAATATTTACAGTGGTTTTTTCAGTTGTAGTAATATTTACAGTGGGTTTTTCAGTTGTAATATTTACAGAGGATCTTTTCAGTTGTATTATTTACAGAGGATTTTTTCAGTTGTAGTAATATTTACAGAGGATCTTGTCAGTTGTAATATTTACAGAAGATCTTTTCAGTTGTAATATTTACTGAAGTTCTTTTCAGTTGTAGTATTTACAGAGGATCTTTTCAGTTGTAATATTTACAGTGGATCTTTTCAGTTGTAATATTTACTGAGGATCTTTTCAGTTGTAGTAATATTTACAGAGGATCTTTTCAGTTGTAGTAATATTTACAGAGGTTTTTTTCAGTTGTAGTAATATTTACAGAAGTTCTTTTCAGTTGTAGTATTTACAGAGGTTCTTTTCAGTTGTAGTATTTACAGAGGATCTTTTCAGTTGTAATATTTACAGAGGATCTTTTCAGTTGTAATATTTACAGAGGATCTTTTCAGTTGTAGTATTTACAGAAGTTCTTTTCAGTTGTAGTATTTACAGAGGTTCTTTTCAGTTGTAGTATTTACAGAGGATCTTTTCAGTTGTAATATTTACAGAGGATCTTTTCAGTTGTAATATTTACAGAGGATCTTTTCAGTTGTAGTAATATTTACAGATGATCTTTTCAGATGTAATATTTACAGAGGATCTTTTCAGTTGTAGTAATATTTACAGAGGTTCTTTTCAGTTGTAGTAATATTTACAGAGGTTCTTTTCAGTTGTAGTAATATTTACAGAGGTTCTTTTCAGAGGTTCTTTTCAATTGTAGTAATATTTACAAATGATCTTTTCAGTTGTTACTAGTAATATTTTACAGAGAATGTTTTCAATTGTAGTAATATTTACAGAGGATCTTTTGATACTTTTCCTAGGTAGTAATGTGTGAGTCAGGGTCAAAAGTTAGAACATGATTAATATTTTAGGCATCTATTTCACACAATATCAGTGAAAGCATCTGGAAACATTATAGGCCACCATACAATAATTAGATCACCATGACTTTTTTATTTTAAATGATTTTGATCTTTTTTTATTTTTTAATTTACTTCATAGTTGATTAGTGTTTTGCATTACTGCAGAGTCTTAAATATATTTTTTCATGACATCATCAGTACAAGAAACAATGCTGTCAAGGTCATTAAGTTTTATTGTTTTGTCTGGCGTTGATGAAGCATTATTTCTTCTAAACTCACTTGGTGGTACTTAAAGCTATGTATCGTATTGTGATCTCTGTATCGTGATTTGTATCAAATCTTGACCACCCAGGCAATACACAATCATAGAAGTTTGATCTTGTACCTGGGGGTGGGGCAAGGGGTAGGGGTGACTTTACATAAATTTCAAAGAAATCCAAAGTATTCTGTCTGACATGTCTGAGAATTGGCATGTGTGATCAGTGACCCAAGTGTCAACACAAGTCATCTTTGGACCCCTTTGTCTTTCCAAACCACCCAGGAACTTAGCGACCTGTTCATGACATAAAAACTATTGAGCTCCCCATCCTATAACCATATATTCACTTACTGAGCATGAAAAAGAATATGTATACATGCAACAGACATTGACACCAGAGTCTATCCTAACCCCAGAGACTTACTCCCTGAGTCATAACTTGAGAACGTTTGAGATTCACAACCTATAACTATGTATGCACTTACTGGGCATGAAAAGACAAATTTATACATGCAGCTGACATTGGCCTCAAGGTCTGTCCTCACCCCCACTAGGGACTTAGCCCTTGGGTGATATCTTGGAAACCATCGAGATCCTCACCCAATAACCATATAAATAATTACTGGGCATGAAAAGACAGAGGTATTTCAGTAAGAAAGAAAGTAGACAGATAAGTTGGAAAAGTAGCTGGGAGGTCCAGGAATAACACCCCTGATGGGGGATACTCCAAGAAGCTGAAATGGTGTGGGTGTATCAACTCAAGTCAGACTGTCTCGCCTTGATTGAAAAATTTGAAATTTGCTTTAAACATTTTTTTATGACTATAGAACTTTATAAAATTCACATTGATAATTCATATCATGTATCTCCTTTCTTCAAGATCTTATGGGTTACTTCCTATTAATAGGGAACAAATATATGAGGCAGAATCATCAGATATAAAGATATTGATACTGAACCATTCCAGTATATTCATGTGAGGCAGAATCATCAGGTATAAAGATATTGATACTGAACCATTCCAGTATATTCATGTGAGGCAGAATCATCAGGTATAAAGATATTGATACTGATCCATTCCAGTATATTCATGTGAGGCAGAATCATCAGGTATAAAGATATTGATACTGAACCATTCCAGTATATTCATGTGAGGCAGAATCATCAGGTATAAAGATATTGATACTGAACCATTCCAGTATATTCATGTGAGGCAGAATCATCAGGTATAAGGATATTGATACTGAACCATTCCAGTATATTCATGTTTGTTCGAATGAAATGAATATTGCTTAGCAACTTAGCTGATAACAAATCTGATAAAAGAAGTATGGAAAAAGGCAAGGTGTTAGAAAAGTAAGGAAAATAAACAAAATTGTAATATGGCATAAACTAAAATTAATATTACAAAATAATCAA
Organism: Margaritifera margaritifera; assembly: GCA_029931535.1. Taxonomy (NCBI): domain Eukaryota; kingdom Metazoa; phylum Mollusca; class Bivalvia; order Unionida; family Margaritiferidae; genus Margaritifera; species Margaritifera margaritifera. The sequence goes on along the minus strand of JAQPZY010001482.1, from coordinate 2,676,724 downwards.
TTTAAGAATGGGAGAACATCACAGCATGGTTTATCTATGTATTATGGTGTGAGCAAAGCTTGGGACAGAAGATACTGTATTCTAAAATACTTCATATGTGTTGAAACTGTTTTTTACATATCGTATATACTCGATTATAAGTCGACCCCCCCCCTTTTTAGGGCTGCAAAAAGTAAATTTCTCTTTGACCCTCCTATAAGTCGGGGTGTATTTTGGAAGTCAGATCCGTCTGAAGAGGTGACTTCTTAGTGAGTCAGAAATGCACTTTGGAAATATAAACAAGCCACACTGGATAGATAGATAAGAAAAATAAAGACAAAACCAGTGTAAAATACAATTATATTATTGAGTGAAATATGTCACAAATAAATTGACAACTTACAATTTGTGCATCTTTGTGTAATAAAGTCCATTGAAATCCATAATGCTTGACATTTTAAATCCATTTATATGATAAAAAATCCACTAATTCAATTACAGGTCACATACCGGTATAAAAATAGAAGTTCAGAACGATCCGATTTACAATATCCCGTAATATGTTAATTCCACATGTCATACAAATAAACAATGAAAGTTAAGTCCACTTTTTGTGATTCACGGTATCCTATAAATGTCACTATCTAATGCCATCTGGTACAAGGTCCAAGAATTATTCCTTATTGTCTGATAAAGTTCTGAAATCCTACATATTGTCGTCTAGTCATTGTAAATCGTCGTCGTCTAGTCATCGTAAATCTCGTCCAACTCCGATTCTCGGCTTTACTGTCATATGCGGGTGCTTATGCAGAGCGTGAGCTTGGGCTCTGTGAATAACACTTTGATCATAAAGTCAGAAATCTATTAAAGGCTGCAACTGAACACGTGTCAATTGTGCGGCAAGATCACAGGGAATTCAAATAGCCACCCTCAGTTACTTGGCACTGAACAAGTATCAAACTCAATGGTTGATCAAAGGGTTGTCACATGGGAAAACAAAGAGTGTGGTGCCTTTACAAGCAAAGGGATTAAGGTCAAAGTATATGCACAGGAAATTGTAGAATTCTACTTGGCACTGAACAAGTATAGATTGGCGGCTCGATCAAAAGGATTGTCAACTTGAAAACAAAGTGAGTCCCTTTACAAGCCAAAGACTTATCGGCCCATGTGTACTGGCAGATAACTTGGGAAATATCACTTGGGAATTAAATCTGACTTGTGGAAAAGGAAATACAAATTAAATCAAAACTTTTATTGCATCAAGCACAGCCTTTATACAGCAAAACACAAATATTAATACAAATACAGGATGTTCGAACTGGCATGAAAATGGAGGCAATATACTTACTTGTAAACACCCACAATAAACATTGATGGACACTTCATTTTGCGGTAGGTAGTATTTAATTTACCGGTAATATTTTCAAATTAATAAAATCCAAATAACTGTAGATACATGTATTGTGTAATTCATACCGTCATGAAATGGATAAACACAGTGCATACCATATATGCATTACTGCATAGGAATAGTGGCATGAGAACATAAAAATATATGAATTGACAGTATTTTTATGTACTGCAAAAATCTAGAGTTTCCAACATTACCCCAAGATTTTTTTTTTTTTAATGTCACGCTTATAAGATGACCCCTACTCTGCATGAATCGAATTTTAATTAAAAAACGTCGACTTATAAGCGAGTATATACGGTATTATAAATAAATTGTAGATTCATTTCCTAAAAACAGTGGACAAAGTAGAGTCACTTTCAGTATATGTTTATATATGGCAGAGCATGTGTGTTGTATTCATGCTGTATTTTATGTTTATTTTTGTGTGTTGCACAGTATTTAGTTCAAAGTTCAGGGGTAAATTGTATACTGAGGGATAGAAAATTTTACAACTTTTGAGATGCTTCCTCAACCCAGCTGAGTAGTTACAGTGTTGTACCCCAACACGAAATGTATTGCAGCCTTTGCAGGTATGTGTTTTAATAGCTGATTGACCATTAAAATGGAATGTACATGTATCATCAACAGGAAATACATGGACACTCTTCCAAATATGGCCATGATACTTCAGGTTTATGTGCCTTTCTTTGTCATTACACCATGTATTTTGAACATATAATTTGACATAAGTACAGCATAAACTATACATTGTAATTAATTCTAAGTGATAGGAGTGTATAGATTAGATTATTAAAAGTACAAATAGGTATAGATAGTTAATTAACTGCCATTAGAACAAGCAATTTAATTTTTTTATTTATTTATTTTAGTTTTACAAACACCATCAAAAATTGACAGTCCAAAAGATTTATGTTTAATTTTGAATTAACCCACTAAACATGTAGTTGTAAAGTTCAGGTTACTCATCCGTAATATCAGTGACCACTGTGGTTTGAATAGATGAACACTATGGTATGAAGATACCTGTACATGTACTCTCGTGTACATGTACTCTTCTGTACATGTACTCTCCTGTACATTTATAGGGGCTATTTCAAACTCGTTTGAAAATGTTTTCAATTGTCGTTTTCTGGTGAAGTTTGAGAAACTAAAAAAATTAAATTGCTTGTTTAAGTGGCAATTGATTAAGTATTTTTACCTATTTGTAATTACAATACTGTAATCTACATGTACATACTCCTATCAGTTAAAATTAATCACAGTGCATGGTTTCTGCTGTTCTCATTTGAAGTCATATGGCCAAAATATATTGCATAATATCTCTCCATCCAAACATACACACTTTCAAGTATGAATATACTGCATATGAATATCATACATTCATACACTTGCAAAATGTGTTTATAATATACATACAACACAGAACTTTATACTTGAAGATAAATTATTGCTTAAAAACAATGTTAAATGCAAATATGCATAATGAGAAATAGAGGACACTGTGTGTGTGTGTGAATATATATATATATATATATATATATATATATATATATATATATATATATATATATATATATATATATATATATATAATATTAATATATATATATATATATATATATATATATATATATATATATATATATATATATATATCTTGCATTTCTTGCTTTGCTTCCTCTTCTCATTTTCACCTCTCATTTCTCCCTATTCTGTAGAAGTCACATATTCCTAAAATTCAAGTCTAGCTTGAACCCTGAAAGTGTAAGAAAAATGTTGCACATATGCCAATAGGGGCAGTCTTTACTCTCAGGGACCTACCCAAAAAGCTTACACTTTGTGGTGAAGTCAAAACATTGGACATATGCCAATTGGGGCAGTCTTTACTCTCAGGGACCTACCCAAAAAGCTTACACTTTGTGGTGAAGTCAAAACATTGGACATATGCCAATTGGGGCAGTCTTTACTCTCAGGGACCTACCCAAAAAGCTTACACTTTGTGGTGAAGTCAAAACATTGGACATATGCCAATTGGGGCAGACTTACTTTTTAGGGACTTACCCAAAAAGTTTACGCTTTGTGGTGGAGTCAAAATGTTGGAGATATGCTGATTGGGGCAGTCTTTACCCTCAGGGGACATATGCCGATTGGGGCAGACTTACTTTTTAGGGACTTACCCAGAAGGTTTACACTTTGTGGTGAAGTCAAAATGTTGGACATATGCTGATTGGGGCAGTCTTTTCTCTCAGGGGCCTACCCAGGAGGTTCAGACTTCATGGTGAAGTCAAACTCTTGGACATATGCCAATTAGGGCAGTGTTTACTCTCAGGGACCTATCCAGGAGGCACATACTTCATGGTGAAGTCAAAATGTTGGAGATATGCCGATTAGGGCAGTCTTTACTCTCAGGGACATACCCAAAAAGCTTGCACTTCGTGATGAAGTCAAAATGTTGGACATATGCCAACTGGGGCAGTCTTTACTTTAAAGGACCTACTCAAAGCTCACACTTTATGATGAAGTCAAAATGGTGGACATATACCAACTGGGGCAGTCTTTACTCTCAGAGACTTACTAAAAAAGCTCACACTACGTGGTTAGGTCAAAATGGAGAAGCAATATGATGCTTTTTTTTTACAAACGCAGAATTCTACTTTATTTCTTTGCTGTTACCAATGAAACATTACAACCAGCATATTTCCCACTGGTAAATTTTTTGTTAATTTCCCATTTTGCAAGTCACTGCCCAGATATACCTTTTACATTAATTAGCATACTATCTTGATTTGAGTTACAGTATCAAAGTCAATAAGGTTTAGAACCTGATTTAAGTGTATAGATTTTTACTTTGTTTAAGCAACACAGCTGCTACTCGGCTTCGTATAAGTGTGTTTACATAATTAGTGAATTTTTTGTGTGGTTCCATTATGAATTATTATTCAATAAGCCTACCTCAAAGCTAAATTCTGTATCTTTGCCTACACCAGGGTGCCCAGACCTTAACAGCCACTTCCCCACTCTGTGAGATCACCTGTGATGATGGGGAGAAATATGTAGTGTCTGCTGGCATGAAGGGACAACTTGTAGAAGTCAATGAGCAACTGTTAAACAACCCAAATCTTCTCACCTTAAAGGTACAGTTATATCTATCTAGTTACTTAAATACAAGGAAATCTCTCTCTCCCAGGTTTCCCTTTGACAAATACTCCCAGGTTTTGATGCAGGAATTTCATATCTGACCCAAAACTGACGTGCGCATTCCACCGTATGCTTCAATTTAGCTCAGTGGAAATTTTGACTCAAGCATCAAGCGCTATAACTAGTACCATATTATAACCTTTGACATTCTTGTGATTCGAATTACCATACCTATACATCTGAATGAATCACCAATCAATTAGATTGAGAAGTTGTAAGTCATGTGGGATTGTCCGATAATTGACATAGATGTCAACTTTGATCTTTTAAACGAATTGTTTGAGTGACACTAATTGAGATAATTGGAATTTAACACCTTCATAAAGTAAGACAGCGAATCAGCCACGATATCTAGAAATTAAAAATTGAGGGCGGAAATCAATGAGAATTGATTGGAGTAAGTTCCATGTGTTTTGATCATGTTATACTGTCCTCAAAAAATGTTTGTAATAAATGATTTCAGTTGATTCTCTGTTAATTGGTTGTGCATCTGGTATAAGTGAATTATTTGCTATTTGATCATTTCTAATGTTACTGTTACACTGTTTACATTGTTCTATTGTTCATTGTGTGACATCGTTCTATATCAAATTTAATTGTCAAATTCAAGTATTGCATATAAATACCATGGCTCCAAGGAATATTTTGACTTGTTTCTAAGGGAAACGTGAGCGTGATACTGAGTCAGACTGTGAAAATGAACATGGTAGTGACAAATGTTAAGAAGACATTTCTTCAAAATGCGCAGGAAAATTTGGGGATGTGTGGAAGAAAATTGAGCAGCGATCTTATGTGTATTGCCTTGCCAGTAGTGATATTCAGATTTATGTGTATCAAGCAGAACTTGTGCTAACCCATTATTTGTAATAACAAATATTTTTCTGTGGTGGTTTATAAATACTGCATTTCAATATAATATGTGATGTTCAAATTTCTTTTCAGTTTACACTCTATATTTTATTATAATTGCATTGTTTGTATGTTAAACAAAACTCTTTTATGCTTTTTATGTTTCACGATAAATGTAAATGAGTTTTGAAAGCGTGTTTTCTTTCTCCATGTCAATCTCCTAGCTCTTACATATAAGATTTTGACTCTTAGTCTTCACATTTTGATTCTTGGAAATTTCAGCCCCAGAGTCAATGACCCTTTTGTTTCAAGTTCTAAGGGGCTCTCTGTTGGTAACTCCCTTTGGATTGTTGTGATCTGAAGATGTTCAGAATAGGCAGTTTATTGCAGTTTAAAGGGTCCTTACGTCTGAATTCTGCTGTGTTGTTGCTTCGCAGCTTCTGATGAAATATAATTTATGAATAGTGGATGCCATATACAGTATAATATACAGTGATACCTGCCTTAGTGGTCACCTATGTAATGGACATCTATTCATAGAGGACACGGTGTTATGATCCATTGACTGTCCTTTAATGACAGATGTCACTGTCATGTTAGAACCTTGTTGGAGGGTTTCTTTGTAGTAAGGTTGCTGAATGCAGTAGGGTTTTGTGTAGTAAGGTTGCTAAAATGTAATTTTTGGAAGCTGAAGCAGAAGGCACGACTATATTGCACAGTAGCAAGAAAAACCAAATGTAAATGCCAGAATGGAAATTGCAGTAATGACATCATTGTGACATATAGATATGATGTCATTGTCCAAGATATTGCTGATTGACCAATTAAATCATTTTTTTTTTTTTTTATTTGGAATTGTAAGGTGTTATAGCCTGGCATTAGTGACCTACCGCAGGAGTTAAATGGATACTAAGTCTTTTTTCTACTCTTGGAAGAGGGTTTGACAAAAATAAAAGATTCTAATAGGAATTAGTTTCAGTTATTTAAATTTATTGCCTACATAGCATTTTATTTCATTTAACATATTGTTACATTAATTTATTTATTTGCAAATACAACATATTATGATTTGAATAAATCCTTTATCCAGACGAGCACCCAGAAATACATGTTTTTTAATTACATTCCCTCAATTCCATGACAAGTCATAATAACCAATAGTCTCAAAACTGTTATTAAGTAACTATAGTAACGTTCAACCATATTCATAGTGGTAAGATTCCGATTCCAGTAACACAACACATTTAAATAAAATAAAATTTTAAATTTTAAATAAATAAAATTCCAATGTGAAATAGATAACCATTTCTGGTAAATACAATGACATGGTCAATTAAATGTACTGAAATCATGTAAGTTTTATGGAGGCCCAATGCTACATTATGAAAACAAGTATTAAATTCTATAATATCTTTGGATTTGAGTTTTCTTTTGTACAGAAATTTACTAAATATTTATGTTGTAGAGATAAATGTCAACTGTCAAATATGATTGCTTTAAATTAATTTCTATTTAGAGAATGATAACATTCTCTACCACTTTTGGAAGTTGATTTTGTACAGTTTGAACTTGAACCCAATGCTGGTCAGATAAAAAAACTGAATGCTGGTGCACAACACCCCAATTTGTACCTTTTCTTTGCATTACACTATGTATCACTCCGCCAAAATAGTGCATATTTGTAACAAGGATTTAAGACACAACATATATATCCTAGAGATAAAATATTGTGATGCAAGACTTAAATTGAATGCTTAGTTATATTATTCCACTAATAATTGCAATTATATGACCAAACACTAAAATCCTTGTGCATAAAATGTGTAACTGTAAACACTGGCCTCCAACCAAGGATAGTTGTTACATAAATGGCCTAATGTGGCTCAACATCACTTAGACATATCTCTTAGTAAAAACTTGAGGTGCCTCCAGTACACAGACTGCCTCCAAACCAAAGATGGCAGACATTGTAAAACACATGTATGACATACTGGGCTACAGGCCTGATTAATTTTTTATCAACCACTTGTCCAGGACAAGTGGTTTCAGAAAATTCACTTGTCTCACCTACATTTTTACTTGTCCCATAATTTCAATCTCTTGCCTAGATTTGATAATATGTATGCATTTCAATCCATAGAAAAAACAAAATAAATACTGTACAACATAGTTATTTCTTCAAAGGTCTTAATTTTGGGGGTTTTTTTTATTGTCAAGGTACATGAATCTTATATACACTATTTCTTGCTCTGATATAGTAGTATTGGTACTTCCATCAGCAAGAATGGACAGGAATTTACTGGAATTCAGACTTTCCTAACTTCTTCTCTCAAGACTTGATTAATTGACAGAACAAAGTTTCTTGCCCTGGGCCTGTTCTTATAATTAGCACCAAGTTTAAGACTGTTCTTTTCATATGAGAAAATGGTTTTCCGTATTGGGATAGGGTGCAGGCTGTGTTGAAGAGAGACCTCATTTTTTTATTATTCTCATTTAGTTTTAAAATGACCTTTCCTAGTGAAGTGTTAGCAACTCTAACTTCAGGGATTTTCTGCACATGCATGCTAGTGTCATGCATATACTGTGTTTCACAGGTTTTATGAGGTCAAAAACTGTCATAGGACTTGCTTGATTAAATCCTGAATTTATCAGTTCCATTGACAGATACGCTGGTTGCAATTCCAACCTGTGCCAGTTTATAACTGCAAAACATCTTTCCTTCAGAGTCAGTGAATTCACGCCATGGATAATTATCAACTCAGTGTGGATGAAGATTTAGTTGTCTCTTAGTTGTGTCATATTTGACATATTTTGCTGCCATAGAGTCTGGTTTATGTCTCGTTGGAGAAATAGTTACCACAGACTCAGTGGCAGCCTTACATTTAATCCCTCAACTTTCACGTGAATTTTCCTCCTCTGAATCTTCCTTTTGACCTTCCTTGTGAAAATAATTTAGAAAACTCATTTTATTCAAAAAGGAAAGATCACCTCATTTGACAACTGCTTCTACTAAGGTGATCATAACATACATTTTGTTATTTAAATGCAAACACTGACAACTCCTTAATTAGCATAATTGTTTCGCTTCAAACGCAACTTCATATGTTGAGGTTGATCCTCTATATAATCAATTAAAAAAATTAAAGACTCATTACTGTCATTAAATCAGTTCATAAAGGAAACAGACACTTATGTCGGTAAAGTGCCTTTAATTAATTTTGTTGCATTAACTCCGTGGGTTGAAATCAAAGGTTGATCCACTCATGAGTATCTGTGTTGGGTAAACACACTATAACTTGGTCGTTTTAAACACTGCTAATTAATCATACCAGATTTGTTTTGTTTTAAATGTTTTCATTGGCAGTTAATTGGGTTGCTTAGCCCCATATGCAGTCAAGCAGGCTAAGAACTTGCATACATGCGACAGTTATCACAGAATGTGAATGAGGAAATGGAGACATAGATTCAAGCATTCAGAATGCCTGGAGGGCATGTATGGCGGATAATGGTAGATAAACTGATTAAAGTATGAAAATTAGTGCTTGCCCAACTTGTTTTAAAATAGGATAAAAGCATTTGTCTCGGACTAGTGTCCTGGACAATTTTACTTGTCTGACTTTGAAAATGAATAGTCCGGGACATCGGGCTATGGGATTTGATCAACCGTGATGACAGAACAGAATTTAGATCATTAGTCAACTATCCAGAACATTCTGAACATGAATTTACTAGCATAACTATTATATTCAAACAATGTAAGCAAACTATGTGAAAAAAATGTAAACAATGGTTTACATATACACATGTGACCAGTAAATGGTACAGATCAAGATGGACCAACAAACAAAAAAAGAAACACTTTGAATTCAAGTCAGATTTGCCACACTGTAAAAAGGTCTATATGATAACATGAAACATCATTCTGTCACATTTGTTAATATAACATGCTGTCTAATTGCTACAACATGGTAATTTTTAGTTGTAAAATCCATGTTAAAGTGTCCAGAATGTTCATGCAGTTGTAATGTAGTAATGTTTCTTGTGACATTTATTTACAGTATCTGCACGTAAGTTTTAAAAAAATGTGTTGAAATCCACTTGTTTTATCATTAAAGCAATCATTTGCAAAGCTGAGAAACATTTGATTCCTATTCACTAAGTACATATGTTAATTTAATAAGCAAATAACATAAGATAATCAGAGTTTGAAAAAATTTGTTATAGCTATTTTTGAGGCACTATTTCACAGATAAATGACATAATTTTTAGATTCCCTTTATGAATCATGTGACATGTATAGTTTTTTATTTTTGGATCTTTTTTTTTTTTTTTTTAAAGAAACAACAATATAATGCAATCATACTACAAAACAGACCACATAACCAAAATAGAAAATTGGTTACCATAAAATTAGGGCTATGGTATAATACTTTACAGGATCTGTCGAAAAGTAAAAATAAAGCATTAGTTTTATGTTGGTTGAACTAATAACTTTTTACTTTTTGTTTGTGATGCTAGTCGTTGGTTCCACAGAAAATAGCAATATTGAAAGAATGAGTCTATGACAATGACCTTACTCTGTTCCAAAAGGGAAGGAGATGGTTTCTCTGCAAAAGTAGTACTTACACTTTTTTTGTGTGCATGTTATAACTATCTGATATATCATCTTAGTCAAACAAGGGAAATAACCTCTCATCAACAGTGCCCAAATACTGTACAAAGGCATAATCAGATTTATGTCTCTTGCTATGTAGCCTGCATTATGTAGGAGAATATGGATGCTGTTTGTAACTTTTTGTTTTTGTTGTTTTAGGTGCAGTTACTTACAAATTATTGATCTCCATCATGTCTAAATACTTAGCTTGTTTAGAATGCTCTTTGCTTTGGTACACGCCATTGAATTACCAAAAAAAGTCAAAGATTTAGGGTCTTTTTCCAGTGAAACCAAAATAAATAACCAACAGTGAATTTTGGCAACGATGTTTTTACATTGACACAAATTTTGAATACTTTTTATACCCTCTATAGAGGCAGGGGTATATAGTAATCCTCATGTCCATCCATATATATGTTCTTCCATCCAGCGCACAATCTCATTAGCACAACCATAGAGTTAATGAACAGATTAGAGAAATAAATCAATGAATAATTACATATGAACATGGAAAAACAGCAATAGAGGCTCAGTATGTTTGCACAAGAAGAGTCAATTTCATATACGAAGTATAGGTGAACATTGTTTAACATAATAATTTTTTTAATTGTGCCAAGTTCATGTATTACTGTCTCCATTTACATGATATAAATAATGGACTATAGGCCAAACGTCTAATTTTCATTAGATATTTCAGAATTGGATAAAACAGATGAATTAATGGAAAAACGCTTTAAGAACTAACATGCAGTGCCCCTTTTTCTTGTCCTGCAATTCAATTGATCACCCATTACCCAGACTTACCATACATACTTGAAGATGTATTAGTCATATTTTAGGAGATAACTACATGTACACTGAAAAAGATTATTTCACATACAAACCATTAAGCAATTTTGATAACTACACATTAAAATAAATTTGACAGAGATGAATCTATAAACAGGCACAGAGCACAGTTTAAGATGAAAATTTGCAAAAATCAGCTAAACATGGCAGTGTGGGTAGCAACATGTGGTTGTGGTATATCATACAAGCATTTATAAAACAAACCTGTTTACAGATTCACGCTTACTTCTAGATTAGGAAAGTACTGAAATTAGGAAATTACTCCTTTATTTGGGTGAGATCACTGTGCAGTTCACTTGTTGACTGGTGATGTTATGTTGGTAACAAAACTATGCCTTGCTTGTAAAGCTTCCTGACATTGGTCAGCAAATGATGATTCAGCGAATCAAAAGCAAGTTTATGTAACTGATCAAGGCAGCACTGGAGGCATTAGCTTATGCTGCATCAAACCTACACATGAATCATTTCGAGTATCAGCCAATCTGTTTAAACTCAACACTGAAAAACCTGTCAATAATGTTAATCAGTTAGTCATTGTTTTAACCATACGGTTTTGCATAATAGAGTGTTTTGTTTTATATTTTAAGGTTGTTTTCTCCAGATGGTATTAAAATTCGTTCATCCTTTCCTTTATATGAATGTCTGCCTTGTGCAAGTTGTGAACTTTGAATCAAAGTTGTCCAGAATTGCAAATTGATATGACATCATGAAAATGCCGTGTACTTTGCTTTTCAGAATCATTAGCAAGATTTCCAGTATCATCAATTTGTATTTGATCTTGTGCATCTGTTACATCATCTTCATACAAAAGATTTCAAAATAATCATAATCATCTCTACCCTCAGCCATTAACTAGCAATAAAGGCTGTGATTACGCACATTCCACTGATGCTCCATGACAAGGCTGCACCATAGGTGCATGCCATTTATCTGCTATTTAAATAGCTAATGACATGTGCAGAGTGTACCTCCAGTACATGGACACATAATGTCTGGCATAGCATAGATGGAAAAAGAATTTGGATTTATCGAAGACAAAAATATAAAAATAGCAATAACTCTTCTTTTACAGAAACTGAAGGGTACAAACAGGAATTAAACATAGCTATTGAAAATGGAACATATAACGAAATAACTGGTAAAAACATAACTGAAAAAGAGTATGAAAAAAAGGACAAGAAACAAATCAACAAGACATATAAAATCTTTATCAATTGTAGAACTGCTAAAATATCTCTGTCAGATGTTGTAATTTATGTTCAGACATCATTGATTGGCAGATTTCTTCCAATTAACAACGAGTACAGTCTACAACATGAACTGAAAGATGACTAGATGACATGAAATGGTATCAGATACTTCAGTGACTTTTTGTCATTTAAATTGGGATTATCTCAGCATTGAGTAGCATTCAAATATACTAATTTCTAAAATACATCAGGTAATAATTAATTTGAAATATTTGGGAAAAAAATTGCTTGATAAATAAAATGTGTACTGGTTGCTTTGTTGATGCATTTCTGCCTTGCTTATCATGTGATGAATTCTTACAATGAAATTTTATTAGACTAATGAATACTATTCAAAGTCTCCTCAGTGATGAAGTTTGCAATCTTAAATGATTCGACTTTTTTATTATGTTCTTCTATCTCATTCCATTTTTTCCCTTCATTTTTGGACCTATTTTCACCGTCTAACATGTATCTAAAGTTTGACTAGTGAAAGTATTTTCATTCTAATGAAAGAAATCAGGCTTATATACAATTATTATCAACTTTTATATAGAACCTAAATATAACATCATTTATTTTGATTTGTAGAACCTAAATATAACATCATTTATTTTGATTTGTAGAACCTAAATATAACATCATTTATTTTGATTTGTAGAACCTAAATATAACGTCATTTATTTTGATTTGTATACCATATTAGAGGTAAGCAATAAATGTTTTGTAAAACACAATCAGTCCACATAATGAATATAATATATGTATGATCACATAATCACATACACATTATCTAGAAAAGAACAATGCTGTTATATTGAAACAATCCTAATGTGTCACTAAATCATATTTATGACAGATATACCACTGCAACATAACAGTTGGCATCAGTATCAAAATGTGTTACTCTTAAAATACAGCACCTATAAATATTTATTGCTGAAAGCAGTAACCTTTACTACACTCTCTAGTGTATATTAAATGCTCACAGCAGCAGTAATGGACCAGTAGCTAACGGTTTTGCATTTACAGTTGGCAACTATCAGTTCAAAATTATTTGATTCTGATGGAGCTGATGAAAAAACAAAATTAGCAAACTGCCGAGTTCAATGAAAGCAGATCAAAGACACTGGATTACTTGAATGAAAGATCGAGGAAACAATGATTGGTGACTCAGTATTTAAACAACTTGGATGATGTTTTTGTTACACTTCTACTCAACAGGAAAATAATATAAAACTTGAAAAACTAAGATAAACTAAACTTAATGATTTTTTACTAAACTTAAAGTAAAACTCGTGTACATATTCATTCCACTAGTTATGGATGTTAATGTGTATGTTGTTTACAAGTTTTTGTAGTTAATAAATGATAAATGGCATTGTACTGTAAATACATAAATCCTCATACACAGAAAAAGGTACCACAAGGAGTTAAATACCCCAATCCAACACGTCATTGGATCACAAACACCCCGAGCAGCATTAAATCCGAATATATATATATATATATATATATGTGTGTGTGTGTGTGTGTGTGTGTGTGTGTGTGTTTTACGTTTTACAACTAAGCCTTCGTCATGCATTATATCTATTACGATATTTACATGGTAACATAGTCTTTTTTATGTTCAAAAATTGTTCTGGTATATTAAAACAATTAAGCATTTATTTCACAAAAGTATTTTCTCTTTTCATGTCCATTATCTGTGATGACAACAATTTAGAAAAAAAAATATTTGATCTGGTTTAATGTTGCTGTATGTTCCAGCTTCGACCATATGAATCTAGTCTTCCCTCACGACCTTTTGAGTTCATCGGCAACCAATTGCACGAAACCAAAATTTTACTTGCATATTTTGCAAAACTACTCAAACATATAGTCACATTTATTATGACAGATTCCATCAGTTTTATTCCTAATAAATCATCATTTGGTCTCTATGGAAACTAGGTAATAACCTATTTTCACTATTTCTGCAAGCTTGGGGAGATTATTCTTTGATTGATTGATTGGTTGATTTTTTTAAAAGGAAGGAATACTTCTCATGACATTCTAACAAAATTGCTTTCCTTGTTGCATCCTTAACAAGCATCTGGCATACAAAACAATCATATGTCAAGTATTTGTCTACTCCTTTATCAGAATTAATATGTCAGCTACGTTGTAAGAATATATCCTTCTACAGTCTCTGTAGTAACCATTTGTAAAATTTATTTGCAGTCATTACAAAACTACCGTATTGATAACCCATAATACATGCTGTATATTACGATGAGCATTAGGGTCAAGTGGAATGATTTATCCTGTGCACATTAACTCCAAATTTCTACTTAGCATCTCGGAATTTTTAGAGATTAGCTTGACTTAGTATCGAAATTTCGAGATATTATATTTCTAAATTACGTGGTAATATCTCGAAATGATAACTGGAAATTTGTGATATTAACTCGAAATTTCATAAATAAAGGCTCAATATTTCGAGATACTAACTTGAAATTTCGAGACATGTATTTGGTGAGATACTATCGCGAAATTCTGAGATACTAAGTCGAACTTTCTAGATACTAACTCGAAGTTTTGATATACTAAGATCCGTGTCCATACCCGCGTTATAACAGCAGCAGCATTATACTGAGGGGCGTTATAGTGAGTGACCACTGTATTTCATTTCCTTTATCTTATACAAACATTTGTTCTTGACTCTGTGGTAAAAATATTCATAGGAAATAAACATTGCCTGGGTAGATTCCTTTTTAATGCTCCAGATGTATGTGTCATTCAGAAGAGAAATGTTTCCATTTTTCTAGCCTACTAACCCCTATGGATGTGGAATGCATCAATAGGAAAAGTAAGTTGGTTGTCACCACCCCTTTCCCCCAAGAAAAACTATTTAATTTGAGATATGAAACTGATTCATTGTTCTTGAAGTAGATATGTCGTAAATTACATATTAAAAAGATGAAATATTTGAAAGCGCCTCTATTTTCTGTAAAACTGGCTCCACAATGTACATTCAAAAACCCATTTAGATAATATGATTTAGGGCAAGATGTTATCTCAGTAACTTACTCATGCCCTTTGATTTATACCTCATCATTTTTGTTTTTGTTATGTAATTTTCCTTACTTTGTAAATGAAATCCGGCTTACTGTACAAATGACATATCGGTGTTTTATATCAGCTTTAAGACACATCACATAACTCAGTTAAGCAGCGTTAACAAAGACAGGCAAATTGTTCCTGCTGCAGTAGTACACTTTATCTAGAGAGTATATCTTTTGCCTGTCCATTCATTTCATTTTATCAATTATTCATCGCCTAATTAGTTTCAACTTTCTTTAAACTTGTGTTAACGTAACCATTAGAAAGGCGGCGGGGAGGGATATATATATATATATATATATATATATATATATATATATATATATATATATATATATATATATATATATATATATATATATATATATATATATATATATATATATATATATATATATATATGCACACACACACACACATTAATTCTGGAAAGGGGGAATCTATGTAAATTCTAGATCTCTAACCTAGTTATTTATCTCGTGTTCAATCGCTCAGGTCTTCAAATTACATAGGCTGCCAAAGGTTTATTGTATGATGCCGAATTAAAATTTCTAGTCATATCCTCCACCCCCGCGCGTTGCAAATAAGCGCGAACAGTCTAAAATATGTGATTGTATCTATCTCTCTATTCTTCACTTTGTCCATCGGTCAGAATTTCTTGTTTTCCTGTTCAAATCATTGAAATAAATATTTTACACGTTCTAATATCCCTGATATGTGATAAATTTGAAGTTCATGGAAAAGTAGTAATTATAGATTTGAAGTTCATAGAAAAATAGAAAATTCTAAAGTAAAGCTATAGTGAGTGTTCCTTATTTAGCATGTCCGCTCTGTAGCTTTAGAATGTGTCACATATAAGCAATTAGAGCTCCAAAAGTCATAGACTAGATACGCGGTAGCTCAGTTGGTAGAGCGTCAGACACGTAATCCGAGGGTCGCGGGTTTTGCATGCCCAACATTGCCAACCCGGGGCTTAACCTTGGTGTCTCTTTGGGAATGGCACTTAGTTCCGATTTCCTCGTCATGATGTATTCAAATAATGTGTTAAAAGTGAAAACCAGCCGACAATCTCTCTCTCTCTCTCTCTCTCTCTCTCTCTCTCTCTCTCTCTCTCTCTCTCTCTCTCTAGATATATATATATATATATATATATATATATATATATATATATATATATATATATATATTTGATCTTAGATACTTTGAATTGTTGATAGTTTTATCATTGCTGTTTTATGCTTGAATTTTTTTCCTGATTTATTTATCCAAATAAAATGATATAGTTGTCTTTTTCGTAGATTTTGATCTTTTTTTCTTCTCCTTTCTTCTTTTCATTTTGTTGGGTAACTTTCTTTGTACCGGCATGTAAATATTTTTCCCTTCACGTAACCTTTTTGTTTAGTGTTTGTTTTGTCACTATAAGTGTCCTTGTCCCCCGAGCAAAGAGCTTGCCTGGCTTGAGTCGTTGGGATAAATCGGTAACTGCTCTGATGCAATTAGTGTGTGTGTGTGTGTGTGTATTATATATATATATATATATATATATATATATATATATATATATATATATATATATATATATATATATATATATATATATATATATATATATATATAACAGCACCCATCGCCTAGCTGTCATGCACCAGTGCTCTAATCCACTCGACCGTGAGCCAATCTCCGTAAAGTATGAAATGAAACGAGGTCGAAGAAAACAGGTTAGGGAGGTATAATTCGTTCCAAGCAGGAATCGAATCCGGTAGAGAAGCGAATCGTGCGCTGGTGCATGAGAGGTGGGCGATGTATTCCATTACTAGCGGTGCGCATTCGATTCTTGCTTTAAATGAATTACAACTCTCTAACCTGTTTAATTATATGTGTTGTTTTATAAATTTCTTTCATATAATTTTGTATCCATACATAAAATATGTGATCCAGAGATAAGCGCATTCCTCTCTATTTGGTTTTGGTTTGGTTTGGTTTGGTGGGGTTTAACGCCATTTTTTAGCACATGATAGGCTATACATGGCGGACAGTATATTTGATGGAGGAAGAACCCGGGAAGAAACACCGACCCGCGGGAAGCTACTGGCAAGTTTTCTCACATACCCACGTTTGTCGAGCCGAGACTCGGAACTCGCGCGGACAGATGTGAGACTTGTGAGTGATCTGTAAAGGCGAGCGCCTTAAACCACTGTGCCACACAGGGCTCATCTCTGATTGGTATATGTTTTGATTTGGTTTGGTGTTTTACTGCACAGCAACACAAGTAAATTTTAGTGACAAGCCAATTGGAGTAAAGTGCCTTGCCTAAGGACACACCACGGTAGCCAACCCAGGCTGATACAAGAGAGCGCATCGGGTCTATTCAGAATCCCTGAGCCTGCAGTGTTGTTCACGAGAGAGAGAGAGAGAGAGAGAGAGAGAGAGAGAGAGAGAGAGAGAGAGAGAGAGAGAGAGAGAGGAGCCTAATTTATCAGATGTTAATGAAAAAATGAAAAGCCCTGATTTAGGACCAATACCATTTCAATGTCTAATTGCATGTCACGCTGACGACTTTACTTAATGTGCAAGTCAGAATCATAGATTGTTCCAGAACATCACTTTTAATATCTAACATGCCTAAATTACATGACAACAGGAAACTTTATCGTATTTTTGACTTCTTGACTTTCTTGTGTGGTTTCTAGATTTCTCTATCAGCTGATGCAGATTGCTTTCCTGAAAGTGAGCTGTGTAATCGTATGCCTGCCAAGTCAACATGCGCTGCTGTCATGATTGCATGATTTTCCAACCATATGCCTTACAAGATCCAGTTTAGTGTCCGATACCAAGATTTGTTAGTTTTAAATAAAAGTTTACACTGGGTTTATGTTTTGGAAAGATTGTTTACCACATTTCCTTCCCTTTTAGTGAAAAGAGAATAAATCTTTGTATCGAGAAGGGTTGGTGTGTTGATTGGTTGTGAAAGGAACGAGCAATACACTTCAAAGTCTGCAAGTGAGCTGACAAAAGACTTTAAAGGTAATTACAAAGAAACACGTTACGACAATGGACTACGGCATTTAAATGGTTTAATTTAGTCTAAAATTATCTCTGCAAAGATCCGGGCACAGAAAAAGCATTTCCAACTATATACAACTGCCAGTTGTTGTGATTTCTAAATTACCTGATAATTGCTAATTATACAATATCCTGCTTTTCAATGAAGCACATGACGTAGATTGAGTAATTTCAACTACGTATTTCAAAAAAATGACATAACCTGTTGGATAGAAACATCTTTTTTATGCATGAACCCCACAATTAGTAGTTTCCGCAATTGTGTGTGTGCTTTGTGATTGTTGTCTTTTGTGGTGGGGTTTTTATGTTGGAAAGTAAAAAAGAATAATCACAGCGCGCTGTCTTAACTTCCAACAACAAACTTGACGGGATAAAAACAAGTCAGTATACTTATCTACTTACCTGCCCACCTACCTAATTTACACATACGTACGTTCGAAGTTACATGCACCTGCCTACCTACACACATACATACACATATATACATACATACATACTTGCATCCATGCGTACGTACATTATACATACATACATGCATCCATGCGTACGTACATTATACATATATACGTGCAGTGGTGTACTAAGGGTAAATGGCCCCCGGGGCGACGATAATGGCCCAGAATACGAGGCCCGAATTTTTATCAGCTATTTTGGCACCCCAAGACCACTGGTCCCCGGGGCAACCGCCCCGTCCAGCCCCCCCTCCCCGTATGTATGTATGTATATATATATATATACATACACACACAACTACATGCATACAGACATACATGCAATGATGCATAACATACATACATGCATGCATCCATGCATAATACATAGCTTTGATCAACGTTCACGTAAGCACATTTCAGTTTGTCTTCGACAAAGACAGACATACAGACAAACTTATATTTTGTGTAATTTTTTTTTATTACAACAAATGTCTTCAGGCTACAAGTTTCTCGGCATCGCTGAGAAACCGATTCGTACAAATTTAATTATTACACTTGCACAGCATAGGTAACCAACATCGTGGTATTGACATCCAAAATTTCGTAATTCGTAAGGCAAAGAATACACCGAAAACATCGAAAAGATAAGCGAAACAAAACCAGAAGCAAGTGAAGACCTACAAATGATCTTTTATACAGAACGAGAATTAGACCAGACAAGTTATGTTCTTTTTGTAGAGAAACAGAGGAATCACTTTTTCATATATTCTATGATTGCACTATAGTAAATTGTTTTGGATACAATTGTTCAGTTGGCTGAAAGATATATACATACACCTTGTACATTTAAACTTCAGAGCAGTAGATACAATATTAGGAATAAATAAACAAACCAAATCTAATGAAATTTTAAATTTTATTTTACTTTTAGGAAAGAACTACATATTTAAAATACATATTCACAATAAAGTACCAAACTTGGAAACATTTAAGAAATAAATATCATTTCAGTTCAAATTAGAAAAGTATTCAGCCTACAGAAACTGTGATGGGAAGCTTATGAAGGTACAATTGATGTATCATTTTTGTTACGAATCATATGCAAGCTTTAATGTGTAAAACACTATGTATGTATTATCATATACGATACATGAACTATTTTAACAGTTATTTCCTTATTCTTGTCAAGTAAATGTATTGAATGTATAACATGTATAAAGTTCCTTCTTCCTGTACTATTATGTCGGTTTTGTGTGTGTGTGTGTTGTTTTATTTAGAAACGACTAGAAATTGTTATTAGTAATCCAAACATAAATGACATTTATTTTTAAAAATATTTGACTGTACCAAATTCTTTGTAAGGTAGTCTGTGGGATTGTACCCTGACCCCTGGCTACCCATGTACAGGGTTGATTAAATATTTTTTTTAAAAAGAATTAAAAATAAATGGGGAGGGGGACTTTTCATTTACACATACACATACAGTTTATAAGATATTGAGAGAGAGAAAGAGAGAGAGAGAGAGAGAGAGTCGGTAGCTTTCCTTTTGCAGTGGATTACATCATCATGGAAGTGTATTGTTGATAAATGATTTGAGCTAATAATACATGCACAGATGTTAAAAATGACAGGTGTTTAGTTTCGTTTCATCCAATATGCTTGTATTGTTTGTTGCTTGTCAATCATGATATGATTGATCACTTTCATACTGTAGATATTGCTCCGAGTCCTTACGTCTCACGTCTGTCTTGTTTTCGTTGTCACAGACTGTCTACAAATCTAGGTAATATTGTGCAATTAGCCATAAGCTACTGCAGGATACCTATCAAACACTAGCTCACGCGTGCGAACGAAATATTCTTCCTATTTACTTGGATACACCTTGTATGTTTTTAGCTCTACTGGTCATAGACCAGAATAATTTATGGGATCGTCCGTCGTCTGTCCGTCCATTAGCACAAGTTTGCTATCGCTACTCCTCCTAAACTACTCAGATGATTGCCATGAAGCTTTACACAAATATTCATCCCATGGTTTTGCTGGTCCTAAATAAAAATGGTACAGATCTGACGTCCAATACGGCCGCTATGGCAGCCATACTGAAAATCTTGTTATCGCTACTCCTCCTACATGGATGGCCATATCAACATGAGGTTTTCACTAAAATACTTTCTATGAAGTCTAGTTGATCCTAAATGAAAATGGTGCCAGTCGTACATCCAATATGTCTGCCACGATGGCTGTCTTGAAAATCTTGTTGTCACTACTCCCCCTGAATGGATGATCATTATGACATGGGATTTTCAATAAAAGACTTCTAATGACATCTACTTTGTCCTAAATGAAAATGGTGCCAATCTGACATCCATTATCTCCACAGCAGCTAGTTTGAAAATGTTGTTATCGCTGAAGAATATCAGAGATGGTTTCAACACTCTGCAGTTAAAAGAAAGAAATGGTCTCATCTTGAATTCCTGGAAATTCTGTTCGCTCAGTAAAGCGTCAGTCCCTTCAAGAGACTCTTAAACATCTAACACTTCTTTTATTTTCCAATATTAATTTTAACTGTAGTCTCCAGGGAAACGGTATATTGCGAGGTGCAGTAATATCACCTTTTGGGTGGCAGTATTGCTGATATAGTTTCTATTTGAATTACATGTTTTGGAACTTCAGAACGATGTTAAAATGTTCAATACACACATTATTATTCAAGATGTCAAAAGCTATTGTTAATGTTTTAGAGCAAGAATATGTTTTCATTAATTTAAGTTTGACAAGACTTGATGTTTGTTTAGTTATCATATATATCATTACGAATATAAATTAAGATATCTTACGAAATATAATTGCTTAATGCTATGACCTGAATTTTTTGAAAATCCCAGTTAAAATACAACAAAATCAGCGTGCTATTTTAGAAACGTTACATTATGTTTACACATCCTGTCTCCAGAATTAGATATTATGCGACATCATACAAGATTGGCTATGTTCAAACGTTGGCCGGTCAATACAATATAACTTTGTTCTTTAAAAAAAGTACTCTTGGGCATACTGATGCTAATCTTGTACCTATTTTAAACACGTACCATTATGATCTGTGACAGAAACACTGTTACGTGGATATATCGCTAGACCCTTTTATGTTTGGAAGGCGCACATCTAGGAAAAATTATGAAACTGACATAGTTGTTTTTGTCAAAACTTTTAATTCTGTCGCATCTATATTATATCATTCTAGTTTACGATAACCTTTGGTTAATCCAGATGTTAGGTCGCACGAGTTTATGGTAAGACTCTGTTTTGTCGGTCTTACAACGTCGTTCGTCTGTTATCTGTCGTCGATCGTCTGTTCTTCAACATTTTTCCCTTCTCCAAATCCACTTTCCGATTCAGACCAGATTTGTCAGAGAGCATCCTGGCATCAAGGTTTTTCAAGTTTGTTCAAATGTACAAATTATGCTGACCTGACATTCGATATTGCTTACACAAAAACTAAAACAAGTTTTTAATGAGTTCTTAAACACCATTGATCAAAGATTGATAGAATTTTACAGCAGTATTCAGGGCACATTTGTACAAATGATGCTGATGTGCCGTCACACATTTCCGCCATTACTAAAGTAAAAAACGAAAAACTTTTACCGACTTCTCAAAAACCACTCAACAAAGTGTGAACAATTTTTTGCAAATTGCATTCAAGCAAGAAAGACCTTTCAAATTGCACAAATGATGTCCATCCATCCAGCATCAATACACTTAATTAACATAATAAATAAAGCCACAGTTTATGAAGAAAATCATCTCGAAATAACCAGTGTAGAGCATGTTGAAACACAGAGAGAGCTGCATCCTTAACGGAAGTAGAGTCAAACCTTTCAGTTGAATAAAAGTTGTTTGTTCATAAACACAGTGAAATATTTTAATACTTTGAAAAGCATCATAAATTTATTACGCTTTTAAGCAGGGCTAACAACTGACCCAGGTGAACTTAAAAGTGCTTCAAATTTATATTTTTTGAAGTTCTAAAAACATAAATTTAATAATTATTTCATGGCCACCATGAAAAAAACTAGAAAATTAGTATTTCTGTTCTAGACCACCACCATCGCATTTTTTACCATCAAACGTCACATGTAAAAAAATCTCTCGTATAAAAAAAAACCATAAAGTTAATCAGAATTAGGTGAGTTTTTCTAAGCCTTAAGCACTGCCGACCCAGGTGAGCTTTGTAGCACGATTAAATTGTGTAAAACTTTGTGATTTAGTTGATGTATAAAAATTTGTGACAGGTATTTTGATGTGAACTCAATGAAGAAACGGTATGAATAGGTACCACCCGAAAAAAATCAGATTTTGACCTTATGTTTTAAGGATTTTACACGTGTTACCTTTATCCATTTTTTAAAATACCTTGTACAGAATTTTAACGTATTTACCATTTATATTTTATCTTGTTGTATTTCATGTTTTCATTTATTTGGAATGGTTTATCTTAAGTTTTTGTTTGTGCCATTCTTCATTTTTCATGTTTAGAACTTTGCTTTTAGTTGGCACCATATAACCACTGATGTGCTGAGGTACCGTTAAACACTCATACATACATACATGTATATTTAGACAACTTAATAATGGACTTAAAGATTTAAGAAGTAAAGAAACAGGGCTCCTTATTCTTACACGCAATTCAGTTTAGCACTTCTATGAATATAGATATTGCAGAAATATTTCAAAGGATAAAAATCTACAAATCTGCTAAAAGGAAACATTTTTTCTGCATACAAACCAATAAATATATTTGATAACTACATTTTAAGATATGACAGTGATACTTCAAGGAACAGATACAGAGCACAGTGTGACATGAAATTTTGGCATAATCAACTAAACTGGGTGGTATGGATGGTAACAGATGGACGTGGAATATCTTATTGGTATGAAACAGATGAAAATGTACGAGAGTTTGTACAGTTATTTTCTGAATGTGCAATACTATTACCTGATGAACAAACTTTGAATGCAGCAACAGATTCGTTGTATTCATATAATAAGGCTCTAGGTACAGGAGTTTGTTGATGAGTTTCAAATCCCTTATTAGATAAATTATTATTAAATTAAAGGCTCTTCAGTTGTTGCATTATGAATTTGTTCATCCTAATCATCTTTATCGTTAAGAGGAGTTTTAACTGTTTGATAAAAAATCTTCTCCATTTTCACACTATTTAAATAGTGGATAAACAAGTTGAAAAGAATTAGATTTCATTGAATGAATATATATATATATATATATATATATATATATATATATATATATATATATATATATATATATATATATATATATATAGCGAGTTGCCTCACTTACCCGGAAATTCAAGAATAAGATAAAATATCCAAGTCACTGTCAGCTGTTATCGTATCAGGAACAATGTTAATTTACAGATATCTACCAGTAGATTTGAAACAATTACAGAGTAAAAAGATTACATTTCTTCAAACGGTATTAGATACTTAAATGGATTTTTATAATTTAAATTAGGATTACCTGTATCAGCATCAGTTTCTAGCTTGATAACATTCGAAACATATTAATGTCAAGAAACCAGGAGATACAAAAAAACAGGGAAAACAAACCACATACAATAATGGTAAATGAATGTGCACTGAATGCTTCGTAATTCATGCATTTATTTCTACAATTGTAACAAATGGTTTTAATAATGGGGTGTCCGTCTGTTACGTAGTAAAGTCGTTGAGTACAGCAGACAAAGAGACAAAATACAGACTAACGAATGTTATCCAAACTCTCATCAATAATAAAATCTCATCAGTAAAAGAGTTGGTAGTTTTAAAAGCTTTGACTTTATCGAGTCCCGGTATTTGTTTTTTGATGGCGTTCCATCACCCTTAGATCTGTTATCACTAGCCTTCATGTATCCTAGCCTTTATGTATCTTATATTTGACAAATGAAAATATTGTCTGTGTTCTTCTGGATGAGATAAATCAAAACAAGCACGTGGGGAAAAGAGTATCTGTATCTGAATAATCATCACTTACACATTCAGGTTTAGTCAAATTTAACCATCTATGATAAGGATCAACAGATGTAACACCTAGCATTTTTTACACTGTATCTGATTTTACTTTTTTAAATTAAATTCCTGTCAAATTCTGACTCTAGCCATGTGAATTAGTTTAAACTTTTTATCATTGTGGTATCTTTCTTTCATGTAATTTATATAGTATTCCTTCCAGTGTTCTCTGTTTTCCTTCTCCCATTTGTAATGTAGTCTTTACTTCGTTCTGTCCAATTTTTCATGGACTACTTCATACGTGAGTTCTAGTAAGAATTAGTTCTATAAAATTCAGTTATGTTTTTCTCTTGTTCACATTTTGTACATGTCTTAGTATCCATAACATATATTTTACTATTTTATGTTGATCAGGTTTTTTACAACTGTTCTGTTACAATATCACTGAAATACAATGATTAAAATATAAAAAGATTAGTTAAAATACGATGCTGATTACTTTATAACTAGCTTTAAAATAATTTTTGCTGTAGTTGTATTGTTTGTTTTTTTTTTATTAAAAGGAAGTTGACCAAAGTAAAATTGTAAGTAAAAATCAGACCGAATCAAAGGTTGAAACAGTAACTGTACAGAAGAATATAGATCGACATATAGTTGAACTTTAAGGTAATTTGGATTAAAATCAAAACGAATTTTGAAAAAAAGAAAAAGAAAGACTTAAGATTTAACAAGTAAAGTTAACAGCAGCTGAAAATGAAAAAAGTTAGTTCAAACGAAAGCATGTATTACTGTATAATAGGTGGTATTGTTATTTTGGTGTTATGTACAAATAGCGCAGTTGGTTTCATTGTCAACACCTGATAAAACACCAGAAGAAACACCAGTTAAATTATTTACTGTAACAAACGAACAGCAAAATCAAATTACAAAAATGTTGCGAGAAAAGCGAGAAGTATCGTGAAATTTCCCAGGAATAAATGAGGGAGGCAAAGAACATAATTAACACTATATACCACACAACATTAATGTAGCTCTTAGAGTCGTTTATATCATGCTTTGAAAAAGATATTTGGTATGACAGCAGGTTCACTGAGTACATTTTGAATTTTCTGAAATAATAAAGATCATCATTCCAGTTTCAGTATCTCAGTTTGCCATTGGCTTCTTGATGCCACAAGTGACAATGCAAAACAAAATAATTCAGTAAATTAACACATCAATCTTAGGTGTTTATTTCATACATATAAATGGTAGATACATAACACCAAATATTAAACGGTTACTTTATTTCATACATTGTTAATGGTCATTAGAAGCAATTACAGAGGGTCACCGTAAACAAATTAATATAAAAGATTAAGCTGGAAAAGTGAGAGACTCTCACAGAATGCCTGTAACAGTTCATATTAAAAAAAATAAACTATTCAATCCTAACAGTTACATTTTACATATAATAAAGTCAAAATAATGAAAATCCTTTTAAAAAGTGTATTAAATAAACCATTCTAATTTTGTCTCGCCATGCATGAATACATGCAAAATAGCGATCAGTATCTGTAATTTCCAAAGTGCCAATCAGGAGACGGTAACCAGTTGCCCGAGAAAATGGCAGAAACTGACCCTTGGTAATTAAATCATTATATGAGCAGTCTCCGATGGACTATTTAGTTAAATTACTCAGAGTGACATCCATGGTGGAGAATTACGCATATGAATTAATTGCATTATTAATTTTGATTTTTTAAAACTTTTTGCCCTTATTTCCCGATATCGAAATTTTGGAGTAGCGCCTACTTGTCGTAGCTAGTGTACAGCAGTCGCAATTAAAAAAAGCGGTTTTATTCCTTAACTGTTGCAATATACTCTCTAGTTTGCTGAAAATGACAAATATGTCTACTTGAAAGGATTATTTTTTCATAGAGAGAGAGAGAGAGAGAGAGAGAGAGAGAGAGAGAGAGAGAGGGTCGCCATTGTTTATGGACCTCATTAATGCACGAATTGATAAAAACACTCAAAATTACATTAATTTGGATTGACTTACTCTTTGAAACATCTGGTCTAGAGCACCACAGTTCGATTCACACAGTTTATATTTTACTTCTCTGTTCTGTCAGGCTCTATCCATATTGATATCCGTCCAAAAACACGCTTATCGTCTCTATAAATCCCAACACCAGCTTTCGTATTGTCTCTATAAATCCCAACACCAGCTTTAGTATCGTCTCTATAAATCCCAACACCAGCTTTCGTATTGTCTCTATAAATCCCAATACCAGCTTTCGTATTGTCTCTATAAATCCCAACACCAGCTTTCGTATTGTCTCTATAAATCCCAACACCAGCTTTCGTATTGTCTCTATAAATCCCAACACCAGCTTTAGTATCGTCTCTATAAATCCCAACACCAGCTTTCGTATTGTCTCTATAAATCCCAACACCAGCTTTAGTTTCAGGTGATTTTTTTACCCAAACGTTTCGACATCCGTCAAAGACAATTTCCATTGTTTTCAAGAGTGACTAAGCTAAAGTCATAACTATTGAAATGTACAAAAAGTTATTTATTTAAATTGGAATTATAACTGAAGAGAGTGCGAACTTCTTTCAGGTTTATTCGTTTAGGCCACAATTCCGCTCAAAACATGAAAATACAACTATAGGCCTTGATCCAAAGCTTGTGCTATCACGAGGCTAAACCAACTATTCATTCCCGCCCGAATAATCGACTTATCTTGACCAATGAAGATGTTCAAATGTTATAATATACATGTAAAAATGTAACTTGGAGGAGAATTTGGAATGTCAGGGCCTGCGACTGACTCTTTCTCTCTCTCTCTCTCTCTCTCTCTCTCTCTCTCTCTCTCTCTCTCTCTCTCTCTCTCTCTCTCCACAAATATCCACATTTTTTGATCGACCCAACTTTCAAAGTCGAATTTCGTTTCTTTGCTTTCCTTCACAACATTATTTATTATACGAGGGTATTAAAAACGTTATGAATATTACTGCGCTGTACAAGAAAGTTCTTTATTAGTGAACATTACGTCAGTGCATCGCCTCAATGTACTCCCCGTGTAACTCTACATACATTCTCAGTTTGATTATCCAATTATTAAATGCCATTTTGCACTGTGTGTAAAATGCACTTCCAATCGCATGGCGGCTTTCAAAGCGTTTGCACCTCAGCGAATTTTTCATAATGAGATTCAACCAAAAATTACTTGGAGCTAAATCAGGGCGGTATGAACGATGAGGCAAAGTTTGGATGCTGTGCTCCGTAAGGAAGTCTGTCACGACGGCGGATTTATGCGTCGGTGCGTTGTTATCGAGTAAATGGATACCTCAGGTACCGGTGCGCGGACTGGTGGTTCGATAGTGTTCAACAACTTTTGACAGGCATACAAGTGTCCATGGAGACTAGCAGAATCAGACATATGTACCTGGACGACCGGGCTTTTAGCAATATAAAATAATACGTATAAAATTCTCTTGACAGTCCGACTAGATCGAACGATTTGTGTTCTCTGCTCGTTTTCTCCAAACCAAACTTTATTATTCCGAAAAGCAAATCTATGTTTCATCACCTTTGACAATCTCATTCGAACGTCTCTGATCACTCTTTTATTTGGCGATCAGGTGTTAGGCGTTTTCAACCCGAGTCTGTTTTTGATCAGCCGTCAACAAATACGGGACCCATTTTACACAAACGTTTCTGAACTTCTTCAGAATATCAAAACAGCTGACGAATAATGCCTGTGATAATATAAATATCTTTCACTGTGTGTCGAATATCTTAATGAATTGCCCTCTACACAGCAGCCACTTCCCGCTCCTCAATCGGTCTTCCAGAACGTGCGTCATCTGCCATAGACTCGCGGAAAATTCCCACCAGACAACCTTTTCTATTTTGAGGGGGCCCCAGAATTAAGTTTTCTTTTTTGTTGGTTGTTGTTTGTTTGTTTGCTGGGGGGGGGGTCTTGCTACGCAACTAATTCGTGACCGTCTTTATAATGGTAAAACCACCTCAGAATTGTAGGATATGACAACAGAACTACATCCGTAAACTTCATCCAAGTCGGCCTTTATATCATTGGAAGAGTACCATAATAACGCCCAGATTTTAAAGTAGGCTATTGGCTCGGTAGCAGAATTGTTCTCCTTCTCTGACATTTTTACGTCACTGTCATTTACCTATGTTAATATATAAGCAGGTGCCCGGGGTGATGCAACGTGCAGATACATATCATTTTCTAGAACATTATCTTGTCTATCGATTGGTATTAAATTTAGTTATAACAAAATATCAGAACTTTTAAAATACCTCTCGTACACCGTCAGCATGATCTGATCACATTGCCCTCGTTGTTAATGTAAACCAACATTACATAAATGTAGCTTGCAAATATCGTACACACAATTCTCTGCGAATTTTGCAAAAAGTAGTGCCACTGGGCGGGACTATATTATAATTTTTCGATTCATACTGGTATAAACAAATGAAATTCAAAGGGCCTGGCAGAAGGATTGCAAAAGAAAACCGATGAGTTCAAAGTTAACAGAGAAAGAACACTATACTACCTAAATTGAAGGTTGGGTGAACAAAGGTTTGGTTACAAAGTATTTAGGTAATTTGGATTAAGTTTTTTCTCGATATTATTCTGTTTGTGCTGAGTTTACTTTAGATAAATCTAGATAACCGAAAGTTGGTGGTTTTTACCAATCCTCAAATGAACAGGTCGATTATGACCATATATGTATTGCAGTTGTAATGGGTATTAGTGTTTTTGTTATTATATATAATTATTAAAAAGCATGAATGATAACATATGATAAATATACAAGTTTACAAAAACAAGACAAAATATCATAAGGTTTTAAGCATATTAATCCAGCACATTATTGTATTGCACATTTTCTCAGTAGTATGAAACCTGAACAAATACTGCAAGTTGGGACCTAATGTCCTGATTATGCCTGATAGTTTTGTCCCATCTGTTGATGGAAATGTTAAAGGAGATACTAACACCTCATTGGGTACTATTTTATGGAAACATAATATGTTTTCTAGCAGCGATGATATTTTTTAATTAAATGACAGCAGCATTTTCTTGGTATAGAACATTGTATGGCTACCAGCGCCTGTTTGAGTGGACAGTTGAGAAAGTTGAGACCAGGAACGGGTAATGGACAAAATGCTGGTAATGAAACTCTGCAGTTTACAGTATACAAAAAGAAATTTCGAATACAGCTTGATTTACAGATACTGACAGACCATTGTCCATTGTACCCGGTTGGTCTTCCTCAGGATTTGAGATTTACCATTACATTAGCAAAACTCCCTGATGTTATATTAGGCGGTAACCAGGATACGAATTGAAAAATATTTGTCTCCAGTAAGATACGATTACTTCAGAATCAATGACTCAGTTAATGATCACCACAGAAATGGAATTCGTTTCTTCTACGACTACATCATAAGAGTGCAAATTACTGATAATACGACTTAAAGAAATGTAATACTTGATACACTACGAATGAGTTGAAGTTTTGATACTGTGAAAAAAGAAAAGATAAATTGATCCAGAAACGTTTTTCAATCCAGCGATAGAAAAGATCATGATTAGTGTGGAAGGATTACCCAGCATATGTGTTTATCAAGGCTATCAATTAAGGCAACATTTTGCAGACGCAACAGAACCGTGGTAGCTCAGTTGGTAGGCTTCGGACTGGTAATCCATGGGTCGCGGGTTTAATACCCGCCCAGGCCAGCCCAGGTCGGGTGTCTTAGTGTGCATTGGGAAGGACACTTAGCTCCCATTTCCTCGACATGATATAGCCATATAATGTGTTAAAACTGCCGTTAAAACCAACACAAAATACTTCAACAAACACAAAGCCCACATAAATTAGCAACGTGAATGTTAACAATATTTATTTTACGGACCACCATTGTATATGACTTGATTTGAGAACTACATATGATACTAGATGGCATGGTAGCGGTCATAAACGAAGGCATACAGCTGCAGATAAATAGAAAAGCCAACTTAAACTAATATGCACATTTACCTTGATTCGGATACATTAGCAGGTATTAAGAACAAATACATTAAACACGTAAGAGTTTTCCGTTCCAAGCGTATGAACTGAGTTATTTAATCTAATTTATTTTTCATGCCATGTATATACTAATTATAATTTAATAAGTGGCTCGTAAACATAATGGGGCATATAATTTTATTATTGTTCAGTTATTGCATATTCAACTGTATGAGATGTGTCAATACCAAAATAAATCAAGATACAGATCTCTAATTTTGAGATATTTCTTTTCAAACTTATCAACCAGAGAGTATTAACTGCCTTTAATAAATGATTACAAATGTAATTCACTCTGCTTGACATACTAACTGCTATAATGTTATTTAAAGGTTTTATGAACTTTATTACGTATACTTATGACAAAGATCGCATTGTGTAATTGTGTAATCTTGAAATCTTGAAATATACTTTGTTCATCCAATAATAGCGTAATCCACTGAATCAATGGCGTAAACAATCCGTAAGCAATTGCACTAACTATTAATGAAAGGTAGTAACAAACATACATCACCAAAAGTAAGAATTTATATTTAAAAGTGAACATTGTATGAATGTGGTTCTTATCGAATGAGGAAGTTAATTATATACGTTTGACTAATATCTAAGTTTTTCTACCATACCGTGCCTGTAATCTGTTTGTGAACAAAATTTTCCGCATCATATATTATTTAAAAATTTTAATTGCGTTACGAAACTCACCTGGATCGGTCGTAATTATGATTCTCGTGTGTGTGTGTGTGTGTGTGTGTTTACGAGTGATTTTTAGATGTGATATTTTTTTGTTGGTTTTGTTTTGTTTTGTGGGGTTTAACGCCATATTTCAGCACATGATAGACTATACATGGCGCCCAGTATATTTGGTGAAGGAAGAACCCGGGAAGAACCACCGACCCACGAGAAGCTATTGACAAGCTTTCTCACGTACCCACGTTGATCGAACTGAGACTCGAACTCATGCGGACAGAGGTGAGATGTGTGGGTAATTTGTAAAGGCGAGCGCCCTTGACCACTCAGCCACGCGGAGCCTCCGATGCGATTTTTATTGTGAAAATGCAAATGGTGATAGTCTATAACAGAAATACAATTTTTGTGCTTTTGTTGACTCTTACCTAGAAAAAAATGTTAATTTCATTTTTTTTAAACTAAACAAATATCATAAATTGGTAGCGCTGCGATGCTCACCTGGATCGGCTGTTACCAATGTTTAAAAGTATAAAAAAAATGTATGATTTTTTTTATTATTATTAAAGTTTTTGCTGTGATATCAACATACTACTTATATGCTACTCCCGTCTTATGGAGTCACCTCTTGGAATAAGAAATTGACCATTTAAGGAGGTTTATTTATACAGTAATTGTAAGCGTGTGACCATAACATGTAGGCCGTTTAAGACATGTGATTGCTTAAATACATGTGACCTTTAAGACAGGTTTGACTGATTACTGAACAAGCATATGCGTGATTCTTGTTGAATATTGCCATATCTACATAGATTCCCTGGCCAGTTACATATGTGTATGTGGATTCTTAATTCACATATATTGGATTTGTCAACTGTAGAGTTAAGAAAGTGAACATATTGAGTTCTTTTTAACTTAAGTTGAAAGAAACTTAGTGAACTGGAAGAAAGGATTTGTGGATTAATATCCTGAAAGAAGCCATTTGATTATCTGCATTTAGTTATTTAAGTGTTAGAATTGAACAAGTTCAAGATTGGAGAAAACAAAATTATGTAATAATGATTTTATTTGTTTAATCCAAAATTCACGTGCTTCGGTGGCTTAGAGCAATCTGTACAAACAGCAGTTTATTTTTTTTGTTTTTAGTTTATTCAAAATAAACTTGATACCAGCTGTCATTTATCTTATGTTAGTCGACCATTTAGTGTCCGCTGAAGGAACTTGATACCAGCTGTCATTTATCTTATGCTAGTCGACCATATAGTGTCCGCTGAAGGAACTTGATACCAGCTGTCGTTATCTTGTGTTATTCGCCCAAGTAGTGTCTGCTGAAGGAACTTGATACCAGCTGTCATTATCTTATGTTAGTCGACCATTTAGTGTCCGCTGAAGGAACTTGATACCAGCTGTCGTTATCTTGTTAGTCGACCGAGTAGTGTCTGCTGAAGGAACATAATACCAGCTGTCATTAGCTTGTGTTACTCGCCCAAGTTGTGTATGCCGAAGGAACTTGAGACCTGCTGTCATTATCTTATATTAGTTGCCCAAGTAGTGTCTGCTGAACGAACTTGATATCAGCTGTCATTATCTTATGTCAATCGCCCAAGTAATGTCTGCCGAAGGAATGTCAGTCGACCACGTAATGTATACCGAAGGAACTTGAAACCAGTCGTCATTACCTTGTGTTACTTGCCCAAGTAATGTATGCCAGAACTTGACACCAGCTGTCGTTATCTTGTGTTACTTGCCCAAGTAATGTATGCCAGAACTTGACACCAGCTGTCATTGTCTTGTATTACTTGCCCAAGTAATGTATGCCAGAAGAACTTGACACCAGCTGTCATTATCTTATGTTAGTTGATCAAGATTGTCCGCCGAAGGAACGTGATAATAGCTGTCAGTATCTTATGTTACTCGCCCAAGTAGTGTCTGCTTAAGGAACTTGATACCAGCTGTCAGTATCTTATGTTACTCGCCCAAGTAGTGTCTGCTGAAGAAACTTGATAGCAGCTGTCAGTATCTTATGTTAGTCGCCTTAGTAGTGTATGCCGAATGAACTTGATACCAGTTCTTTTTATCTTAGGTTAGTCGCCCAGGTACTATATGCCAGGTGAACTTGATACCAGCTGCCACTATCTCATGCTAGTCGCCCTAGTAGTGTATGCCAAAGTAACTTGCTACCAGCTGTTATTATCTTATGTTAGTCGCCCAAGTAGTGTCTACTTACAGAACGTGATACTAGCTATCATTATATTGTGTTAGTCACCAAAGTAGTGTCTGTTGAATGAACCAGCTGTCTTTATCATGTTTTACTCACCCAAGTAGTGTATGCCAAAGGAACATGATACCAGCTGGTACTATCTTGTTTTACTCGTCCAATTAGCGTATGCCAAAAGAACTTGAAAACAGATGTCATTATCGTATGTTAGTCGCCCAAGTAGTGTTTGCCGAAGGAACTTGGTGCCGGCTGTCATTATCTTGTCTTGCTGAAGGAACTTGATAGCAGCTGTCAGTATCTTGTTAGTCGCCTTATGAGTGTGTATGACAAGGGAACTAGATGCCAGCTGTCATTATCTAATGTTAGTCACCCAAGTAGTATATGCCAAGTGAACTTGATACCAGCTGTCATTATCTTATGTTAGTCGCTTTAGTAATGTATGCCGAAGGAACTTGATACCACTTCTTATTATCTTATGTTAGTCGCCCAAGTAGTGTCTGATGAAGGAACGCGCTACCAGCTGTCATTATCTTATGTTAGTCACCCAAAGAGTGTATACCGAAGGAACGGGATATCATCTGTCATTCTCTTATGTTAGTCGCCCAAGTAGTGTCTGTCGAATGAACCTGATATCAGCTGTTATTATCTTAACTTTATACCAGGTGTCAGTATCTTATTTTAGTCGACCATGTAGTGTAAGGAAATGAGCTTGATACCAGCTGTCATTATATTATGTTAGTCAACGAAGTTGTGTATGCCGAATGAACTTGATACTAGCTGTCATTATCTTGTGTTAGTCGCCCATGTAGTGTATGCCAAGTGAACTTTATGCCAGCTGTCAATATCTTCTGTTAGTCGACATGTAGTGTATGCCAAGTGAACTTGATACCAGGTGTCATTATCTTTTGTTAGTCGCCCAAGACATGTATGCCAAGTGAACATGATACCCGCTGCCAGTATCTTATGTTAGTCGACCATGTAGTGTATGCCAAGTGAACATTATACTAGCTGTCAGTTTTTTTTGTTAGTCGACCAAGTTGTGTATGCCTAGGGAACTTGACACCAGGTGGCATTATATTCTGTTAGTCGACCAAGTTTTCTTCTGCATGTATCATTTGAAATTTTACGATGGGAATTAAAATTTCCTTGATAAAGATGTCGATAAAAATTCGAGTATTTAAGCGTCCAGTATTATCACTACTAGTTCATCACTTTTTGACAATAAAACTATGTCATCGATATGTAAAAAAAAGTATGCAAGTCAGTCCACAAAAATAATACAGTAATAAAGCATGCAAGTCAGTCTACAATAATAATACAGTAATAAAGCATGCAAGTCAGTCTACAATACTAATACAATAATAAAGCATGCACGTCAGTCTACAATAATAGGATCAGAAACAGCAGATTTCAGATGGTTAAGTCATTGATAGATTAGACAAATGTTTACATGAAGTGTCAATTTGCTTAAACGACCGTTCCATACCGCTTAAAAGAATTTTAGCAAATTTGACATAGACTATTTTTTCATCCAGAAGTTTAAAGTTGGTATAAAGGATGCTGTTCCGCCATCAAATATGGCTACCATTCCTAAAAATAGAAACAAATCTTCATATGACTCTTAAAAAATGGCTCAACACATTTCCGATTGGACACAAAACATCGTATCAGAAAGATTTTTCAATTGCATGTCATAACTTCGGTTCGCCACCAGATATGGTCGACGTTTGTAACAAGAGGAAAACCTTGCAACGACTTCTTGTAAGAAACTGCAGGAACCATTTGGATCATTTGGCCTTGATCTTTATAGTATTAGTTTCGTACAAGTGATGTCGATTCTCCATTAAATATAACAACGATTTCTAACATATAGGAAACTTTTTAATTACTACTTTCGAAAAACAATTCACTAGACCCGTTTAGACCAAATTTGACATAATATGTGGGCAGGAAAACGTTTGAAGCTCAAACAAGTGATGTATTTTGCGTTTTATATAGCTGCCATTACGAAAAGTATTAAGAAAAAAAACTAAAATTTCGTAGAAACAAATAAATGACCAGATAAAAACTTATTGGAGATCGTGCTTGAAATCTTTCTGCACCAAATATAAGGCCAATCCCTGTTAAGTTTGGCCCTTAGGTCCCCCCCCCCGCCCCCCCGAATTTCAGCCAGGAGCGATCTCTGGTCTATAGAGGCTTATTATTTCCAGCTTTCAACCTCTATTGTGGTTGGGGAAATATCAGAAAAATCCCTTATTCTCCAACACTAGTTACCTTGATCACTGTATGCATTTTACTATAATATTCTTTTTTGCAATGGTGTCTTTGTATTATTATAAATGAAATATTTAAATTTCTAATCATAAATACACACCCTCAATGCAAGTCATGAATTCAAACTTTTAACAGAAGGAGAGTAAAATAGTTTTGAATGCTTGTCTTTTATCTTTCAACAGTCACAGACCAATGGCTATATTGCTATAATTTTGCCGAAACTGAAGGAATTCGAAAGTGAGATGGAAAGGCTGTTAACACGTGAACAATATCTATCAGTTGTGGAGATGACACCGACTTGACACTGTATTGCAGGTAACGTCTTTCAGGATTTTCACTAATATTGATACAGAAAATTCGCAGCCATTGATGGAATTAATGTACACTTCCCTCCAAACATTCCTTGATATTTTTGTGATATTTTCACTATTGATACAAAACATTTGCATCATAAGATCAGAGAATATCAATATTGGCCCTCTCAAACAAAACAAAGCAAAACATTATTTTTTTAGGTTTCAAGACAAAATTTTTGCAGTACTTACTTACAAATTATAATTTTGAGAAGAGTTGGCAGAAGAAGCATATTTTATGTTAAATTTCTGCAACATGTGTCTTTTCCTCCATAAATATTTCCATTAGAGTGTACTGATATGTTTTAACCGCTTTTCTGAAACTGGCTATTAAATAAAAAATTTAATTTTAACAGACGGAAGGTAGTGCAATTTCAGTGTCATCACGAAGTTTACAGTGAACCTACAACACAGCATTCAACGAGCAATGGAAATGAAAGATCAAGTGTGTGTAACCAGATACTAGACAAGTTATGATATAAAAAAAGGTTGACTGCAACAAATAGTTCACTTTTTTCTGTTATGAAACCACTTGCCGTCACACGCTTATCTTGGTTTTGAGATGAATAATTTTCGTCCGCTGTTCGTCTGTCTGTTAACATTATGGGAGGTATGATATCACAATGCATTGATTGATATAAGGCTTAACGAAAATTATAGTCCGAAGGTTCAGAAACAGCATCGTTAGTGAATATAAGCTGAACTTCTTCAGGCCATGTCAAGAATACATTACCAATTATATAACGCTGAAAATGTTTACGTTCATTATGAAATCAGCATTAAAAATTGATTGATCAACATCACAATATATTAATTTTTAGCTAATCTTGCCTTCAGGCCCTGTGAGCTTATGACATGGCTGTGTTTTCATTTTTTCTTGTCTGTCGTGCATGGAGCGTCCTTAAGCAGCGGAGTGTTATTACTCTAAAACCTTTAGATCTGAACAGATTTGGATCACACCTGTTATGTAGGTTATGATCATCAAGATATCGAACGATTTGCAATATGAGCGACAGATGATGAATCACACCTTCTGCGTAAGTTATGATTACCATCCGTACGTTCCTACGTATGTGCGTCCACACCCTAGATTAATCTCAGTGTCAAAGGGGTGGGGTTTTTTGTACTATCCTTTTATTTAATTTTATTTCAATACCATTTTATCCCACCCTCTTCGGATTTGGAATATCGCTAGAGGGTGGGCTCGACATACAAGCTATGGCCAGCTTCTTGTTTAAAAGTCATATCTGAGGATAATTTGTAATGTTGCAGCATTTAATTACATCTGTTTTTACAACAGTCTTCTGTTCAGTGTATGTACAGTACATTCTGAATAACAAGATTCCGAAATTTGAGCGAAGATTTTCGAACAGTGTTGATTACCAGCGATATATTGCATATTAATAAGGTGATTTAGCATTTGATTGGCTGAGCTTTGTGTTTGTCTTCTTCGTAAATTTCTGAACAAATTTTGATCAATATTCCGCTTCCGACAGCAAGTTGATGGGAACAAACCTGTTCAATGCTAAATCGATATTTATAAAGAGATTTTCAGATTCCGACTACGACAGTAATTTCCCGGTAACAAACATGTATATTTCTTCTATGTATTATTCTCTGAAACAAATATCATTCCTTGGCTTTTACTTTTACCTGAAATTTGTCTGAGGATATTAAAGAAAGAAAAAGAGTTTTGAAATATGTGAGCATATGTACTGATATTAGACTATATATATATATATATATATATATATATATATATATATGGATTCATATTTGGACTCTTTCTTCTAATTTATACATGCTGGCTTGACAACAATAAGACAAGGGCAGTAACTTTTCTAAACAGATTCGTTACTAAGACAAAACAGTAATAATGGAAACGAAGTCGGTTGTTGTAACGAGAGCTGACTTTAACGTTATTGTCTTTTTGTGAGACTGAGCATTCAGAATTGTCCATCCGTGAGGGATTATGTACAGTCTCGATAAATCACCCCTCCAAGCAGGGATTTTTATTAGGTTATTTGGAATGGGGTTGGGTCCATTGTGGGGAGGAGGAGGGGACGGGACAGTGATTTATTGGGAATGAACAATTTCAATGAGTAAATTCCTATAGTTGGTAATTTCATGATTTTGAAATATTTTACATTTGGTTTGGGTGGCCCCAGTGTGACTTGGAACTTTGCCCTTCACTTTTCGCTCATTAAATTGTGAGGGACTTAATGGATTGAAACCGAATTTGGTTTGAGGTTTTATATTACGTAGACCTAGGTTGAGTTTGATTTTGACTGTTTTACAGGAAAACTTTATGTTGTGGCCCATGTTTGATTTTGAACTTTGCCCTTTAATTGCAGCATTGTGCCGGGGGCATCCATGTGGTATGGACACGTTTCAAACTTTTTTGCACATGAGGGTAACATTTTGTTATATCTCTGTGGAAATAGATGGATATTAACCTTATTGTCATAATTTACCATCAAGCGGAATTTACCATCTTGAGATAAATTCAATTTAATATTTAGTTTGTTACCTAATAAAGACCGATCTGAAAGATTCTGTTATTGGTGAGCTATTAAAACAATCTTACATCAGCAAGGCCTTGGAAGGGTTCGATGAGCAGCAACACCTGTGCATATAAAGAAGATGAACTGGCCTCTTATAGGCCCAGCTTTGTGCCATACTAAACGCATTTCTGAACATATTTGGATCAAACTTGGTATATAAGTAATCTCATCACGACCTTCATTGCTTTGCATTTGTTACAAAGTACATTTGCGCGAATGAGTGATCAAACGTTTTTGTAGTTGCCACGTTTGATGCTGTCTAGACCATGTATCATATTTGCTGCAACAAAAGGAGTGTTTTGGCAATTAATTATATACGAGTTTGCTGTTATTCAGATATATGATATGAGTTTTATGAACAGTTGGGGAAAAAACCAATCAACAAGGCATTGCATAATTGTTAACTATTTTTTGGCATCACATAAATTAGACCATTTAGTGATCTAATCACTGCAGTTCGGATCATTTCCAACTGGAATACTTTCGTTTCTATCAGAGGATTATAGAGAACTGACATAATTGAAAGATAGCATGATGGTTTACTCAGGGACTTTCGCTTAGTAAACTGAAATGTGTGCCTAGGTGCATGGTCATTGATTGAAAAATTATCCACATGAATGATGCCTAACCCACTTGGGCCCCTGAGTTACATTCCCACCGTTATTCACCTAAGAATTCGCTAGTGGAAGCTTTTTTTAACTTTGTAAAAAAAAACATATTCCCCGTACATATGTAGATGTGGGTCGAGGGACCATCCCACGGCAAACGTAACAATGTCTTTTCTCACAGATGTGTTGTTGTCTAAGCATAATGACATCTATAAAATTAAATGTCATGAGAAAAGTGCCCCCTCCCCCCCCCCCTTAAATATAAATATACTAGAAAATGATAGAGAAAAAGAGAAGACAGAACTAAGAATAAGGCAAAATGTAAAGACTGTCTATCAATATAAATAATAGTGTGTATATATATATATATATATATATATATATATATATATATATATATATATATATATATTTTATAAATTTTTGGCACAGTATACATAATATATGTATATAATACATCATTTAAAATAGTCATTGTATCATTCTTATACTGCAAAGACATTTTGTAAGGGATAAAAGGAAACGAAGAGAAAGAGGCGTAGACGGAAGAGATAAAGAAAAAGAAGTATTGCGAGTAAAAACATACGTATACAATAGATATGGTTATATCTTATTATACAAATTTCAGATAATATGTTCAAAACGTAAAAGACAATGATAATTCGAGGTAGCGATCAGTTTTCATGGATGTATCTTAGCAATTTCGAACAATAGGTGGAAATATAATTGTGATATACTACTATATTAATATATGTGTGCCATTCAGTTTCAAAACATTCCAATTTATTGTTTCTTTCGGCTAGTTCCTCCTCACAAATGTAGTATCTGTTTAGATAGTTTCTAAACAAAGATAGAGAATGATTCTTTCTTTCATGGCACATACTGTATATATATATATATATATATATATATATATATATATATATATATATATATATATATATATATATATATGTTTTAGCTAATAATAGTATACAATAATTACATTGTCGGCTTCTAACAAACCTGGAGTTATTCCTCTAAGTGAAAAAGGAAGACATAAATTGGTGTTAGTTCTGATCCACTGGTTTAAAACATTCCAAAACAAATTCATTTAGCACAGTCCTCAAAAGAGATGGATGAATTTTTCATGTGAATCTGTGCAAAATAGAACATTGATTATTATTTGATATTCCATTTTTTTTATATTTGTTGCAAGAGTTATATGCAGTTGTTTATACTGAAACTACATTAGACTCTAACATAGTTGTAATATAGTGTAATTTTATATGCTAAGGCAAAATAGAAGCTTTAAAATTTTTTATCCATGATACGATATGTTTAGAGTCGCGATAGTTCAGTTGGTAGAATGTCGGACTTGCAATCCAAGGGTCGCGCGTTCTGTACCCGTCCAGGTCTGCCTGGGTCGGCTGCTTTGGTGTCCTTGGGAAAGGCACTAAGTTCCTATTTCCTCAGCATGATAATGTGTTAAAAGTGCCGTTAAAACCCATACAAACAAAACAAATTATTTTTAACATTTAGGTTATGAGCATCTCTTGCACAATTCGATACAAATATGTTAAGAAATCCAAGCTTCACAGTCGTACGGCTTTTCCCTACCTTTTAAACCCGTGAATACTACTTGATGCGTGCTCCACACCTGGAATAACAATTCCATTGCAAGAGAAAATAATTTTGCGAGTAATAAATACAGCAGCAATGGTGATAAATATATAGAACATCCTGCATGTTTTGTTGTGTGCAAACGTTTGCCGGAGCAAAAAGGGAGATTTTGAACCCGAAGGTCTTCCGGCAGACTGAGGGTTCGAAGGCTTTCTTAAGTCTTCCGGCAAACCGAGGGTTCAAAGGCTTTCTGAAGTCTTCGGGCAAACCGAGGGTTCAAAGGCTTTCTGAAGTCTTCGGGCAAACCGAGGGTTCAAAGGCTTTCTGAAGTCTTCGGGCAAACCGAGGGTTCAAAGGCTTTCTGAAGTCTTCCGGCAAACTGAGGATTCAAAGGCTTGCTTTAGTCTTCCGGCAAACCGAGGGCTCAAAGTCTTAAGTCTTCCGGCAGACTGAGGGTTTAAAGTCTTTATTAAGTCTTCGGGAAAACTGATGGTTTAAAGCCTTTCTTAAATCTTCTGTCAAACTGAGGGTTCACAGTCTTTCTTAAGGCTTACGGCACACTGATGGTTTAAAGTCTTTCTTACGTCTTCGGGCAAACCAAGGGTTCAAAGTTTTCTCAAGTCTTCAGGCAAACTGAGAGTTCAAAGGCTTTCTTAAGTCTTCCGGGAAACTGAGGGTGCACAGTCTATCTTAGGTTTTTCTTAAGTCTTCCAGCAAACTGAGGGTTCAAAGGTTTTCTTAAGTCTTCCAGCAAACTGAGGGTTCAGAATCTTTCTTAAGTCTTCTGGCAGACTGAGGGTTCAGAATCTGTCTTATGTCTTCCGGCAAACAGAGGGTTCAAAGTCTTTCTTAAGTCTTTTGGCAGACTGAGGGATCAGAGTCTTTCATCTTCCGGCAAACTGGGAGTTTAAAGCCTTTCTTAAGTCTTCCGGCAGACTGAGGGATCAGAGTCTTTCATAAGTCTTCCGGAAAACCCAGGGTTCAGAGGCTTCAAAGTCTTTCTTAAGTCTACCGGCAGACTGATGGTTTAAAGTCTTTCTTAAGTCTTCCGGCAAACTGAGGGTTCAGAGTCTTTCTTAAGTCTTCCGGCAAACTGAGGGTTCACGGTCTATCTTAGGTTTTTCTTAAGTCTTCCGACAAACATAGGATTCAGAGTCTTTCTTAAGTCTTTCGGCAGACTGAAGATTTAAAGTCTTTATAAAGCCTTCCGGCAGACTGAGGGTTCAGAGTCTTTCTCATGTCTTTCTTAAGTCTTCCGACAAACCTAGGATTCAGAGTCTTTCTTAAGTCCACGCAAAAGTATGCACAGAGCAATCAGTGTATAATCCAACCATATTTTATCTATATCTGACTTAAAAAATGCGATATTTATTTCACCTAGAAATCTCTACTGGTGTTCACTCAAATTTCATGTGAAGATTCATTATAAAAATTATCGTTTTAGGTAAA
Organism: Margaritifera margaritifera; assembly: GCA_029931535.1. Classification (NCBI taxonomy): domain Eukaryota; kingdom Metazoa; phylum Mollusca; class Bivalvia; order Unionida; family Margaritiferidae; genus Margaritifera; species Margaritifera margaritifera. The sequence goes on along the minus strand of JAQPZY010001482.1, from coordinate 2,634,072 downwards.
TAATAGACATTCCTATGATCATTTCGGTAGCACTTAGCTAGCTAGTAATGACACGAAATTGGTTTCAAACATTCAAACTGTTGAGACTAGATTATATTATTTCATTTACCCACAGCGCTATAACGATGATACTAATCTTTTCACCCGACCAAAGTTTTATAATTTATATAAATTGTTATACTTTTATAACGAAGTACGGCCGTACGTTGAAATTATAATTCAGTGGTGCGTCTAAAGCGTCGCATATACAACAGTTATTAAATCTGTTTGAAAGGCCATTTGTGTTTCCATTTTTGATAATAAAGCTAAACCCATTTCTCGTTTAAATGAACCAAGTAAAGCAGGATTTGATGACTCTATGAAATTTTTTACTATTGAGAAATTTGAATTTCTCTTTATAGAATTATTGCTGATCTTCCAAGCACTTACCTAAGCACTATTTCCAAGACAACCAGAAAAATTTTCTTAATTAGCTATGGCAGACATTTAGATACACTTTTATCAGAGCAGTACCAGCTTTCAGGTACCGGTGCATTCTGCGACACATTATCATTTGCATCAATTTGTCTCTATACATTGTGCATCCCTGCTGCATGACCAGCTTCAATAACTCCTTAATGACTTGGATTCCAAGTAAGATGCCAAAACTGATTAAAATTAGATTGCATTGTAATGCACCAGCAGTCACTTTACTTCATAAATCCTAATGCACTAATTGCATGTAATGACCTTAAATTGACGGTTTGAATCTGTCCTCAGGCGCACATACATTTCCTTGCAGATTGCACGTTCGCTGAAAAGTGTGAAGAACGTAACTTTATACGTGCATTTAGGTTTTCATGCGGTCCACGATCAAATCTTAATTGAGGTGGGTTTTTAAAAACTGTTAAGTACTAATTCAACCATGAATCACATGAGCACATTAACGGCTGCAGTCAGAATCGTTAATACCAACGAACACCAACACTGACTCCTTCAGTCTTCAGAGAAATTGAAACCATTTTGGTTCGTTTTCTTTCTGATGTAGCTAAAACTATGTGAGGATTGTAAATATTAGAAACTAAGGCCGAACTTAATTTTTCAAACTGGATCGCCATCGCATGGGATTCATTTAATAAACATGCGTCCGTCAATCAAAAACGCGTAAAAGTGTTATTCAGCCAACATGCTATATTGACGAAATTCGATTATCTAAAAGGGATACCTATCGTAAACGTGACTGAAAAGGAACAACTGTAATTATGATCCTTCAGATTTGACAAAACTGAAAAACAGAATAGGTGAACCTGTTTCAAATAGTTCAAATTGCAAATGTTACTTAGAAAGGAAGTTGAAATTTCCTATATCTTCTAATCATTGGATTCATACGAAGCCTCTGGTAATTACTGGTTGAATCCAAAGTTACTGAATTGAGCTAGCAGCTGACATTATTTATACTTCTCAATCAAGATAACAATCAGTTTTGTCCTTAGAAATTTTCTTGACTTCTGCACAAGGTTTATCTGTAAACGTATCATTCAATTTTTAATTGACATAAAATTCCAGTACGAAGATAAAATTCCATACAAAAAGATATTTTATGAATTTTGTTGTTTTGCAAGATGCTGATGATGATTAGCAAACCACAAAGCAATTTCGCCGCTTTTTTCAGTGCTACTCCGATGATTTATCTGAATTAAATAGGTTTTGCCGGAATAACCCCCCTAAACCAAATCTTCCTCAATTCATCTTTTCATTTTTTCATACGACATCAGATATATGAATCCATTTTGGACAATGTCAAGGTCTGGTGAGGCAACTGAACACTATCCAGAGGTCAGATGTGGTACACTGGTAGTGAATAGATAAATCATTTGCTGTATGTAATGAGGTGTTTATGGCACATGTTTAGGCTTCTGTTGTTCATTCCATCTAAAAAATACAAGCAAATCTGATCTGGATTTATCCCTGACGTTAAACCAGACCCCTGTTAGCTGTTCTTCTTAAATGACCCGTTACTTTACATTAATGCACGACTCTTTGAAAGAAGACTGACTCGTAACAGAAACAGTTAGAAATTCATCTTGTTTCTGTGATTAATGTTTTACAAATCCAATGGTACAATTTCGTTTTACGTACTTAAATACCTTATTTATCTAAAAACATGCATGTATTTAAATTACCGAGATTAAGAACGAAGCATTTCGGTGTTTGCATAGCTGTTGATCTATTTTGATGCAGTGAAACTTATAAATTATAAATGGAATTCACGGTTTTTAAAATCTTGTAAGAGAGAATAACATTCAATAAAAGGTATAGCTGATAATAATGTGTTTCAATCCACAACTACGCAGACAAGCTTTTGTCCCTGAAATGTTTGAATTTTGTGAAAAACCGAAACAAAATTTTTTCCTATCGCGTGTGCGTAATTTTTCATAATCTTTTTTTAACGTAAATACTTTTAGTTATATATATATATATATATATATATATATATATATATATATATATATATATATATATATATATATACTTATGTGCATATGTAATTGGTAATGGTTATACTTTTAGATTTTCTTTTTTTTTTTAAATTTTTAATTGTTATCTTTGTAAATCAGACAATTAACGTTTTATGTGAATAGTACATAAATAAAATAGTAAGAAATAAGTAAAGAAGTCTTAGGTTCGTAAAATTCTAAATTAGTTATACTAATATCAAATTCTCATAGAACGTCCAAAGGTTCTCCATGAACGGTTGGTTTTTCTTTCTCTTTTAAAATGCGTTATTTTCCGTAATGAAATGTAAGATTTTATTTTGTGTGATACGTGGTATCAAACTGTATGATTTTGCTAACATGTATTTCAATGATTTGTTTATAGGAGTTATACACGGTTGGCTCGGTGCAAACGTTTGCCCTGATCACCAGGTTAGAGTTGCAGCCCGAGGATTGAAAGTCTTTCCATAGCGCTCCAGCAAACGTTTTCCCGATCACGAGGAAAGAGTTCGAGCCCGAGGATTTAAGTCTTTTCATAGCGCTTCGGCAAACGTTTGTCCTATCACGACGAAAGAGTTCGAGCCCGAGAATTGAAAGTCTTTCCATACCACTCCGGCAAACGCTTGCCCTATCACGAGAAAAGAGTTCGAGCCAGTCTTTCCATAGCGCTTCGGCAAACATTTGCCCTATCACGAGAAAAGAGTTGGAGCCTGAGGATTTCAAGTCTTTCCATAGCGCTGCGGCAAACGTTTTCCCGATCACGAGGAAAGAATTCGAGCCCGAAGATTTCAAGTCTTTCCATAGTGCTGCGGCAAACATTTGCTCGATCACGAGGAAATAGTTAGAGCCCGAGGATTTAAGTCTTTCGATAGCGCTTCGGCAAACATTTGCCCTATAGCGAGAAAAGAGTTGGAGCCCGAAGATTGAAAGTCTTTCCATAGCGCTGGGGCAAACGTTTTCCCGATCACGAGGAAAGAGTCCGAACCCGATGATTCAAAGTCCTTACATAGCGCTGCGGCAAATGTTTGCCCGATCACGAGGAAAGAGTTCGAGGATTGAAAGTCTTAACGTAGCACTTCGGTAAAAGTTTGCCGGATGACGAGAAAAGAGGCCGAGCACGAGGAAGGAGTTCGAACCCGAGGATTCAAAGGCTTTCCATAGCTTCGGCAAACGTTTGCAAACAGCAAACCGTGTAGGATCGTTATTATTCCTTGATCATTATATAAATTTTAGTTTTGTTTTCAACGGATTGGTGTGCTTCTTTAGTTTAAATTCATATATCTGATGAAGAGGTAAGTGCATGATGGCCGTCTTTTGTATTAGAGAGACATCATATATATAGGTATAAAACAATAAGAGGCTTTTCCGCAAGTTTCTTGCAGGAATCAACTTAGGGTGACTGTGACGTTTTGAGAGAAGTGAGATCACAAGTTGGCGTGCGAAGTACTGTCGTGACTGTGATAGCATGCCTCTCTCTGTTACGTAGTGCAAAGAAACATTACATTTTTTAGCTATTTTCCTACACATTTTTCAAAGTGTTTTAGAATGCTGATAAAGTTATTATGTTTGAGGACATTAATAGTGGTTTTACTATTACAAATATTCATTTCACGGACAACACATTAATTTGCGACAGTATAAGCAGCATTCATGTCGTCAAATAACAGACTGTTAGCTGGTAATTTTGCCGTGAAGTTAATGAAGATTCAAACCATCTTAAGAGAAGTCACGGCAAATATAGTTAACCACCAAGATATATTACGCATATGGAAAACAACCTGGAATCGAATCGTATCAGAATTTCAAAACCAACAACCACTTTAAGAATACAAATAACAACAAAGATGGCATATTACCATTGAATACTTTATTTCATCTGAGCATCAGTAACAACGAGCCATAGATTTCAATTTAAACTTGGTGAAACAGTAAGGAAATACCTTTGGATTTTAATATGTAACATTCTATGCAAAGTCATACGTTAATTAAATACCCAGCATCTCATATTGTTTTCAAATGTACAAATTGAGTGAATAATACTTTATTTGTAAAAATGGAGAATTATATCATGTTCGATTACTGTTTAAAAAAGCACATGCATTATAATTTGCACAAAAATCAATAAAAGCCTAATTTAGAAAAAAATCAAATAATATCACGTAAGTTAGTTGACAACATAGATTGTCTTGAAAAGTGAAGCGTGAACTGTTAGGAACATAGTTTTGTTTTGGCAAGTCCATATTTATTTGTGCATAACAAAGCTTCTGATTTTGCCATATTTGCTCATTATAAAAAATGACTTGTATGCAAAAGAGTATAATCTTGCGAAATGAAAAGAAAGCTACCTTCTATACAGCTGGACCAAATTTCTCAACACCACATATTTTTTTTTCCTTTTGGTATCGATAATAAATAAAACATAAACATTTCTAGTAATAAATGGACCTTTCTGGACAACTCGTGTTTAAGTGTAAGAGTCCGATGAAAAGTCAGAAGAAGATACCATAATACGGTAAGTCATTTTAATTCGTGTTGGCATCTTGATTATAAGAAACCTAGCTTTATTTTTTGGCTGATAGGACCGCCCTCTTAAAGGTGTAACATCGTAAGTCACTCTTTGCAGATTATTTTAATTATCATAAAAAAGTTGATTGAGAAAAAGGACGCTTACTCGTTTGATTCGAAATCAGTTTCAATTCTACGGGGTTTTTATGAACAAAGTAGTTATTAAAACGCAGAAAAATGGAACGGGGTATCTATGACACATATTTTGGAATATATATATTTAGTTTTGTTTAAGTTGAAATTTTTGTGGTTCATTTCGTAAGTTGCTGATATGACACATCGCACTATAACTAAGATACTATTTTAACTTTGTATTGATGTGCACGTCCAAGTGAACATTAAATACGGTTACCGATGATGTACTCTGACATTTTTATTTTGCACTATAACATAGCTTAGAGTCGGTTTCTTTTCATCATGGTCAAATCTATTTGTGGAAGAGGTTTTAGATCTGTTAAATGCACGTGAGCTTCTTATAAGGAAGAAAATTTTAACATGTTTTTAAAGGTAATTTACACAGAAATAGTAATGAAAATAATTGAGATTTTACTCTTTGTATAAATTCCACCTTGACGTTGCAAATGACAGTGGAAAAGTAAAATACACCTCATTACTTGCCACCTATTTAATGATGAGCATTATGTTTCTGAAAGGTGAAATGTACAAAGACTTTATACTACAAATGTTTTGTTTCTTAAAACAAAACGAATTAAATTTGTATAACTTGCTGTTTACCCTCTGAATTCAGGAAACAAATAAAACTCAAGCGTAATGAAGAATTAAATATTTAATAAAAAATAACGGCTACAAAATTTATCCTGTTGGCTTTAGACGTTAAGACACAAAGATGTGCTTATTTTAATAATGCCATTTTGGTCATTTAAATATCACAGTCGGTTTGTTCCGCGTGAAACCAATTTTGCACCATTTTTTTATCTTTTAAGATTCTTTCCATCTCAGTGATTGAACGGTATTCGATGAAATTTAATTCGGAAATTAAAATACAATTTAAGCACAACATAAATGTTCAACATTGCACGTGGTCATGATTGCACGTGCACAGTCGTAAATCCTGGCAGATCTCCATAAAATGCAACAACTATTGAACTTGGCATTAAAAATAGGTTAGAAATTCTGCCACCAAAAAATCGTCATACATTTTTATAACAAAATATTTATTTTTTATACATTCTTATGTGAATTTGCCTTTAGCCAAGGTCAAAAATGTAACTTGTATCTCCTGTCTTGGCTTGCGTCGATCTTTAAGTGTTGCGTTTCACGTTTTCATTCGTACTGGCTTAAATTATAAACTAGCATTTGCACCTTCATTACAGTTTTCACCACGACAATTCATGCCTTTACAATCGGAATGCAATTTCAATGCTCAAAAAAATAGTACAATTTTCTATCATACGCTATAAAGAACAAATGTACATTCCAGTTAAGCAAATTTGTATAAGCTCTTATTTAGAAAGACTACTTGATTTTATATTGATATTATGGCTTGCGCCACGTCATATGGTTGAAGCATAGTAAATTTGCATTGACAACAAGTAACAACAACGTACACGCTCATGGTTAATGTTGTAAGTTGAAAAATCAACTTAAAGCTTATTTTACATATTAACAATAAATAATATACATATTGTAGAAAACAACAAATATCAATAAGATATTTAACACTCATCTGTCTGAGACGCCATTGTACACATTTGTTATTGACATTTTGGATGTATGTTGAAGGTTAGAGTCGGTTCGTTCCTCTTGTTTTGTAACAATATCACCCATCCGACGTCAGAACTGGATATTCCAGTCGCAAAGCACATCACAACTTGCAGTCCCAGGATCATTTACTACGTAATAAATGTTTTGTCCCACAACTCTTTCGAGATCCACATTTCAGCATCGTGACACCTCACACGTTCAGAACAGACGTCAACCTAATCGCAATCACATCTTGTCCCCACTTGCAAAAGTACTCATACTTAGATTTTTCCGGTTTCATTTATCTGGAACGAAGTCAAACAATATGAAGCACATACATTGAACACACGGCGTCTCAACACTTTCCAAAATCGGGGTTCTGCACAAAGACTTCGTGTGAATTTATGCTTGAAACGTGTCATTCATACTTAACATCCGTAATACTTGCGAAAAAGTTTGTTTGCACCAAATATAGCACTATCACCATGACCAGCAATAATAGTTCAACTCTGCAATTTTCCTTTTCAGATCAGCCCGCTGCAAATATGCTGGCTTTGTTACCAAGAACACCTCGCCACAGTTTTTTTTTTTTTTTTTAATAGTCTTTTATATCGAACATTTCCAACATATTACATGTCTTTTTCATACTGTTTCGTGTAGTCTTTTTAATATACTGGCATTCTTTGCTTGGTTTTAAAATTAAGATATCTTAAAGTACACTGTTACAAAGTGGGCTTGGTTACAAATCAGCATAAAAAGCGTTGACTCCTATATAAAACAGCCATCAGTGGACATTCAGTACATCTTTAGGCCTCGTACAAGGCACTAAACCATGTAAAATAAATCCTTGAAGGGTATTAGTATGAGGAAAATATTGGGGTTTTTAAAAATATTTTCTGAAGAAAATGACATGTTGACTTAAAATAAAATTTTTGCTTTAAAGGTTCTTTGAAATCCACGATTGACCCCGAAAATTTGAACTAGATCGCATTAAAGCCAGCACCATCTGTACTCTTATAATGTACACCAAACAGTTATGCACAACCACAACGAACAACAACCATTCTTTGCATATATGTATATAACACTGTATGGGAATGGTCAAAGTATAACAAAGCCAAAGGGGCCATTTTTGTTGGGGTACAGCATGGACCTCCGCCGTCTATGTTTCCTTCTGGAGCTTGCTGCACAACCCAGGAAGCCGGAGAATCGTCCAGGTGCCGGTATTGGCACTCCCCTGTACAGTAATTTGCCACATAGCCGGTAGGTGCTATTACCCAGTCCCAACCAAACCGCACAAAGTCCACTGTTAGAGGGTATCTGCAACATGTCTCTATTTTTTCTTCTTCCGTGCATATCATGGGATAGGATCTTTTCACTCTGCGTGAATGGTATTCCACTGTTTTCATTTCGAGCATGGGGACCTGAAAGGAAAGGCATCTTTGCTGAAATGGGTTGAACTCTAATATGATAAGTAAACAGTTTTACGAAATTAGTGTACAATGTATTTTGTTTGAAAGTGTTCTCTAATGGCAGTCGCGGTGACCCAGTTGTTAGTGTATCGGACGCGTAGTCAGTGGCTTCTGGGTTCGACTCTTGTCCAGAGCAAGCCGAGTAGGCTGCTGTGGTGTATTTTGGGGCAAGGCACTTTATTCCATTTGCCTCTGCACTAAATAGTCTTGTATGTGTAAATGTGTCTTTAAACACCAATTAATCGTATGAAAACCGTGAATTTTGAGATGTCCTGAAAACAATATGGCAGTATAAAACGTGTTGAAACAGCGATTGATATATACAGGTGTTATTTATCATCATGTCCCTATGTATCACTTGGATATGCCAGTCGGTCGTCTTCTTAGTCTATATTCTTCAGTTCTGAGATATTTTCAAATGTAAAAAATTATATGACGAATTGTAAATAAGAATTTATTATGTTAAGTCGATTGGATTTCATATCGTCAGAGTTTGACTCGTTTGTTCTTCATTACTTCTCCGTCATATTTGTATCTTTCGCAAAACAGCAAACAATTCAGCTTTAAAAACCTATCAAGATATAAGAATGCCTTACTAAATCCTTTGCGGTTTTATAGTTATTTATAAGAAACCTCATTGCACTGGCTTAAATATATTTCATTCTTGAATCCTCCCCTATCAAAAGTTAATCCGATTTCGTCGGGTAAATCGACATCTTACAGACAACAGGAAAGTGACGCTGATATTCAAGTTAACTAGCATGAGATAACGTTGACTATCGGTTTATCCATCGCTTCTGCAGTATTGTCAGCTGAATCTCACCAGATCTTTTCCTTTTACTACTTTCTTTTAAGGTATGAACAGACCTGTTTGGAATAGTTTAAGGAATCTATCAGGTTTCGTGGCAGTGTCTATCATATGTTTTTAATAATCCCCCGTCTTACTCGTTGTGTTTAATAATTTCCCTAAATGTGCAACCGCTCCTCTGTTTTAACATGAATGCAAATTTTCAATAGGAAAGTACTAAGGGTTTTGAAAATTGGGAAGTGAACTGCCAAGACTGGTAATTAAGACTGTAAAGAAGGTATACAATATACCTGCACACTATCATTCAGAAAGTGAATCTGCTTTAACCTTAATCTTACTTAATAACATCTTAAGATTAATCCAAAAGTTTCGGAGACATTTCTTCTGACATCTTCGGCAGATCAGAATGCTAGTAATTACATGTTTTATTGCTTCCTCAGAATTTATAAAACTTTACTGGAACAAATCTTTTAGGCAAGCTTTAATGTTCACATCGCTGCAACGAAAAATGACTGTACGATATTAACCTGACTCTTAATCGGATCTGGAGATATTTCAAAGGAAATTTGCACAGTTTACAAAGGTATGAATTATATTAAAACAAAAACTGTTTACGGAGCTCGCTTTCAATTAGTACAAGATACTTATTTCTGGATGATGGAATTCATGAGCCAATTCATTAGAAATGAATGTGATGTATGCTTTGAAAACCTAGGAATGCCAGTTTTTATGTATTGCCGTAAAAAGTGTGGACAACAGCGGCTAGAAACATAATAAGAATTTAAACGCAGACATCTTTCCCACATTAAAAATAAACACGAGTTTAAAATATGAATAAGAAATGGTTTACGAATCTGTCAAAATAAATTTAAAAAAAAAACTTACATAGCTTTCATCATCAGCTTGGGCGTTTCCTGGCGTAACTACAGTAGCCTTTCCTTTCCTGTCGATGACTTGTACGTAGAGTCCATAATTCAAATCCGGATGATGCATCCAGTGATGAACAATATGGCCGACTTCAAACTCGTGCCAACCATAGGACTTGGCTATCTTATGTCGAATGGCAGTTTTTGTTGGCTTGTCCCCTTTCCTCTTGGGAGGCAGAATCTTATAGAGAAACAAGTCAATAGGTTGTTTGGGTTTACCTCTGTGTGGAAGGAGATATATCCAGAGTGTTGCATTTTGAACCTTTCTTGACGAAACTGACTCTGAGATTTCGAAGTACAAAATGTCCGGTATTGGTGCCTCGAGTTCGGCAGGTGCTGCAAGATAGGGTGAGAAAAGCAGAATGAAGTTAAGAATATGGAAACCAAATTCTTAGAATATCGAATAGTCGGTATATTTTTTAAAATATAAGGTCTAAATCACTTCTCCTTGAAGCGACAGCTCTGGAGATTTTTAAGATGAACAAACAAAATCCCAAAATGTTTCCATTTTATAGGTTCTTATCTCAGTTGCCGTCATCGCAGACTTTTTATTGAGATGGTCCATTCAGACTCCCAAAGGCGGCAATGTTCAATTCATTCTTGTTCATTTCACTCTTGATACTGTTGTAACCGCCTGAAAAAAATGCCTAATATTGGTAATGTGCAAGCAAGCGACAGCGATAAGCTACACTATACATATCTCGTTCTCGCAGGAAACGAGACTGTTACGGACCAACCGCCATATTGCTCATTTATAAGGAACTCCTTGCAAAGGGGACACCGCATTTTTAAAAAAAAATATATGATGTCATTATTTTTATTTTGTTGCTATGAAAGGACAAGGTTTTTTTTTTTTTTTTTTTTTTTTTGTTGAACCCAAATTAGTGGGAAGCGAGACCAGTGGCAGACAAGGCAGCTGCCTAGAGCGGCAAAATTCAAGGGGCGGCAGATTTTAAAGTATGAAAATCTGGCTTTGTTAAAAAAAATTGTATTTATTTTGTAAAAGGAAAAATGAAAGAAAAGAAACAAGATCTAGGTAAATGATGCCATTATTTAAAGGCGTAACGGTCTTAAAAAGCTCAGGTTTTAAAGCCTTGTTTTTTTTTGTTTGTTTGTTTTGGGGGAGGGGGGGGGGGCCGACTACTCTGACAATGCCAAGGGGCGGCAAAAAAATAAATCCGTCACTGGGCGAGACATATCAGTCACTTTTCCGACGTCGGCGACATCGTCAACAGTTTGTTACGGTTTTGGTTAATGTATTTCATTTGCATATATTTATTAAACCCCTTTTGATAGATTTTAATCATACTTGGCATGAGTCATTATGAAGTTATGGCAATTCATTCTGTGACATGCTCGCTCGCCACTTTTACCTTGGGGTCAAGGTTCACAGTCATTCAAAATTTTCGTTAAGGTATTGGTTAACGTTTTTTTTGTATTTGCCTCGATTGCTTATACCTTTTGATGGGTTGTATTCATACATAGAATGAATCATTATGAAGCTAGGACAATTCATTCGGTGACGTGCATTCTTGCCCCTCAGACCTTGGGGTCAAGGTCACAGAAAATTTAGGTTAGGGTTTTGGTTGAAGTTTTTTCATCTGTTTATATTTCCTAAACCCCTTGATGAGTTTTCTTCATACTTTGAAACTAATCATTAGACAATTCATTCCGTGACATGCATGCTTACCCCCTTTACCATGGGTTCAAGGCTATAGTCATAGAAAATTTGCGTTAAGGTTTTTGGTTAAAGTTTCTCATCTGCTTATATTTCGTAAACCTCATGATGGATTGCCTTCATACTTGGGGTGAATCAATATGAACCTAAGGCAATTCATTGTGCGACACGCATTCTCAGCCCTTTGACCTGGAGGTCAAGGTCACAGTCATAGAACATTTGCGTTAAGGTTTCGGCTAAGATTTATTTTAATTTGCTTCTATTTCCTAAACTGCTTGATGGATTTTGTTCATACATTGGATCAATCATTATGAAGCTAAGACAATTAATTCTACGACATGCTCGCTCAACCTTTTGAACTTTGGGTCAAGGTCAAAACGTTCTACAGCAGTGCTTTGATCGTAGGCTCGCTATGTAGACACTGGCCTTCTTGTTCAGTGTCTTGAATTTTTCAAATAACGATTTCATTTACTTCTATGAAATAAATTTCACATCTATTACTGTTGGCAGACTTTCCCATACCTATAAAGAACATGACTGATGACGTATACATACAACTATGACGTTGACCTTTTAAAACTTTTCTTGCATGCATCTAATCAGAGCGACTAATACATATGTATATAATGAACATAATGGGTCAACCAGTTATATGTGTACAGACTACCAATAAACACTTGTACAAAAACTATTTGATAAATTATAATATAGCTGGAGACGTAATGGCATTTATTTTTAAAGAATTATGAAAGGCATATTATACCGCTTTATATATTTCCTAAACCCTTTCGTAGATTCTCTTCATACTTGGCATGTATTATTATGAAGCTAAGATAATTCATGCTACGACATGCTTGCTCGCCCCTTTTAACTTGTGATCAAAAGTCATAGAAGATTTGCGTTAAGGTTTTGGTTAAAGTTTCTTCATTTGTTAATTTGTCCTAAATTCCTTGATAGATTTTCATCATACATGGCATTGCTCTTTATGAAGCTAAGACAATTAATTCTAAGGGTACGCCTTCTAGCCCTTATGACATTGGGGTGAAGGTCACAGACAAAATGTGCGTTTTTTCATATGCTTCTATTTCCCAAGCTTCATGGTGTATTTTCTTCATATTTGGGATGGACCATTATGACGCTTAGGAAATTCATTCGGTAACATGCACGCTTGCTTCTTTTACGCTGGTTTTAAGGTCACAGGCATATACAATCTGCGTTCAGGTTTTGGTTTTTAAATTTTCATCTGCTTATATTTCCTAAACTTCTTATTGGATTTTCTGTATGCATGGGATGAATCATTACGAAGCTAAGACAGTTGATTCTGTGACATGCACTCTCACCCTTTAGTAACAGTCGTGGAAAAATGTGCATTAGGGGTTAGCTCCTTTTTTTCCATTTTCTTCTATTTCCTAAACCTATTGATAGGTTTTCTTCCTACATTTCATGAATTATTATGAAGCTAAGACAATTCATTCAGCGACATACTCACTCCCCCCTTTTGACCTTGGGATCAAGGTCGCAAGTTTTACAGCAATGCTTTGATTGTAACTCGACATGCAAGCCTTGGCGTTCTTGTCTGTTTATTGATTGTTATGCGTGTAGTAGTCAAAGTGGTGATGGTGTTAGTAGTAGTAGTAGTTGTTATCGTCGTCGTCGTAGTTGCAGACAAGAGTGATGCAAAGTTAGCAGAAGAAATTGCACTAGCAAGAGCAACAATATCAACAGTAGTAGCACGAGGAGAAGGAGGAGTAACTTTTCAGGATTTGCTATCTTTAATTGCTTAATTTCTACCAGATCTGCTGAATTCTAGCAATCAGATATGAAACAGAAGTAATTTTACAATGCAGCTATCGGTATATATCGACTAAAAACACTGTCTCCAGTTGAATCAGATTCTTATTTGCAGGGTTAAACTTGCTCGGTATTCTTCCTTTTTTTAATCCATCAAATTGAGTTACAGAGGAGTTGTTTTTGTGATAGATAAACCAAATAAAGCCTTTAGTGTAAGGTTACAAAGATAACTTTGTAAACAATTGTCCCGGATTTAATGACGGATGCAAATGAGTACACATTTCAAAAGTATCATGTTTCCATTTCAAACAAGGGAAATATTTTAAATAAAGAATACAGAAATTGTTTCTTGGCGTCTTCAAGTCTTAGTTTATAATACCCTACTATCTATTAGCAGTGTCAACAAGAATATACAAATTAGTTTACACCTCAGTTTGCCTCACGTATAACACCAGGAATGCTGCGGTTAAGGAAGCGGAGGTCATAAGTTTAACATACTGCCGTCAGAGAAGATTTACGAGTCAAATGTATACTGATAATAAAATGTTGGGAAAGAAATCTGAAAAGAAATAGGAGCTAAGGTGATCCCTATGAAACTGTCAAATTCAAGGGACATAGCGCTTTAGATCATTCATGGTGTCATAAAATAACGGTTGTAAAGCCTAAAAAGTTGTAACCTCTAAACACAAACTGAAGCTCTGAAAATATAGGTGACGATAATGTGTACAACTAATAGTCTAAGTAGTGGTTGGTTCTTTTAGTCAGAAAATTAAGGATCTTCAAGCAATAGTTGATTGATCATGCTTTTCAGAGAATTTGTCAAAGTTCTTGTAGACTAAGCATTATGGATGCTCAAGCGATAGAAAATTAACGGTACAATATGTTTAGATGATTAGTCTTCAATAAAGAATGAAATTAGATAAATATTAATGATTGTAAAGGGTCATTTTGAAACATTTGAACTGGAAACGAGATTCTTGCAAATCTCAATTTTAACAGTCAATTCCTGTGATTATGATAGTGTAGTCAATAACCTGCTGATATAAATATTGTTATTTTTTTAATTGTCGTTATCTATTTATTTATTTACTTATTTATTTATCTATTTATTTATCTGTTTATTTATCTATTTATTTATCTATTTATTTATTTATCTATTTATTTATTTATCTAATTTTTTATTTATTTACTTGTAGGGGAATTCATCGACATGTGATTGCGTTCCCCATTAATGGAACATTAGGGGCTACAACAGTCTCTATTAAAGGTAGAAAGAAGAGTGAAATTGAATGACAGTACCAAATGCAGGAAATACAGCAAATAATGGTCCAGCGTGAAGGAAAAATAAGACATTTTAGATTAGCCATGTTGACGAAAAGCGTCAACCCTTGATAAACATTTAATTCATATTACAATTCTTGTCGCTTTAAGTACATTGGTTCTCAACAATATATAGCTCTCCAACGATCTATAGACAGGCCTATAGGACTGCTCCATTCATAACGGGCAAAAAAGATAAGACTGTCATAAAATTCATATGTAGAAATCTCGTGCGACAAATGCCTCTGTCCAATAAACTTTGTATAGCCTATATCATTCTCCCAACTCAACACCGACCAAAGGTGATGGTGCGGGAGGGGGTTATATCGACAGCGATGTCCTTCTGCTCGTAGACAAGGTGGTTTCCGCAACATATTTTAGTTTACTCTGGTCTTTGTTTCTCAAACCTCATATGTGGTCTACTCATAGGTAGAAGCGGAAGCCTATCGATATTGGTTAACTTTACTGGAGCTGAAAATGTGATTTTTCTTTCAGTATGATAACTCGTGTTTACTTGGACAAAGTTTCATCAAACTTCATTGGTAGACAACACTTGGCCAGAGGCAGCTCCCTATTGATTCTGAAGCCGAGAGGTCAAAGATCAAGAGGTCAAGGTGACTGATGCCGACATTATAATTTTTATTTTGTTTCTGCTCGTTTAATCAGTTTTCCTGGATCTAGTTTTCATCAGACTTCATAGGTAGTCTACGCTTCGGTAGCGACACCTCCATAATGATGCTCGAGCCCACAAATCAATGTCAAGGTCACAGGAGCTAAAATTGTCAATTTGGGTTCCACATGATAAGTATACTATCCTCAAGTGCCCTGCACCCAGCTTTTATCAACCTCATGGTTGCAATACATTTGAGGAAGGGATATCGTTTGCGAATGAGAGATCAAAGATCAAGGTAACGACGTGAAATTGTAAAATTATGTTAACTTTACACTTGAAATAGTTACGGTCGGTCTTGGGGATCAGCCATTCTTCTGGTGGCTTTTTCTGTAGTAGTGTAAAAACCTTATGAAGAATGCCCCATGTAAAAGCCGGTCTTTGTCAATTCGATTACACGAGAACACCTGTCTCAATATCATTGGTTAGCAATAGTAGCAGAGGTTTTCCAGGTACGATCAAGTGTCCGCAGTATATATCGAATGCAGTAACTTCAACTGGCCTTACAGAAGTATAGATATGATTAGAATTCGTTTACTCCTAGTTCATAGGTTTTCCTGCCTACATGTTATGATCCACTGTATGTCATTTTTCAAAGGAACATCTTTGTCCTAATTTGAAGGAGAATAGCTTGGATATCAAGGGCACTTTATTTCGATAATCACAAATCATTGTAAATTCATCGTCTACTTGACTCTAAGATTTCACTTAACTTTGTCCTGTCAATCAATAATTTTGTCTAATATTGTCTATTTCATTTTTTTTTACCTGGACAGGGATATGTTGATGTAATTAAGCCCCTGATGTAAAATGTTTTTTTTTTTTCTTTTTTTTTTTTCTTTATCACTTTTTCATTCCTCTTCTGTTGATAATATATTCTTATCGTTATTTACTTCAAGCTTAGTATTATTACGAAAGAAAACTACCTATTTATTATAAAATACAATGACTAAACAAGCAATACAGATTAGAACAGACACTAACTGACAGGCTTAAAAAAAATTTAAAGGACCGTCAGAAGTAAAGGGCATATAAAATAATGTCCTGAAAGTAATGAAGATAATTGTTACAGTGAAAATGATGAGAAAAATGTAAGAAATAAAGGATAATAGAACTCAAATAGTGTATTAAAATACAGTTACAAGCACTAGAAGAAAATCTATTTCAAAGTAAGCTTTGGAAACAGTTTGAACTGCAGAGAGTAGAAATGAAAAATAGGCTACAAGAGCTTTTGTTTTTAGACCAGACAGAGGGGAAGTCTAGAGGATCACGCAGAACTACGTATTTACTTTTGATTGTGAGAATCAGCTTCCCAGTTTCCCTGCTAAGCTATGTCCAGCAATTCAAAAATTCAGTTTTTGGAGGGGGGGGGGGGGGAGCAATTCGAGAATACAAAATCTCTCATAACATTTAATCCTACTTTAAGAAGTTATGTATTCGTGAAGATGACTACACGAATTAAGTATAAAGCGTATCCTCGAGCAATAAACATGTATCCTTTTGTTAAAAGTGTTAAATTAAATTTTGCGTAGCACAAACTCCATGTACTAATCAGAATAACTTGTATGCATGCTAAATTTTAGATCTCCCAATGTACATGTTTTATGTCAAAATCATGATCCCAACGTAAAGTCTCAATATGGTAGAGTGTAAGCCTGTTTTTGTTTTCTTGTTTAGCTTCCAACGACTGTTTTGTGTAAAGATAGTCTGTTACATATTTGGTGAAAATGACTCTTTCAACTAGTGTTATTGGCTCCACTATTCAAAGACCAAACAGGGGCTCCGGGTGGCCGAGTGGTCTAAGGCGTGGGTTCAAGTCTCTGGCTCGGCCAATGTGGATATGTGAGAAAGCTTGCCAGTAGCTTCCCGTGGCTCGGTGGTTCTTCCCGGATTGTTCCCGGGTTCTTCCTCCGCCAGATAAAACTGGCCGCCATTTATAGCCTATTATGTGCTGGAAAATGGCGTTAAACCCACAACAACAACAAAGACCAAACACTATAACAATATGTAGCTGGTCCTGAGTGAAAATAGTGCTCTGACCTCCGACATGACAAACATTACTGAAATCTAAAACCAGAAGAGCTTATGCGATGGCCTGTCTTCCATCGTCCATTCGTCCGTTAGCACAATTTTTGTTATCTTTATTCCTCCAAAACGACAAGAAGGATTGCCATGAAACTTTACATGCACATTTATCCAGAGGTCCAGTTGGTCCTCGATGAAAATAGTGCTCCTCGGACATCACTTGTGACGGCATCTTCAGAAACTTGTTATCGCTGCTCCTTCTGAACGGATGGTTATATCGACATACATTTTCCTTATGTTATGTAGATGGTTCGTAATGAAAATGGTGCCGATCTGATGTCCAGCTTGGTCGCCATGACGAACATCGGAAAATTATTGATGTTCGTAATCTAAATGAACGGATGGTCATATTGACATAGGGACTTCATTAAAGGAGTTCTTGTGATATGCAGTTGGTCCTGGATAAAAATGGCGCCGATCTGACCTCCAACCAGGGCCGGCGCGAGGCAATACGGTGCCCTGTGCGAAACAGACATTTGCCTCCCCCCCCCCCCCCCCCGCCATCTGTATTGAAACTTCGGAAACATGTATAAAATAAAAAGAATTTCAGATGAAAAAAAAACTAAGGTTTTGTTTCATTTTAGCTCCCTTGTCTGATTTTTGCGCCCCTTTTCTTCTCCGATTTGGCGCACCTCTGAAAACGGCTTCCTGTGCAAGCGCACTGCTCGCACATAGCTTGCTCTGGCCATGCCTCCAACATGGCCTCCATGGCGGCCAACGTGAAAATATTATCGCTATTCCTCCTGAACGGATGATCATAGGAGTCTTACAATTAAGCTATGACATTTAGTTGATCCTAAATAAAAATGGCGACGACCTGACCGCCAACATAGCCGCCATAGCATCCATCATAAAATGTTGGAATGGCTACATCTCTGAAGGAATGGTTGTATTGACATGGGGTTTTAACTATATAAAAAAAACAACTTACAAAAATGTAAATGGTCTTAAATACAACAATAATGCCGTTCAGACGTCCATCTTGAAAATGTTATTGTGGCTATTCCTCCTGAACGTATGGGCATATCCACATGGGGTTTCACTAAAATACTTTGTATGACATTAGTTAGTCCTATATAAAAACGGTACCGATCTGAACTCCAAAATGGCCGCCATGGGAACCATCATGAAAATATTAGTACAGCTACGCCTCCTGAATGCGTGGTTGTATAGACATGGGGTTTTACTAAAAGACATCTTGTGATATTTAATTGGTACTGAATGAAAATGTTTCCGATCTGATCTGCAACATGGCTGCTATAGCAGCCATCTTGAAAATATTCTTATGCCTACTCCTCCTGCGTGTATGATTGCATCGACATGGGGCTTTCACTAAACACTTCTTACCATATATAGTTGGTCCTGTATGTAAATGATGCCGATTAACCTCCATAATGGATGGTGGTATCGAAATTGGATTTTCACTAAAAGTCTATAACAGTATGTAGCTGGTCCTGAATGAAAATGGTATTCTGACCTCCAACATGGCAACCATACCGGTCATTTGAAAATCTTGCTATCACTATTCTCTAATGAATGGTGGCATTGACGTGGGATTTTCACTGAAACACTTCCTGCAGTATGTAAAATGTCTTAAATGAAAATGGTGCAGATCTGACCACCAATATGTGCGTGCTATTGTGAACGAGCGTGAAAACCAGACCTACCGGACCTTTGGGGTCGAGTCAAAGGTCACTGCTTTCATTCTTGCATTTCACTGAGTATGTGAGCTCAGTCCATATACAAGCGACTTATTTTAACAGACTTTGAACATAGCTGTTTTTCAATAAAGATATTGATAGCCTGCACTCTGACATTGATTTCTAGGTCAAAAAGTTTTCACTCAGGTTTTTATCTGTATTGGGTTGTGAACATGAAAACACAAACAAGTATGAACGAATTTGTATCAGTTCCAGAAGACTTCTTTGAATAATGGCAACTCAATATCTCGTTCTATTTTTGAATATAATGCATGAAATTAATAAAACTTATCTTCCGAGTATATCTTGACAGTATCTGAGAAGAGTTCGGTGAACTTCTATCCGTGGTATCATGCTTAACGTCAAAGGCCATGGCATTTGTTTTCTGCACTTATCTTGAGAACATGATAACTCACACAGATATGAATATTTTTGTTACCAAATTTTTTATGTTGGAGTTTGTTAAGAGTATCTGAGATGGTTTCAGTACTTAGCAGTTAAAGAGAATAAAAGGAGAAAAGAAACGGACTTCTAGTGGATTCCTGCAAATACTTTTCGGTCAGTTGAGTATCTGTATCTTTGAGGAACTCGTGTTATATGTTGTTTTTGTTCTCCATCAAGAAACGATAATTGTTGGTGTCTATGGATATTAATGAAAGAAAAACCGATAGATTCCGGATGGAATGACTACTCCACGATTTGAAGAATAGATCATGCCATGATACTGATGATCGTTCCGCAAGTAAAATATGCACATAAAAGAAAATTACAGTAAATTGTTCAGATAAATATTTGAATTATTTAGTGTAAATCAATGAGTGTACACAATCTGACATTTCCGCTGAAATCATGCCACGACACCCGCGTATGAAAATTATATGAAGTCAAAATGAAATAAGTACAATTGATTTCTAGAAGATATAACGAAAATAAGCGATACTTCTAAAGAACTTCCAATTAAAACTCATTTTACTTCTAAAACACAGTACGTTGTATTAATCTAGATACATGTGTCCATATTTAATTACAATGCTTGATTTAGTTTCAGAAGTCTCCTTTCCGTACGTTTTTCACTAGTAATTAATATCGTTGACACAGCGGGAGTCCTAGATACAAACTACTATAAGAAATCGGGATATTAAGCGTATCCCATAATTTTCCGTCCGTCCATCCGTCACACTTTCCCTTCCGCTCTCTAACTTTAAAGCCGTTTGAGATTAAGGGACGGAACTTTGTCGCGTACCACATTGGGAGTGCTATCTTCAAGGTCAAGGTCACGGCTCAATATTTACAAGTTTTCCATCACACTTTTCCTTCCGCGCTATAACTTTAAAGCCGTTTGAGATTAAGGGATGGAACTTTGTCTCCATATACATCATCATTAGAAGTTTTGATGCGTACCATAGTGGGGATTTTATCTTCAAAGTCACGGCTCAGTATTGTACGCTTTCATCATACTTTCTCCCACTCTTTCACTTTAAAGCCGTTTGAGGTTAAGGGATGAAACTTCGTACAGTTAAGCATGATCACTAGAAGGTGTGTTGCACTCCACATTATGGGTGATATCATCAAGGTCACGGCTCGATATTTTACATTTTCCTTAACACTTTCCATTTTGTCTCTCTTACTTTAAAGTTGTTTGAGATTAAGGGATGAAGTTTAGTATACTTGTACATCATCACTAGAAGGTTTGCCGCGTACCACATTGGGGTGCTTTCTTGAAGGTCAAGGACACGGTTCAATATTTTGTTTTTCATCACACTTTCTTTTCCACTCTATAACTTTCTAGTTGTTTGAGAATAAATGATGGAACTTGGTATGCATATATGTCATCATTAGCAGGTGTGTTGTGTACCACAATAGGGTCTTGTCTTCAATGTCAGTGTCATAATGTTATATGTTGAATTTTTATACTTTCCTTTCCACTCTATTTTAGGGCCATTTGAGATGAAGGTATGAAACTTGGTATAACTGTATATCATCACTAAAAGGTGTGTCACGTACCACATGGAGGTGGTCTTATCTTCAGGGTCAAGGTCACATGCTAGTATTTTAGCTTTGTTACATTTGCCCTTCTGCTTTTTAACTTAACAGCGGTTTAAGAAAAATGGATGAAGCTTGGTATTCTTACATATTGTCACTATCAACTGTGTTGCATTGCACGTTTGAGATTTTAAGCTAACGGTCAAGGTCACATGTCAATATTTTAAAGGGGTGGGGGAGTCTGCTTTTAGTAATAAAAGCTGTTCGAGGTATATGGATGAACCATGGTGTACATATGCTTCTCAGTTTGATAGCATCTCTTGTATCACAGTCTAGACTTCATCTTCAGGATCAAAATTATTGATCGATGTTCGTATCCATATCTGCCAAGCAACTTTACACCTCTGCCTTAAAGGTCATGGTCAGATTTCATTATTGTGAACTTCTATGGCTTCACCATGGTAGGCGGGAACAAATATTCACTGAATTTGCTTGTTTAAATTAGTGAAGTATGTATGCGTTTAATTTGATATGCGCTTGTCAGTAGTGAAATGTATCAGGACGAAACTTTAAAGGTTCGATATTAACACTTAGCAGCAGTGGTAAGCAGCGTATGAGATAGTTTAGGATAAATTAGAAATAAAAGCAAGAAGGAAAAGGATAATCAAAGGAATTAGATTAAACTTTGCACCAAGCACTTAATTGGAAGCAAAATGGTCATTAAAATGGCCAGTTTTACGTAATGAACTTTGCGGGTGTTGTATATATATATATACACACACACACACACACACACACACACACACACACACACAAACACATCTATACGCGCCTCTCAGTTTGATTTCATCTGGTGTTTTAAGACACAGCAAGACGTGAATGCTTTGTAGTGCCGAGGCAACTGGAGTAGTGTACCTTGGCCAGGGATACACTACAGTAGCTGACAGGGACTGGTCCTATGGTAGGATTTGAAGCCGCACGTTCTCGGTCGTGAGTCCTACACGCTTGGTCCATGACAGCATATTTTATTTGTACGTTTTAGTTTCGTATTTGCGCAGATTATAGGGTTACGGTACTAACCAAATGTTTTTACAGATATTAATAATAACATACAGAAACAAATCAATAAAATGAATATTTATCTCCCTTAAAAATGATTAAGAGCGCAACACTTAAGACTAATATGTCGCTTTGACAAGAAAAAATAGGTCATTATGCAATCAGATTTAGGCAGTTTGTAAATTTCTCTTGTAAACTTTTGCATTTTAAAAATACGACTTGCCGGCTTACATGTATACGACGAAATTATATCAGTATGCCCACCTGTTTATTGGTACATCAGTTGCCCTCCTGTTTATTGGTACATACGTTATGTTCACTATACTTTTGTTCATGTTTTATACATAAAATTGTTGTTTTAGTTTATTTTAAGCATGGTCACCTGTGAATTTTATTTCGTTTATCCAAAACCTATATCATTCAAAATATTTATTGTAAGTATTTCCAAAATCTGGATGTAAGAAGTAAATGAGTTATTGTGTAAACGTTTCGTCCATGGCAAAAATCCATTTATTCTATAGAAAATCCGATCAAGAGGGTCATAAAATAATTATGCTCATAGTGGCAAAGCAAGTTCGGTGACCCCCCTCCTTACACACACACATTGTTTATTGCCATGACGTACTTACTTACTACGGTCCAATCTTCAACTTATTTCAATACGATCGATTTCTGGATGTAATTAATTCGAATATAAAACTACCTTAAAGCTATCACGTCGATCAGCTATCACTAATTTAGTGTGTAACGTACAATTATCAGAAAACACTGTGTCCGTTATGTCCTAAACTATCCCTTGCAGATTGCGTGCGAGATTTCTGGTTGCAACCTTCCCTCCGGATTTGCCAAGCCTGCATAACGACTTTAGCATGTCATCTGATTATGTAGCATGTTGGTTAATTGCAATCATATGGAAGTGTTAAGATTTCATTGGAAATTTTACAGTTGTCAAAGCAGGTTTTTACTTGATTGAACCGGATTCATGTGGCAACATAATTCAATTATGAGGCCTATATATCCTTTTCAGGATCACACTCAATTCCTTTTATATTCATTTTCAAAATGATCCCTTTAAAAAAATAATGATTATCCGATTCAAATAACTTACAGTATGAGATAAACTTGTATTTCAATGCATAACCTGTCAAAAATCACGCTAAGCTTAAATTACAGGCCCAAGTCCTTAAATTACAGGCCCAAGTCTGTCTTTTGTAGTGCTCAAATTTTCTTTGATGTTTTTCAACAATTCTTGCGTCATAAATTAAAAAAATCAATCATCATATTAAATAGATTTTCTTCTTCGCCGATAGATCAATAACTGAAACTACATGAAAACATTTGCGTGCTCAGTGATTTGCAATTTCCTTAAGCAGGTATCGAAGCATTACATATGTTTAATTTCTCTATAAAATACTGAGGTTAGAAACTTGGCTAATAAATCAATAATTTGAACGGATTTGTTTTTCCTCGAATGTTCAGTTTGCAATCCGTTGTACTGTGACCCGTACTACAATACAATGGATCATCAGTCATATAATGTAATCCTATTTTTCTTTATATTTGACTGTCGGTTCTGTTTGGGAGAATTTGATTTTGTAGATTCTCTTGGCATCAGTTTTTCATACCGACCGCTAATATAACCTTCATTTATTTTTTTTTTCATGATGTCAGTTATACTTTTTTTTAGCTCTACTAGTCATACACAAGAATAGCTTATGCGATGACATGTCGCCTATCGTCTGTCCGGTGCCCGTTAACACAAGTCTGTCCGGTGCCCATTAACACAAGTCTGTCCGGTGCCCGTTAACACAAGTCTGACCGGTGCCCGTTAACACAAGTCTGTCCGGTGCCCGTTAACACAAGTCTGTCCGGTGCCCGTTAACACAAGTCTGTCCGGTGCCCGTTAACACAAGTCTGTCCGGTGCCCGTTAACACAAGTCTGTTATTTCTGCTTCTTTTAAACTACTGAGAGGATTGCCATAAAACTCTACAGACAAATTTATCGCAAGGTAAAGTTTGTTCTAAACGAAAATGGTGACCTTCTGGCATCCATTATGGCCGCCGTGGCAGACATCTTGAAAATCTTGTTTTCTCTACTACTCCTGAACGGATAGTCATATCGACAAGGGCTTTTCACTAAAAATCTTTGGATGTATAGTTTGTACTAAATGAAAATGGTACCAATCTGATCTCTAATATGGCCGTCCAATCTTGTTTATCGGTACTTCTTTTAAATGGATGGCAATAGCTACATGGGGTTTTCACAAAAAAAGACTTCTTATCATGTCTGGTAGGTCCTAAATGAAAATCATGCCGACCCGACGTACGGTATGGCCGCCATTGTTGCCATCGTGAATGTGTAATACGGTTACATTTACTAAAAGGATGGCCTCAGCGACATAGGGTTTTTCACTAAAAGTGTTCTTATAGTGTCTTGTTGGTCATAAATGGAAAGTGACGATCTGATATCCAATATGACCGCTATGGTGGTCATCTTGAAAATCTTATTGTAACTACTCCTGCTGAATGGATAGTCGTAGCAGACATAGGGGTTTTAAACTACTTATGATATCTAGTTGGACCTAAATGAAAATGGTACCAATCATACAGGTATTTGTGAACATGTAAATTCAAACATAAGAAATAGTTTTGTTACCAAATTTGGTATGTTGGTTTTTCTCAAGATTATCGGAGATGATTTCAATAAAAAGCAGTTAAAACGAAGAAATTAACTTATCTGGGATTCCAGGTAAAAAAATCGGCATGTAGAACGTCAGTCACTATGAGGGACTCGTGTATTAAATTTATTTATTTAGTAGTTGTTGTTTTTTTAATCACTACTATCCTTTTTCTTTCAACCATGATCAATAAATGAACTTTGATTGTATACAGTCTTTGTCATTTAGATATTACTACACTAGTGTAGCCTCGAAGAAAATCATTAATATTTTTCTCTGATTTTCCTGGAGATTTGCTAACAGGTAAATAATGTTACTTGCATTAAATACAAATCAGCAATAAATCTTAAAGAGAAAATATAATGTTAATTGGGTTTAGCTTGTGGACTTTTTTGTAGGTTGACAAAGCAAACAGGTTTGATTAGGCATGTTCCGGTAAGGTAACTTTCTCAAAAAACTAAAATCATTTCATTTAAACGTAACTATTTCCACAAAAAAGCAACATAACCAATGCTGAGTTTTTACATGCTGTGTCCAGGTTAGTGCCAAACATAAGCATGATAGTCTTGGTACATCTGAACTTAAAACTGATACGCTGGATTTCATCAGAAATGTAGAAAAATGAAGAAAATAAATAAGGAAGTTGACTAGTATAGTGATTCCTTTATCAAACATACTTTGGTTATACGTCAACAACTGTTGCTTAATTTGGTATAGATAGTCTTCTTAGCAACGATGAAATCCCTAATGATAATTAGTTAACATCTGGTTCATGAAAACTCTCCTTAAAGAAAAAATAACAACAACAAAAACTAATGCAACTTGCGACATAAGTTTCTAGTACGAAGATATTGTTTATTCCTTGATATATAATACAGTGTTCTCCATCTTTTAGCACAAAAACTCAAGCTCACGCTCTGAGTTGGAAAACTCTTTCATGATATGTAACTTTGATTCCAGTAAAGTTAGAATCATGGAACTTTACGGTTATCCTTAACTTTGGATCCTTTATCATGATGCTAAATTTCAACTGTGCAAGCATACTCGAAGCAGCAAACCTGATTTGGGGAGTTTGAGCTTCAGGACAAAATAAATTAGAGATCGCGGGGTGTGGCAGGTGGGCTACCGTGGTGTACCCTTAGGCATGGCACTTTACTCCAATTGCGTAGGTACTAAGTAACCTACTTGTGTTGCTGTGCCGTAATGCAACAAACTAAACCAACCTTCAGACACCTGTGTGATCGACGTCTTGTGATTATCCAATTCGGGTGTCATATTTTGCACTCTCGAAAAAATATCCTAAATTCATCTCTATTGTTGTTGAATGTCACAATTTAAGCTAGCAAAGTTTTTGTGATATCATTACTTACAGGCCAAAACTGAAAATTTTTAATTCCAAATTTCTAAATTAATAACTTTGTAAATATTGTCTTGGTCATTAGCTTGAGATATTCTAATGTCTTCCAACAAGGTTTGTATGACTTCCAGCATGATGAAGTAGCTTTCTTTTAGTTAGTGCTGAATATTTGTGTGGCGGATACCTATATCAAATTTTATTACATAACATCGACTTTTATTAAGGTCTATTTTACACGGTCAAGTTGGTATATCTTTCCAATTTTCTGAGGATAAATAAAATGTCGCGTCATAAAATTCGTCTGTCAAATTTAGTTTTAACTGTCAAGCAGCGTCATTTAGTAACGCAAGTCCTACACAATCTCACACGGGTTCATTTTAGGTAAAATTTATGAAATTCGTTAAAATAAAACACGTCACTCGCTTCAGGTTTATGACACATACATGTAATATCATTTCGCACGTTTCGTAAATTTCCTTTCAAATGAACACGTGTGTAATATCATTTATGTATTCAAATTTGGTTTGCATTCTATTGTAATTTTTAAAAAGAGGAAAAATTTGGATGAAGTCGATGGAGGTGCTTAAAAGTTTCCATTTTGTCTCAAATAAAAGATGGCATATGCTTTAGTATTGCACACTTTTTCAAGGAAATTCATGAGATTCATCTATGCAATTAGAAGCTTAACTTTACAATCTTTTCTATTTGGTTTACACACTTTCTGTTTGATTGAAGATATCGGTTCACGCCACTTCATTTCTTGCTAATGCATTCCACTTCATTGCTTGCTTATACATTCCTTGTACTTAATTTTTGGGCCAAGGAATATCTTCTGTCACAGTTGGGAATAAATCTGGTGTAATGTACACCAATTAATATGGACTGGCATTTTGACCACTTAACAATGTTCATATTAACACTGACGGGTTTACGATGTGTAAATTATATATCATTAGCCAGTATTAAAAAAATGTTTTCTTTTATGTGGTTATCAGAAAGAATCAGATATGCCAGGTATTACTGTTTGGCCGTTACCTGTGTGAATGACAGGCAATGAGCATCAGTACGCCACGTTTCTGACAGTTATCACGCGGAAGGCTTCTTTGCAAGAACTATAAATTTGCCAGAATTGCAAATCAAGGCTTACAAATACGTACGACGTCGATCCGCATTGTATTCATTTAATGTATTCGCCATAAAAAAAATAATAGAATATCTGATAGCTAGCTCGCGTAAAGTGACATTTAATACCTTTTAATCGCTCCATTAATCTCGAGGCAATGAAATTTGAAAGAATGATCCCCCTTAGAGAGTTGAGCATAAGATGGTGTTACTGCCTCATTATATTGTTTTTAAATGAAACAGACAAGCTAGCTATTCCTTGTACTTATGGAAGTTACCAAAGTAATGAATTGAAAATAAGAAAAGGGTTGACTTAAGAAAGGTTACATAAATATACAAATTATTTGAAGAAAAAAAAATCTGAGAATTCTTACGACTCGCGCAAATATAAAATAAACAAACAAAAATCGATATTGCAAATAACTTTTATAGTTATCGTAAACAGTTGATCAATCGAAATGATTTAATTTTAATTGTCATAGATAGGTAGATTTTTATATATTTTTTTATTGAACATAAGTTGTGAGGATAGATAGATCAAAGTTTATAACATAAGTTACACTGGCGGCGCGAGAGGGGGGCATCGCCCCCGGGCGCCAGGCGTAGGGGGGCGCCGTCGGGAGTTTCTTTTTTTTTTTCTTTTTTTTTGCAGCCTGAAATTTTCATAGTATTTTACCCCTTTTACCCCACCTTAGTGTAACGGGAGCAATTATTCACAAAACTTATATTTAGGAGGGGGAGGAGGGAGGTTGGCAACTGATATAAAAACTGTTTTCTGTGGTAAAGTAGGGGCGCCACTAAAGAGCATTGCCCCCGGGCGCCTCGAACCCTCGCGCCGCCGCTGATAAGTTATGAACGATTCGAGTAGTATTAATTGCAACAGAATATGGCTACTCGTTGCATACATAATAATTCGATTGGTTTCTTACAATTTTCGTATATACTGAACATGAGGTTGCGATTCATTTTGTAAAGTACGAATAGAATTTGCGCTACTCAGTGATGCGGCTATGTGACCTTGCTAGGCATTATGCCATATTGTAACAATGTCACGTCAAAAGTCCAAAAGCTAATGTATGTGCAAGTTATTGATGAATAACAGTTGTCAAAAAAGTCGTCATTGTTCGAATGTGTGATTGTGCACCATAGAATGTTTTGTGACCCAACATTGTTGTCTTCTTGTGCCCTACATGGAATACTTTATTATTATTATTATTATTATTATTATTATATATATAGATATATATATATATATATATATATATATATATATATATATATATATATATATATATAGATAGATAGATAGATACACGCGCGCGCGTTTTCTTTTAAATTTGGCGCAAACCATAGCCATTATAAAGCATATATTGAGTAAAATTCTTTTTTTGGGGGGTGGGGGGGAGTTGATATATATATATATATATATATATATATATATATATATATATATATATATATATATATATATATATATATATATATATATATATAAGTTGCATGTAATTATTTAACAAATATTATTGTTCTGATTCAAATATGGCTTCATTAAGTAATTTTATTTTATTTACCTTTTTCCCATTCTTACGATCGTGGTCGTTGATTGATACGATTGCATTCATCCATATGATTGAAGATCTTTTAACTATATGCAAGTTGCACATGACTTAAACACAGAGGCCCCGAAACACAACAGAAAGAAGGTTATAGACAAAGTACATTAGACGAAAAATTCAGCCGAAGCGATCAATGAAAAAAGAATTCAAGACATCCACGAAGAGCATGCTGCCTTCCAGATGAGTTCCAGTCTTTAGATTTTTGATCTCATGAATATGGATATAACTGACACCAATTTTAAGATAAGTTTCTCAAATATCAGTATAAAAACGGCAATGTATAGTGTTTGCGTAGAGTTGTCAAAATTTGAGTTTTCTCTCAATATTTTATTTATTTATTTGAAACAAAATATATTTGTCAGTTAATTTCCCTTTCCATTTTTTTGTTTTGTTGTTTGTTTGTTTCTTTCTTTTCACGACTTTATGTGTGTAGGTACGGTTGTGCCATATTTGTTGCTTTTATCAATGGCTTAGATTTAAATTATCTCGGGCTTACGATCAACTTACCCCAAAACGACGTTTAATTAATATTTCTGTAGTTATCAATTATTTCTATATGACCCGTATAAGTTTTAAAGTCGGTTATAGAAAAGCTATAGGGTGAATCAGACGGCAAATATTGTATATATGAGAAGCAAATAATATGGCTCCCTAAAAATGCTTCTGTAATGTATGTTCAGTCAATTAATTAATCGAAATGATTTTATTGTGAAAAATCCAAAAAAAAAAAAAAAAAAAAAATTAGTACAAAGAAGAAATGATCATTGATTACAGATACATCTGTATGTCAATTATCATGTCAACATATGAATTTTATATATTTTTTGCATTTGTCATAAATTGGTAAATTTGACCTGCTCTCCCTGCTCTCATCGGCGTTATAGTTCGTATTCAAAGTGACGTTTTTTGCCAGACTTTAATCACAGAGGCATTCAAAAGAAACCAAGTCAGCATCTACATTTTTGCTCGAGTTTTTGGATCGAGTAAATAATTTTACAACTTTCAAAACGACATGTCATGATTTCTGATAGATTATCTGTTATAGAAAAACTTTGAAAATCACGCAACATTTCAACCTTAGTTTATAATCCAAGAGTCGTACATCTCCAAGATAACCACTGTTAAGTACAGAAAATTACAGACTCCATTTTCCAGAGAACCATGACGCTCTTTGTTTCATTATCATGAAATTTAAAGAATGCGAGATAATTAATGAAGAAAGGAAATGTCAAAGATTATAAATAAAATAACTTGGCACAACGTTTCATAATATAATTAATAACCTGACATATTTCAGAAATTTTGCAAAATATTTAAATAATTGTAAATAAAACTGACCAGATTTGATCGATTACATAAAATACTGCTTTTTGAAGCCGAGAATAATTTATCCAAATTCACGTTTTCAGTTTTACCAAATCGATACCTATTGATTTCGACTCCCATTTCCTACAATAGGTTAAGAAAATGTAACATTATATATGTTAAAAGCTTAGTCATTAAAGACCATAGGTTTACGTCACAATTTTAAATATGCAGATAACTAATGCTTTTTACAAGAATTTTTATTGACGCTTTCTTTCATTGAAATTGCCGATGGTTCAAGCAAGAAATTATCAAAATTTTAGATATAATTTTTTTAAAAAGAAACTAATCTAAAAATTTATCTTGACATACATACGAAAATTCTCACTGAAAATAAACATATGAATATTAATTATTTCAAAAGAAAACTATCTGATATTACTTTATATAAAAAAACAACATTTTTCTCATAAAATTAAATAATATTGGGATATAAGGATACTTACGTATTTGCGAAATAGTGTATGCCCTTTCCACGTTCCCATAATAATCGTCTTCGTCGAAGTATTCCTCTTCTATCACATACGGTGAATCTGACTGCACTTCAAACTGTTCTATTAAGCGATATAAAGATGGATTTCTGGGAATCTTTTTGCCTGTCATATTTGGCATATTGGATACTGAAAAGCCGATTTTCCTTAAAATTTCGTCTTTAATTCTGTTGAGTCTGTAGTTCTTTTCATCTTCTCTCAATCTACACTTATTATCACAAGAACTGTTTGTCCTCGTGTCATTTTCCACAGTTTCCTGTGATGTTGAATTTGATTCTAATTCTTCATTTGCTTCTGAAATTTCACTGTTGGAGTCACTTTTCCCAACCTGAATATCAGTCCTCTCAATCTTATACGTTTCAACTTCGGCTTCCGTGTAAGGATAGTCATCCGCTACGGAATCCTTAATTCCAAATTTCATCTTTAAATTGTCGATATAATCGGGATCGATAGCGGCTTTCGATGGCCACTTACGTCTCCC
Organism: Margaritifera margaritifera; assembly: GCA_029931535.1. NCBI lineage: Eukaryota > Metazoa > Mollusca > Bivalvia > Unionida > Margaritiferidae > Margaritifera > Margaritifera margaritifera. The sequence goes on along the minus strand of JAQPZY010001482.1, from coordinate 2,602,727 downwards.
ATACTCCTCTGTCTCATTGAATTCATGTGATTTATGTGTGGCTGTGGTGAGAGACAAACACAGGTAGAACCAAATTATAGATATAAAGGACTGCATGGTTGTAGTAGTGGCACCTCAGTTGTTCGCAATCAGCTGATCGCTCACCGCTATTACGTTGTCGTCATGCCTTATTCTTCCAAGCTTTACGTAGCTGAGCTTTTATACTGAATGGTCAAACCTTTCACGTATCAATTACTCGACTCGATTGCCGGGGCTGACAAGTGCTGGCTTGCAAAGAGAAGAACTGGTGAAGAGGCATCTAGCGGCCTGGAAATGGTTTTGCTCTTCGTTCATGAAATTTGCACGTGTGTTGCAGGTATTCTCGTTGAAAATGAAGTCAAACTTTGACATGGATTCGACTTGAAAGATTTGCGCTCTCTCAGAATAATTTATCACAACAGCTTCAAGATTATCATGTGTTATCTTGTTTACATTACACAGAACATCTGTTTTCGTACATGTAACGTTACACCACAATAAGTGAAGCAGTTATCGCTCCCAACTGAGTTTGAATTATTGTATTACCTCAAGTTCGCCTCATACAATTATTTCATCACTAAAACGAGTATTCGTATGAATGATATCTACTTGTCAGTTCCTTTTTCTGTTTCCGGCTTTGAAGCAATACGTGCACATGATTTGCGTTCACGAGTTCATTAACATAAGTTTTAGGAATTCCAGGAGTGTTCTTGCACGGCACCTATTGACTCCATACAAACCATTTAATTAGTCAAGAATCTGCACCTGTAAGAAGTAATGAAACTGAATTTGAAACGCAATAAAAGCATTTATCAATTGGAGTTTTTTGATTTGATCGCCTGAAGTGGATCTCATTAATTTTCGAAAAGATAGTGACAAACTGCAGCACGCGCTGATTTATAGGATGTTGACTTGATGAAAGATATAGCTTGCAGTAACATTGCGCAATTATCAAACCGTTAATTGATGGGCGGTCAAAGTCTTCTAACGGTACGATTGTTTGTTGGACTCATCCATTTTTAGCAGACGCAGACAACAGGTGGAACAATTAGATTTACGAAATTTAGATCAGTAGGTTAGCGGGCCGAAAGCATCTCAAGTCGGTTTTATAACGGGCAAATGAAACTCGGAGCTAATACAAGATTAAGATCTCAGACGCTAGTAATGTAACATAGGTAAATGCCAATGATGAGCAGCGGTGACTCAGTGGTTAAGGCGTCGGATTCGTGACCAGAAAAACACGGGTTCAATTTCCCACCATTGGTTCAGCCCGGTCAGGTTTCTGTGATGCGTCCTTAGACAAGGCGCTTCTTCCTGTTTGCCTTTGCACGATATATCCTATAAAGTATTGCTGTGCCGTAAAACACACACACACACGCGCGCGCGCGCATTCAAACCAACTGGCGCAAATATAGAAAGGAGTTAAAAATAGTTTAGTAAAAGTTCAAAGATGTGGTAAAAATTTAACTATGACACCAAGCACACATTTACTACATATAAAATCTCAGTCATAAAAGGACACGCAGGCACATACATGTAACGAGTGATTCTGAATTTAAAATAGCTCCATGGTATATTTGTCTGTATGCTTGCACTATCAAACACCACAGTAGTATCTTCAATAAGACTAAATTTATTTTTTAATTCAGTTGTATCACAAATTGTTCAAAATTCCAATTAGTATTTCAGTGGCACAGGTCGTTCTTTTTATTGAGGAACATATATTAGTGTTATTAGACGCAACTGTGATAACGCATGTTGAATTATATTTTCTGCTGCATTGCTAATTTAACGATTTTCGTTACATTTTATGTTGAAATGGCAATGTTTAGAGTTTATGTTTAATCCACATGGATTGGAGTTTATGTTTAATGCGCATGGATTCGAGTTTAATGCGCATGGATTCGAGTTTATGTTTGTCACCTAACTACAAAGACTGCATCTCTCTGAGATCTTAATCATGATCTTGTGAATTGTTCTTTAAAAATATATACATTTTACGTTTAATTCGCACAAAAAATGCAATGATTACCTTACACAACACAAGGTACTGACCACCGTGGGAATATAGATAATTTATAATTAGAGAAACGTCCTTAGTAAGTCGCAACCAAACACACATGAGTACTAACTGAAGTAAAATGCAGTGAAATAATTGAGAGTGGATAATGAAAACCATGAAGGCGAGAGCACTGCAACAACTACGTGAGTAGCATTGCATGCTGAAGATTGTCCTTGTGGCAATATGTTTGTATCAGTGAGGATACATTAGATTCTTTCAGTGTGAACCTATAAGGGACAAACGGAAAAAATAAATCACGTTCATTTCAGAAGGTGCCAGAAGATGTTCATAGACGCTGTGTTAGTATATTCCCCTACCATCTTGGAACAACAAAGGTTTTGCTAAGGTTCACATGGAATGAAAAGATAAAATGACGTAGAATGTAAAATCTAAGAAACTACTCACATTGATAAATCAGCATACAATAATCCTCATAGATAAGGTTCAGGAAGTAATTAAGTAAGTTTCACAGTGGACCTTTGAAGCTAGAGTTTTCACTGCTTAGGTCTTGATTTTCTAATATCAAATATGAACAAATATTAACAGTGCTTGCTGTTAAGAAACTGTGTAGGAGAAGGTAAAGTATTTCGTCACAAGACATAGGTGGATTGAAGATTTTACCAAATTAAAAAAGAACAGCCAATATCGTTTGTGTTTAAATTATTTTCTTTCTAGTTTATTCCTTAGTTTTGAAGGAGATAATTATCAGTTTTAAAGCAACTTCGGCTGGCAACGGAAAAGTGTTGTATTTATCTGAATAAAGGTTGTCAAAAGTTATTGTCAGCGTCAGTATCAGGATTCCATCAGTCCGTTTAGTATACGCAAGTGAACGTTCATTAATACAATGAAATATAGTGGTTAAAATATGATATGATTACATGATAATGCTTCGATGTAACCTCGTCACTCCTCAAAATATTTGTTTGATAAGGTTAATTGGTACGGTAAATTATGATCCATAGTGTACAGTAAAATGTTGATGAAGCTGACTCTGGCAATGTCTAATGGCCATGCGAATAGGCATTTGGATCGCCTCGTGATTGATGGTAATTTGTGCTCTCTTAGTGGCCAAGTATGTGCCTTCAAGAGTGTTCAGGCAGAGACCTTCAGGCATAGCTAAGATTGGTGGAATTTTTGTACATTTTTCAACCGGTAACTGGGTCATCTCTTAATTGGCTGTTTATTTCAAGAATGGTATACATGTCCATGACCGAGTGTTAAACTACGATGCTCATAATATTGGTGGTTGCAGAATTCTTATTAAACAAATTTGAATCGATGAGCGATACGTTATAGAGCAGGGGTGGCCAGACCTTAGTGACATGGGATCTACCTTTTACCGAGTCATACCAACACGGTCTAGCTGCCTTCACGAGACATTGAAATATGTTACAAAATATTTAATTTCTTTTAATAATCAAATAATGTGGCTGTTGGTATATCAAACACTCTTACATACTTTTTTTTACAAAGTCTATTAATAAGTGTACATATGTCAGGGGTGGCCAGACTTTAGTGACATGGGATCTCCTTTTTACCGAGTCATACCAACACGGTGCGGTCTACCAGAAACTACTTTGCGATCGACCGGTCTACTGCGATCGACGTATTGGCCACCCCAGTTATAGAGTATGGTGAAATGTAAGCCACCGACCCACTCATTGAAAATGGGGTTGAAAACGACTCGTTTTTGGCTCCAGCGTTAGCGTTACTGTTAGTGTGACATTCTTTTGTCTGCTTTATGTACATGAAATCATAGGGCTATACATGTTCGAATGTTAATCAACGCATGTCTTTCAAGGCATTAAGATTTTCACTGGTTTCCGGATCGCCAACGTTCAGTTTTAAAAGATTAATTCCATCTGGCGGGCTAGTCCTGTTTGCAGATACATTAAAAATAATTTTATTTGCTTTTTACTCTTTCAAAGATATGTAGATAATTTAGAAGCTTTCGCTTAAAACAGAACAGATTGTATACTCTGTAATAGTGAAAAGATTGTAACTGACAGTTGTACTGAAATAGTGTACCAAACAAGACAGTTATTGGATTTTTATTTCAAATGCATTAAGTAATGGCGATCATAAGTTTACTCCTAGAGATTTTGACAGACTTTTACTAAAAGCAGATCAAAGTGTCCCACAAGTTGGAAATATATATATATATATATATATATATATATATATATATATATATATATATACATACATTTAATTTGGGCTTTCATTTTTATTTCTTAAAATGATTAGCTTATTATAAGAGTTCCAACCTTAAAATTTTTTTAGAAGCGAAAATAATGTTGCTTTCTAATAGCTATTTCACGCTCACTACAACTTAAACTGGGCGGTTAAATAAAGCAGCCCCTAAATGCCCTCTCATGCGAGACAGTAACACGTCGTATATGCTCCGTCTTCGTACGTCATTCCTGTGTCATGGACGTCATCGTATTCCAGAATACTTCTTGGCGTATTAATATGCATCGAAGCATGTCAGGCATGGTCAGATTTCCATTTAACCATTACATTATATTGCCATTGTGAAATATGGTATTTTACACGAGTTATGCTGAAATTTGCTATGTATGTAAGCTTATTTCACTTCCTACTTCGAACTAAAGAGTGTCGTCAGAAACTATTTGTCATTTTAAACGAGATATCTCGAGTAAGTCAAACAGATAAAGTCTCTTGAAAGTATAAAAACTATGCATTTGGAAAATTGAAAACATAAAAGACACTATGTTGTATGCGTAATTTTCGGAGAATTATAGTTATTTTCCCACGTCATACAATTTCAAATCTAAGTGTAGTAATTATTTTTTGGATTAATTTGTGAAAAATTATCGTACCAACAACTGTTGGCAGTTAGAACACCCATGTTCATCTTCATAAAATCCTTTATTTTAATTTTCTTCTAAGGTAACTTTTTACCGTAAATTTGCACACCAAAATAACCAGCAAAGAGTATTAAAAGTTCCCGATTTTGTTTCGTCAACAAAATTACGGATCTTGTACACTCTCAGTTGTCTGTAACCTTTCAGTGCTCCATTTCCGATGATTATTTCTCTGGATCTTGTTCGTAATTAATGATCAAAACATTTACTCGTTTCCATGGCTATTTGCGAAATAACTAGCCAGTGGTCTTTTGCGGATTTTTTATCTGGAAAAGTGGACAGTGTTGACCAAAGTGCTTATGCATTTGCATTATTTTTAAGCACTCATGAATTTACATGTGTTTCGTACAATCGCCATAAATGTTTTTCACGTATGCTTTGTTACCAAAAGATGCAATAGATAAACAATGAATGGAAAAGTTTGAACTTTTATATAGTCATTGCTAGGAAAGCTTCTCACATTTTTGCGGATTTTCTTTGAATTTAGTATGGTCACCTTGTGTCATGCTAATTAAATAATATGAAATCTCTGAGCTTAATGGGACTTAATGACTTTTGATGTTGATTTATTATTTAACTGTCACAATATTTTCAAGACATTACTAGTTCTCACAAATCATTAAAAAATAAAAATAAAAAATAAACATGCGTGATCTTTCTTCCGCCCACGTACCTGGCTTACCGTTTGCATACTAGAGGTATTGTACTATTACAGAATGCGGTAATTCATATTTTTTTGCTCACGTCAGTGGTACAGGTGTATGTGTGGGAGAGATTTGTATTATGCAAGACGACCACTAAACATTGCATAATAGACAAATGTACTCCGCAAATAAAAAGGAAATATAAGATGTCAGGGATCTGACAAATACACCGCCATGATTGCCATAGATAACAGTTATGCTGGGTATGGGAAAAACAATGCTTTCGTTACCATTTTTAATGGAAAATGTTAAGATAATCTTTCCCGCGCATCAACCGCTCACTTTTTTATAACCAGTTCAGACGCTTTGCGAATGGTATATGCACTTTGGTAAGTATAAAATAGCTTTCTTCTGCGACCAAGATGTGTATGTTTAACCAACAACTATGACAAACTTCGTAATTGTAATAACCGTAAATGTGATGCAAGTGTCAACCGTAAAGGTAATAACTGAACGTAAACGTAGTACTATGATCCAAAAATATAATACATTGTATCAATCACAAATGTAACAAAAATTCCGAACCTTGTTTATTTTACGGGTTTAAAAGAAAAAGAAAATGTGTCCTACACTATCTTTCTATGGAAATATAAACACCGTTTAGGGTAAACCTACGAAGTAAGTATACATTTCGAACAGTGTATGCGAAATAAACACTACGTACACACGCGTTATTTCATTGTAATATTTAATCTAACATTTCTTTTACCCAAGAGATGAGACTCTTCAAAGTATCTTGCCCATGTTACTAAGAATTTGCTCTTATGTCAAACTGCGCAGCAAAAGCATGTAAGTTGTTGATAACTTATTGTCATTGCTGGTGTAATGTTTTATGACCTTTTTTTTACTTTCTGTTGATACACGGGAGTGTTTACATTAATTCTAACTCTACCTTTATCTACTACTAGATCGCTTAATATTTCTTCATCCTATCCCTTATCTCAATTCAAGCATAACGAATCATGTCAAGACATGTGTTCGATAATATAAAGTTTTCATATCAGTGGCGGCGCGAGGGGGGAGGGGGACAATTACCCCGGGCCCCAAGCGAAAGGGGGCGCCGTCGAAATTTTTAATTTTTTTTTTTTTTTTTTTTTTTGCATCTGAAATTTTCATACTATATTACCTCACCTTAGTATAACGGGGGCAATTCTTCTAAAAACTTTTCTTTGTTGCAAAGTAGAGGCGCCACTAAAAACATTGCCCCCGGGCGCCTCGAACCCTCGCGCTGTCACTGTACCAGATTTACATTCAGTCGCCAACGTAATAAACCTTTCTAGCGGCGATTTTCGAATTTAACTCTAGGCGACATTTGAAAGTATCTACAAATTTAATCGCGTCAAGAATTGTTTTTTTTTTTTTTAAGATACAGACAATCACTTACATCAACGTAAACATTCCAGGATTCACCTAAATTTTTTTTTTCTTCTCCAGCCAATTTTTTGGGAGACGGAATCAAGAAAAACAGCTCGTATATAGACAACTCTGCCTCAAAAAGATGGGTTTGTGGAAGATCATGTATCGTAAGACTTCGTTTATAAAACCGTGACCCTAACAATTTAGTTGCAAAGTCAATCTTAGATGAATACAGTATCTTTAAAAATAATACATACGACGACATCTAAAATACTTTGTACAAATACGGATTTGTATGTCATGCTTTCTCACTTTTTATCAATCGTGATCATAAACTCAAGGAACGATTCAATTAAAGTGACTATATTTTGCTCAATATAATATTTCCATTTTTAGATCTGATATAATAGTTTCGCTGTATTTCTACAAATTGCAAGTTCTACGGAAAAGATTGCTTATCTAAACATTTAAACAAGTTACCAAAAAGAAAAAAAAAAAAAACAAAAAAAAAAAAACAATAAGTGTATCCCCATCCTGAACTAACACATAGATATAATAAATCATACCATCGATCTATAGACATGTTTCCAATTGAAGTGAGAAAGTGAAGATATAGATTTAAAGTATGGATTAGGAGTCAAATGAGCTTATTTACGGTACATATTGTGTTAACCACGCTGCTCCAATATTTCCTCGTTAACATAATAAATAAGGTATCTTTTTATTTGTAAAATATGCGAAAGTGTATTAGTATAGTGTATTTTGGACACTAAAGGAAACGTTTGGGAAAAAGAAGATGAATTTTAAACTTGAATAGAAAATTTGCACCATCGATTTCCGTCAACCACTTTACAAAATTTGCATGCAAGATGCATAAATGAAATTTTGTTTATATATACCATGGACATTGAAAAATGCATTTATACTAATTTTATATCAATACCTTATTTGAAAAATGCATTTATACTAATTTTATATCAGTACCTTATTTCATTACCCACTGTGATATATACAATTGAAAATCAAGGTATTAAGAGCAGTAACAATTAAGAGTAGTATAAAGAGAGCTTTTAAATGATATTTTCAGTTTACATCATAAACGTACCCAAACAATATACATTGAAATGGAGGGGAAAAGCTGATGTTTCTTTGCTACTGATAACGATTAAATAATAATATTGTTACAACTGACTTTAACGTTTCACCTAGTTAAGAACAGCTAGGTTTGTAGCATGAAGGCAAATTCATCCTTGCTGTTTCATTGATCTTACTGCTCAACCAACCACATGGAACCTCATTTGCATATCACGTCTAACATCTGCCAGATTGCTGGGTTTCCAATCCCGGTGTTATATCTGTATTATATACTCTTTTTGCCCTATTAATTGTACGAATAATAATAATAATAATAGGAAGAAGAAGAAGAAGAAACCGAATGAAAATGTTTAAATTGCTCTTATGGATGCTTTGACAAGCCTTGATTCATCGAGAATAGGTTTTTTAAGGAGGATGTTTGTGTTCAGAAGAGATTTTGTAAGATGAAAAGTCATCATAGAAGGATTGTCTACACCGAGAGGTTACCTTGCAGAAGACAGCCATATATATATATATATATATATATATATATATATATATATATATATATATATATATATATATATATATATATATATATATATATTCTGTAGTAAAGTTCATTATCTCTGCTTTTATAAAGAACCTTTTGTGTCCATAACTATTTAGAAAAACTTTCTTTGTACTTAATTTTCCAATTTTGCTTCATGTTTTCGTTATTTAAAAAGGCCTCTGGCCATACTTGCTTTCAAGCTTATAGATGAGGCATTAACCATTATTATCAGAATACGAATGGGCTCTATTAGCTAAAGATAATTCAGTTTTCTTACCACAGAGAATCAAACATTTTCCGTAAAGCCACTAAAATTCATAGTGACAGTACTACTCCCTTTATGCATGAACAATTAACATGTACATTTCATAGCCTGGCGATTAGTACTCGTTCAGCTAAGAACTGAACATCATATTTTACAATATTCATCAAGTCAGGAGGCTTTGAAATCGATTAGACAGCATGACACAAAGTCATTTCATACTTTGTGTGTAATCGATTTTCAAGCTTCGTGATTTCATGAATCCTTTAAAATGTGAAGTTCATTTCTTATAATTGCAAATAATTTTTAAAAATAATAACTAATCCCAATAAATAAATAGCAGAACTATATTCTAATCTTTGTTTACAAGTATTGTAAAAGCATTCAAGACGGGTGCATGAATACATGAGTAGTTTCTTGCTTGTGATATGGACTAATAACTTCAAGTGTTCTGCGTCACATCCTGTGATTTTAACAAATCTAAATCCTTGTTGTGGAGGCTTGGTAACATTTTTAATTATGTCGACGTGAGAACAGTTGATAGTAGATCTCTTGTATTACAGGTAACCTTGAGTACATTAAAAATTAACATTGTTGGTTGTATCTATTCACGTGAGCGTTGATTAACCGATCATGGGCGGATGAACCAACTTTGAAACCCTTCTCTAATGATTCCTTTTATAGTTTGTTTTTTTATCTTAAGATTGTTAGCAAATCAATGTTTGCTGTGCAGCTCGAAATGACAGGATTATTTCATTATTATGTCATCGATATGACGTCACTTGTCACTGTATCGTAACGCAGTGAATTCTGGAAGAGTGGAAGTAATATCACGTGATTATGATTTATTTCTCTTGTTGAATAATTTGTAAAAACTTATATAATTTTATTAATTGCAATTGCATTAATGTGACAAAAAATGATACAAGTTAACAAGAAGTATATGACATCTTGGAAAATAATTGGCGATTTACCACCTGACGTCAATTGGCTTTATAGGCTTTCTACTTTGGAATCAAGGCGAGTTCAGAATAATGGCGTCAAAATGAAGAAATTCACTCACCAACGATCTCTTTTCTTGATGCATTTAATAAGAGGAATCTATGATTTTTAACATGTGCATTTGTCGATTTTGATTTAAAAAATTGTAAGATGGCACTGTTCCCAATACTATTGCATGTAATGACCCCAACTTGGGGACAGATATTGCAGTAATAAAATGCACACCAAACTATAAATTGATTCGTTGTTTTGGTTTAATCAAACCATAAACTACGTAAAAATATATATTTTTCCAACAGTGAAATACTGTGACATCTTAACAGTGATCATCCTTAATTCCACGCAGTAGTCGGGAATTTTTAAACTAATGTTGTGAAATCTATCCATTCAAGAAAATAATTAGTGTGTGCCTTGTTCGCATTTTTCAGAATGATTTCTTTCACACGTTTTTGTTATTTTAAGTACATCATAGTTCCTAAGCACTGGCTACTTATTTTCATGTGACTATTTAGATTAATTGACTTGATTGTCCATGAATGCACAGAAGACCGTGCTTGTCCGCCTGTGTTATTAATTTAATTAAAAGTATCAAAATTTGTATCAGATAATTCCCGTCCTCGTGACCAATTCATTCTTCAAAATATACATTCCTTTCCGTGAATTATCAGTTACTTAAATCAACATAACGCACAAAACAAGGTTTGATATCCTCAAAACTACAGATCAAAAATTTATGTGAACAAACTGCTTTTCTTCCTTGCCATAGGGCATACAAAATTTCTTTTTTTCGACGAACAATGCTATATTTTCAGACAGTTTAAACTTATTGCATTGCAAAAATAAACAGCAGTAGGGTCACATAAAAGTTATAACAACTTAAAATAAAATTAAATTTCTATAGAATGAACAATATAACGGCATATAAAAAAAATAGTAACCATTGGTGCTATCGAAACAGTTCAACGTTTTTTTCTTTCAATTTCCTAATTATTCAGCTCAAAGGCAGGAGCTTGAAATTAATTTATCTTTGGTTTCAATTAGTAATCTAAAACGATAATCCAGCTCATAATCCAGCTGATACAAAAGCAATATTCTTGCATGTTCCGTCATAAAAACATTGCTGAACATTTCGAATAATAAATCTTACTCCAGACTTGGAAGTCTTACTCCAAATGTACTGATGCAGCGTTCTGATTGGTCAGACTATTTTCGAGTAAGATTTGTAGTTAGGTAAAGTTTTATAACGGAGGGGCAAGATACAAGGAGATTTGAATAATAATCTGCTTCGCAAGTTCTCTTTCTCCTCTCCCCCCCCCCTCTCTCTCTCTCTCATTGTGAAATGAGTTCATTGACAAAAGTGTGATATCTGTTTAAACGAGTAAATAAAAAAAAACTTCAACATGTTTCATTTACTTTGGCAGTCTTTTGCAAACATTATTGCAGTATTTCATAGATGAGGCTCTGATTACATACATTATATTAACCTTATATTTCTATTTTTTGTAAAACAATAATTCCAGCGATACTCAGTGCAGTTTCAAAATATGTTGTTCTTTAGGTCATTTCCATTTCACATATTTCCCTGACTGATATTTTTAGCTGGCTTCTATGTCAGCTCTGCCTTTAAACACATTTTATGAACAATCGGTTTTCGGTTTTCAAACGGTGCTTTGACATGATTTGCTTTGGATTGGTTTTGCGGTACAACAACACTGTGAAGGTTACATATTGTGCTAAAGCAGGTAGAGTAAAGTACCTTAGCCAAGGACACACCCGCACCCTTCTGGTCACGACTCCAACGCCTTAACCACTGAACCACTTTGGCTAATTTTGTCGTGGACTTACACATCTATATTCATTGTTGCATAGGATTCGCATCTATTAAGAATTATCTTCGTGTCCAGATAACAGATCCAATGCCAATATGGTTTGTATTGTTTACCAAATAAACTTCCCATCTGGAATATCTTATCTCTTATTTCGCGCCCGCAATTGTCCTTTAAATGTCATTCTTTTCTTTCAGCCAGTATACCAAGTATCTCCACTAAGCACTAACTTGACTGAGTTTAGTGTTCGTGATAGACTTATTCGCCCGTTGATATTTTCGTGGGAGATTTTTACAAAATGCTATTTTGAGCAACATGATGGCTATCCTTGTTCATTTAAAATTAATCCTCATTCAAATTAATGAAGAAAAGATCTGATCGGAAAATTGTTTCAAACGTCAAAGGCCAAAGATAGCATGACTGCCCATACGCCCTATCGATGTGAATTGGAACTTACTGATAGGAACATGCAATCAATGATTCAAGGCATTCTTCGGTTTGTAAAGAGCAAGCGTGGAATTCAAGGGTTAATAATATTCTCATAGACCATGTTGGCAAAGTGTTAATCAACTACGTGTTCTTTATGTCTTGAGCAGTTAGTTCTTAATAAACTGTACTCGTTGGTTGAGCCAGATGTTTCTTCAGTAGAAAACTTCATGTCTTAATTCTTACAAAATTCTTCGCGTTAATCTTTTAGTTCTCTTCGTATCATGAAGGCATCAGATATTTCAGGTTGAATAATAAGAGGGGGTGATTTTTTTGTTGTTGTTTAATTATTTTTTTATATTTTTTTTTTTTTCGTAAGCGTGGCACACTAACCAGTGTATTTATCTTTGTTCAGTCATGTCCAATGAAATATTGTGAATTAAGTCATTTTCGTGGATATCAAAGTTCGTGTTTGGGGAAAAAAATACATTTTCGTCGATACTTAAATCCGTGGTTTGTGGAAGACGTCCTTTTGTCTCCACAAAAGGTTATTGTTAGTTGGGTTTTCCGTCAAATTATTGGTTTGTAGCAATCATGAAATCCAAGAAAACTGGTACTCACTAAAATAGGGAATGTACGGTATGATGGCAAGATAGTCAAGTTTTTCAGTCTTAGTTCTAGGATATTAAATATTGACCTGTCAAATTGACATATTTGTACAAGGCATGATCTACACACCTTTTTGAAGCGCGCATAAATAAAACTGATCTGTTAGAAATTGAGCACTGATAATAATGTTACATAACGTTTCCTAAATAATGTAAACATTTTTGAAAGGGAAACCAAACTCTTTAACAGCATTATATCCGATCTGCACGTTTGAACGTATACCAAGGTCACATCCACAATGACTTTGTAGAACTGCTCGACGGACGCTAAACAGCACCCTAAGGTACATGTCGACATGCACAAATAGATACAGATAAGTGGATGGGTGTCTGTGGACAAGAAATAATTGTGGTTTTGTGGGTTTAACGCCATTTTTCAGCACTTGATAGGCTATACATGGCGGCCAGTATATCTGGTGGAGGAAGAACCCGGGAAGAACCACCGACCCACGGGAAGCTACTGGCAAGCTTTCTCACATACCCACGTTAGCCAATCCCGAGACTTGAACCAACGAGGACAGAGGTGAGATGTCAGTGATCTGTAAATGCGAGCGCCCGTGACCACTCGACCACCCGGGGTCCCGGACAAGAAATAAAGAAGAGAGGAGTAATATATTGCATAATTAATTGTACCATAATTTACTTATTTCAGGTTTAGAGTCTTAAATGACCTAGATTATAATGTTCTCTTTCCTCAGAAACGACGTCAGAATTGTTCAAACTTTTACAAACAGTATGTTAAGCATTTCTAGAGAGTACGCACAACGTATTATTTATTCAATACATTTTACTCCCATTTAGAACCGGCTCTGGTCACTCATGAAATGAAAAAATGCATTCTAGTTTTTTATTGCTTTTTTTTTTTTTTTTTTTTGTAAATTATACTTCCTGACCGTTTGACCTAACCTTGACAGAAGGGGAGCTAAACTATCTATGTATGTCATCTCCTGTTTGATATCTGGATTTTGTATGTACAACATGATGTATATAGCGTGCCAGGATACAAGATATTATACGTGCATGAAATTAAAGGCAGATGTGTGTGTAGGTAGGTATGTATGAGGTTTTACGGCACGTCAGTACAACACTGGCTATACGGTGCCGAGATGAGTGTAAGAAAAGAAATGTAGCGTAAAGGACATTATTTACATGACATCTATTAGGTCGTTTTCCATTTCAATAGAACACGTCTATCATTAGAAAAAAAATGAGCATTGTTATCATCTTTATAATAATAATAACGATAATAATATGTAGAATATAGTGAAGCACTCCTAAAGAATATTTGTTATGTAAAAATAATGCATTCTATTCCTACAACTACTTATGAAACTATTATGTAAAACAATGTAAATTTCCAATTATGAAATCGATTGATGCCGTAATTTTACATGTTTCGAACGGACCAAAACGATCCTAACAGTACAATTACAATTTTGATCGAAGACTATTAATTTGTCAGGTAAATTTTCAAACAAAACTACAATAGAAGTCATTAAAACCAAACTTTCGAGCATCAAAAGCACTACCCCGATATAACTGCTCGATAATTATATTTTGAGTAAATATAATAGGAATTGTTTGGACCCATTTATCACACGTCCACTGGTGTTCATTTAGAACTTGCAGTGACAAATGCAATATTGCATTGACGACAACTGATTCTGTCGATTGTTCATTAGCAACTAGTTGTGTCATTGATGAAACCAACGAACGAGTATACGCTTTACATTAGATGATTCACTATGGATGAACACCAATATCCTTAAACTGGGTTACTGTGATGTACAATCGTACGAACGTTTCAGCTTTGAATATAAAAAATAACGATAGAATGACTTTTGCGTATATAAAATGGCCGTTCGATATATTCAAAGCTGCAGTGGCCAACTACCAAGATTGCACATCCACTTCATTCGTATTATTTATGATATATACAGTTCTGTTACCAAATTGCCGCCCCCTAGAAAGTGCCGCCCGGGGGCCATCCCCCCACCCCACCCCCCACCCCTAGCTACGCCACTGCAAAGCTGAGTAGTTTTCACAGAAAACAGTCGAGGGGTAAGTGTTTGCATCAATTAAAATTGAATTGAGAGTACATTATCGGCATGGTACACAAAATTATAGTATTATATTTGTCGTTGCTTCTGACATGAACCAAATAGAACAAAACTTGAGCTGATTAAAATGCGAGTTAGCATTAACACTTGCCGATAAGTTCCCTGAGTGCCTCAAATAGAATGAGATTACAACTATTTAAGAGTAAATTTTAAACAAAAGAATTTTTTTTTCTCGAGAGATTTTAGTAAATAGTTTCAAACTTGGCCAAAATTGAGGGAAAAGAAAAACTATTAAACGGTAAAAATAAATTTTAAAAAAATAGTTTCATACTATTTCTCAGAAGCTTTACTATAGTAGTTGAAAGTTGCGCAAACATTGAGAAAAAAGAACCACGTCTCCGGCCAGGCAAGAAAAAGAATATCCTGGCGAATAATTTTGTACGAGTACATTTCCTACAAATGATTTCTATTCGTACACAATACTCGTTTAACCAACATTTGTCACCATATAATAAGAAATAGCTGGATAATTATAAATTTTTAACAATAAGTAATGCATCATTGTCTCGTTAACACTATTCGACAGGATATGCGCCCAGTTTTGGGATAACATGGTGCTTTTTTATTTTTGCTTTTTTTTTTTCTTGAGTTATATTGGTATACATCATACCATCCAATAACCAGTGTCCACAAATGGGTTTAAAAAAAATGTGCGATGCGTTACGCTAAATGTGTGACGTATTACGCTAAATGTATGACGTGTTATGCTAAATGGGGACGTGTTACGCTAAATGTGGTTGACTAAAACCTTCTGACAGATGAAAATTATTTTTCTTTCATGAATTTCATCCAACAATTTCTTTAGATTTTTTTAAATGAGAAAACTTGTTTCTTTGATTTCAAAATCTAAAGCGACTAGATCGCTCCTGATCCTTATACAAACAATGAGATTTTCTTTATAACATGAAACATAATGAGAACAACGCTAATAAAAGAAATCACAGGGATAATGTTTCCACACATAGCACTTTAATGATGACGGCAATTAATTTTTTGTATAGGAAACCATTAGCAGCCCAAATATGTGATTACTTTTACTGAAAACGTGTTGTTACTCTAAATAACAATATAAGAGCACCAAAAAATAATAAAATGACAATAAGCGATGGAGGAGAGCAAAATTTGCACGATATCACTGTGCACATGAATTTTATGGCAAAAGTTTTTAAGATCGATAATATTTCAAAGCATTTCCATTTCATACGAGACTTTCAAGCAAGATATTTTACCGATATTTAAACTGTTATGGTACTCTCGCCTCCACACAGTCTACCATCGCTTTACTTTCATATCATATATGGCACATATGCCTTTATGATGCATGTATGTTTCGAAGCTTAACGTCTAAGAAAGAAGTACAATCCCATAATTCCATTGTATTTCCCGCCTTTTCTTTGTCAGATACTTTCAGATATACTTCATAAAAAAAACCGTACAATCAGAAAACCATATAAATGTTTGGTCAACGTGCTAATGGTTATATAAGTAAGTCGAAAATATCGCGAGAACACATGAGAAGAAAAAAATAATAGAGAACATTATCAATTATTAAGACTTCCATTTATATCTTTTTAAAGAAGAATGAAACAAGAACGGAAACAATACCATAAAGCCACGATTCTGAAAATGTGTCAAGAAAGTTCCGATCAGCAGAGAACTCCATCGCTGAATCAGCCGTAATCCTTTTGTGTGTGTGTGTGTATATATATATATGTGTATATATATATATATATATATATATATATATATGTATATATATATATATATATATATATATATATATATATATATATATATATATATATATATATAAAGTCTCACTGGTTAGGGCCCTCGTGTATGTAAAGATTCGCAACCCATTTAATTTTCGGAAAATGTTCAGACAAAAAGGTCAGTTTCTGAGTGTATAAGAGCATTAACATGTCCTTTCATCGTTCTTATTTCAAGTACTATGTTTTAATGAAAGAAAACATCACAGACATTTTCTGGACGGGTTAGGAATATATCTATTTAAGATACGGTGTCAAAATGATTTACCGATGTACGGGGTGGCAGTTTGCGTGCCTTTTTAGCATGGTTTCATTTAAGTTAAGCGGGATACATGATGGTAAAAACTATAAACTATCTAGAGGTATGTCTTCTGGATTTGTTTTTTCCCATGAATACTTTGTTTTGTTTTTTTTTTGTCTTTTAAAGATCGATGCTGCACAAGTTGGTAGGTGTATGCTGCAACATGGCATTGATTCATAAGTATGCTTTGTTGATTTTTACCTTGTGCAGGAGTAGGACGATATAATTGTTACCAAATTCGATACTCGAAGACGATAGAATAATTGCTTTGCGCAGAAGTTCATGCATCTATCTAGTACTTCTACAACAGTTAATGTGCAAATAAAAAATTTAAAAAACTTTTTAAGGAATGCCTTAATAAAGGCGAAATCATATATTCGTGTCGTAATTCGCTCTGTGTATGGATGGAATAAAAATCTTTTTTAGAAATAAAGTACTACAAGTAGTAAGGTAATCTTTAAATGTAGACTATTTTGATATTAAAATTTTATGTTAAACAGTAGCATTAACTATGAAAGTACGCTGATTATGATATTTTCAAGGTCACGACACGAAAATAAATCTTCTCCTAATTAACTTTCTTCTATGTACTTCAACACATATTCTTAGTAAAACTAGAATAAAACCCAATACTTACCTTAGCGTCTTTACTCGTGTGACTCCTTCGAACGGTATGAAGCCAATAATGAAATAATATCACGGCCGTTCCAGATTAGCGACTTTACATATTAGATAAACATAATATTAATGCTATGTTTTATACAAGCGTCCAAGTGGCAGAATAAAAATAATACGTCGTGCAGGTTTGGGTAAATCAAACAAGAGACAGAGGGTCCAAGAACGTGTCGTGCTGAAAATATGCTGAATGGAGTCTCTTTCATCACTTAATAATATACCTGTAGGATCATAAACCGTAGCATATGACCGACGTGGATTCTTAATACACATATTTATTCGACACTGACAGTGGCAGGCGCCTGACAAACCTGGCTTCATTTATTTCTCCATTTATTGTGGAAATTAATTGCATTTTTCGAAGACACTGTATTATCAACATGCATAGTATCTCAGAAGATATTCACATAAATGGAAAAAAATGGCATGGTCCTTAGTACATGATTTATTTTAATACACATAAATGGAAGACAATGGCATGGTCCTTATTACAGAATTTATTTTAATACACATAAATGGAAAAAAAAAGGCATGGTCCTTATTACAGGATTTATTTTAATACACATAAATGGAAGAAAATGGCATGGTCCTTATTACAGAATTTATTTTAATACACATAAATGGAAGAAAATGGCATGGTCCTTATTACAGGATTTATTTTAATACACATTAATGGAA
This sequence comes from Margaritifera margaritifera, assembly GCA_029931535.1. Taxonomy (NCBI): domain Eukaryota; kingdom Metazoa; phylum Mollusca; class Bivalvia; order Unionida; family Margaritiferidae; genus Margaritifera; species Margaritifera margaritifera. The sequence goes on along the minus strand of JAQPZY010001482.1, from coordinate 2,584,345 downwards.
GAAAATGGCATGGTCCTTATTACAGAATTTATTTTAATACACATAAATGGAAAAAAAATGGCATAGTCCTTATTACAGGATTTATTTTAATACACATAAATGGAAGAAAATTGCATGGTCCTTATTACAGGATTTATTTTAATACACATAAATGGAAAAAAAATGGCATGGTCCTTATTACAGGATTTATTTTAATACACATAAATGGAAGAAAATGGCATGGTCCTTATTACATGATTTATTTTAATACACATAAATGGAGAAAAAAAATGGCATGGTCCTTATTACAGGATTTATTTTAATACACATAAATGGAAAAAAAATGGCATGGTCCTTATTACATGATTTATTTTAATACACATAAATGGAAGAAAATTGCATGGTCCTTATTACAGGATTGATTTTAATACATATTAGGTTAACTTTTCTTCTTAAAATATTGATTTTACTTTGTGTATTATGTAAGCAGATGATGGTTGCATTGCGTTAATAATTACGTTATACACAGAAACTTGATGTCGTTAACTGTAGTAATGTTAGCACAGTTTTAACCTTGTCTTTGAACTCCCTTTCTATAAAAATAAAAACTTTAGGGTCACACAAGATAGCCTTTCCTTTTTTTTCATCTTAAATTTATTCTAAAAATTAAGTCCAACTTGATTGTGATAAATAAAAAAATCAGATTTTCTGATACTTTAGGGATTCATAGACTTATAAATAATATTTAAACCTTATCAATCAAAGGCATAAATCCTACACACACACAAACACACACACAGAGAAAGAGAGAGAGAGAAACCAAAAAAAAGCGTACAAACATTATTCTTGACCATTATTATAATTTATCGTCCCATTCCTTTAAAAGAATACAAGATCATACAAGAACTTTATCTGGCAAATTAAAATTGTCAAAGGTTGGCTTGTGCTGCAAGAAATCTATGATGAAACCAAACTACTGTATCGGTATATTTCATCTGGTTTAGGCAAATATCTAACATGGTGTTATCCTTTAACTGTTATTACCCACGTATAAGTCGAATCCAACTGCAAACAGCATAGACCCTGATCTGCCGTAGCATAATGGGCAGGCAGGGCAGTATCTATGTGTTTTGTTCTAATGATTAGGCCTGACAAACAGCATAGACTCGGAACTGCCGGCGCATCATGCGACGACAGATTTGGGTCCATTCAGTTTGCAGTTGGATTCGACTTATGCGTGAGTATATACGGTATGGTATACGTCTACTTCATTCCTGTCCAAAACCTCACGACCGAAATAACAAGAAATTTCCTGCACTGCATTACCTTGTGAAAGAGTCCGATAGTTCTATAATTCATTTTAGGCGCATTGGATACCCCACGACGGGATTATTTAGCTACGACGCGAAGTCCCCTCAAATACAGTGATATATTGAGCATTGACTGTGAGGGGGTTTTGCACTGGCTCAACGATCAAAGTACAAAAAGGTGCAAAATTTCCCAATCTAAGTAAACTTTGCTTCACGTTTCAAGTGCCGTAAGTCATTTTAAGGGCTCTGGTTGCCATTTATTTAAAATTTATAACTCTTGCTGGTGGTATTCTTCTACTCATCTTTCAACAAACAAAAGTGATATAACTATGTTCGTGTGTCCTCTAGTCAAGAGGAAATCTGACACGGTTATTATCCTATGCATTTATCAAGGTAAATAATAAAGTTTATAGTCAGAATTTCAATAAAATCATGTTTTTTACAATCTCTCCTTAAAATAAAATTTAATATTTTGTAATTTAGATGTAATTTTTTTAAAAATGTGATGGAAGTGTTATATTATAACACTAATTTCTGTAACATATTATGGAGAGGACTATTGGATTGAAATAGAAAGAGAATCTACAATCTAAGGGAATGTACAACAAAATATAAAAATGCAGGTAAAGTAGATGAATGGAGGGCATAGAGAAGAACATTTGAATGAAATGTACTTTTTATTGTTTCTTTTGAATGTGCAGTAAGTTTACAAAACATTTTTACCGTCACTTTGTCACCTATATACATACATGCATTTAAGAAGTATATGCCTGTGTTCAAACCTACATCTTACAGGTGTATGCGTGTGTGTGTGTGTGTGTGTGTGTATCAAAATGATCAGTTTCAAAATTTTTTGAAGGGTTATTTACAGTCGACTCAGACGGTGACATAGACCCATATCCAACCATTACATTTAAGAACTGGTCAGTCGTAATGACAGTGCATTCGTTAGCGATTTAGAGAAGGTATGTGTTTCAATTTCGTTAAAATGCTATGAAAGCAAATACGCGAATAACACACGCAGATAAGGACAATAACAAAAAATGGAAAGTATACAAAATTTGATGTAGAATTTGTGACGACGCAAATAGCAATATACTAACTTGTGCAGTAATTCCGTAGTGCCTGAATTTAAACACCGATTTAAACTCTATGCAAACACGTTTTTCAACATGCTTTTAGGCGCTATCTTTTTTTTTTTTGTAATCTGATAGAAAAGTGCAAGTGACAAAGTTTCTTTAGGACAACTACCTCAAACATTTTAAGAAGGTCCGATCTTAATAGAATGTAAACGTGCGTCTCTGATCAAATAACGATTTTGCTCATTTTGACATTTTCCCAGAGAAACGAAGTCCGTAAAGCACGCCCAACACCAACGTCATGAAGTCCGTAAAGCACGCCCAAAACCAACGTCATGAAGTCCGTAAAGCACGCCCAAAACCAACGTCAGGTGGAATAATGAAAAGTTGTAATGATGTCTTTTTCAGCTTGAGTCTGCCAGAAAGGCGTTATGTGAGCTGTGTGATTCAGCAACAAACAGTTTATACCACGATCAACGCAGAAAAAGCATTAAACTCTAAGAATTGCAACCCTGAACTAATTTATAGTTTACATATGTTCTTTTTATGACCTTTAAAACTCAAACTTTTCCTGGATATATCTTTAGATGAGGAATTTGCAGGGATATATCTTTAGATGAGGGATTTTCCGGGATATATCTTTAGATGAGGGATTTTCCTGGATGAAAATATAAGCACAAAACGAAATAAAACTGTCCAAGTAACTTTACCGGCTCATGTATTGATGAGAGAGAGAGAGAGAGAGAGAGAGAGAGAGAGAGAGAGACTCCGACATTGCAATTGATGTCACTAAACTGAGCCAGGTTCATGACGTACCTAAACCATATAGAGGACGTCTTCAAAAGTATATGTGACCGTCTGAGTGTTATTGTTCCGATTATTAACTTTAAAAAGGAAGAAAATTCTTTTTTTTTAATTTTTCTTCTATTTTTAAAAAAAAATACTTAATGTTTGTTTTCTTCAGCAGCCACCATTTGATTACACCCCAAGTCAAATATTAACACTACCACCTCTTTCTCATGATGGATTAGCTGTTCACATCAATCAATGGTTCCATCATTGTCGAGAAAACTGAATATACAGTGTTTTGCAGCACCTCAGCACAACAACAACAATAACAACAATAATAATAATAATAATAACAATCTTTTTTTAACGAGGATAACACATTTGGTCATAAAAGACCCATTTGCCATGTGGTCCTCAATTTTTGTAACAGGTTATGTTATTAAAAAAAGTCTCTTACACACACTCGGGTATGCTCGCACACATTTAAATGGATTAATATATGTAACTATAGTGGTCAACAGGTACATATATGAACAATATACTATACATGGGTACGCACATTTCGGCATGTCAGAAGTCGTATATACATAGATAGAATAAAACATGCACAGATTATATCTGGATACAATGAGAACATTAGTGACTATATGCTACCAACAACAGGTAAATTTCGAAAATTGTAAAGTGAATTGCACACAAAAATTGAACAAATAAAATATCAAATGTAACAATGTTTAAATTTTTTTAAAGCATAAGATAAAGGTGACACATGTAAAATCCTTAATAATATAGTCAAAATTTGATATATAAGACGCATTCCCTCAAAAAGTTCAAGATTTTCTCGAGTGGGACAACATCATACCGTTTATTCATGCAGTTCACGTCAAAATACTTTTGTCTCAATAGGTGGAAGTGAACAGACTAAACAAGAATGTGTTCCACTGTCAGTGGACACTGTCATTCTATGCACTCTAGTCGAGGTTCGCCTATGATGTCATTCTATGCACTCTGGTCGAGTTCACCTGATGTCATTCTATGCACTCTGGTCGAGGTTCACCTATGATATCATTCTATGCACTCTTTTCGAGGTTCACCTATGAGGAGGTATGCATGAGTCTGGTATGTGGGTCCGATACGCGATCGGTACAGTACCACCTCATCTCAAGTTTGTTCTATGCAAGGGATGCCACTCTCCAAAATTAGGTCTGATGTTATGAAGCTTGTTTATAGAGTTTTCATTGCACATATTTTGCCAAGTATGAAAACATGCTAATTTATACAATATTTAAAATAAGTATATGGAATCTTCCATTCGGAAAAGGGTGACTGCAGCGCAGCTTTTGTTGCTTTTCTACCCTTTCATTACCTTTATACCAATATGACCAGGCAGCCAACAGTACAGAATACTTTTCCCAGATTCTATGAGCACATCATGTTTCTGTAATATCCGGGAATGAATGTCATTCTTAACTAGTTCTTGTCAAACTCGTCATGATGTAATCATCAGCGAAGCTTTTATTTTGACGCTGTTAGCATGGCAACTTCAAACGCTTTCCCAACCCACGTGTATCTCTCTCTCTCTCTCTCTCTCTCTCTCTCTCTCTCTCTCTCTCTCTCTCTCTCTCTCTCTCTCACACACACACACACACACACGAGCGCACATAAACACAGCATACAGTTGTTCAGCTCATAATCTCTTTGTAGAAGTGGTAACGCTGAAGGACTTAAGAGTCTGCACTGTGTGTACTTGACTTCGCAAACCTTTCTCGGTGTCCAGATTCAGGTCTTACAAAGTAAACTTTTCTTTGTCCATTCCATAAATGATATGATTTTCTGACTAAAGGGAATTATGTACACTGAGATATTTCAATTTTTTCATTTCAAATATGAAAAGAGACGAATTACGTGTTCAAATCACAAATTACGATGGACGCCATTTTCTTGGTGTTCATTTCAGCTGGTTGGTCGCGCGACTCGGTTTTTAACATTAAAAAGTGATTGCTTGAACAGTTTATTCAGAAATAATAACAGCTTATCGTGGTTATATGACGGCGTTTTGACCAATGAAATTACCCATTACACGAAATATTTATTGCAGTGTTATTAATGCAAAGTGTCATTTTCTGTTAAGTTACATTATTTTGGTTAAGCTTGCACGTCAGAACATTATCGTGCTGTTTTGTGTTTGTTAACGATTCTATCGTGATGTTTTGATTGTTAACGATTCTGTTGCGCTGTTTTGTGTTTGTTGATTCTGTCGTGCTGTTTTGTGTTTGTTAACGATTCTATCGTGCTGTTTTGTGTTTGTTAACGATTCTATCGTGCTGTTTTGTGTTTGTTAACGATTCTATCGTGATGTTTTGATTGTTAACGATTCTATCGTGCTGTTTTGTGTTTGTTAACGATTCTATCATGATGTTTTGATTGTTAACGATTCTGTTGTGCTGTTTTGTGTTTGTTGATTCTATCGTGATGTTTTGATTGTTAACGATTCTGTTGTGCTGTTTTGTGTTTGTTGATTCTATCGTGATGTTTTGATTGTTAACGATTCTGTTGTGCTGTTTTGTGTTTGTTAACGATTCTATCGTGATGTTTTGATTGTTAACGATTCTGTTGTGCTGTTTTGTGTTTGTTAACGATTCTATCGTGATGTTTTGATTGTTAACGATTCTGTTGTGCTGTTTTGTGTTTGTTAACGATTCTATCGTGATGTTTTGATTGTTAACGATTCTGTTGTGCTGTTTTGTGTTTGTTGATTCTATCGTGCTGTTTTGTGTTTGTTAACGATTCTATCGTGATGTTTTGATTGTTAACGATTCTGTTGTGCTGTTTTGTGTTTGTTGATTCTATCGTGATGTTTTGTGTTTGTTGATTCTATCGTGCTGTTTTGTGTTTGTTGATTCTATCGTGCTGTTTTGTGTTTGTTAACGATTCTAATAAGTGAGGCCCTGTTAGAGGAATTAAAATTCATTATTGAATTATAAGAAAGCACAAATTACTTTTTTCTCATATCTATGTTTACAAACAGTGATTGTGGATTTAATTACTGCTGAGAAAAAGAATTCAGTCGTAGGTCGCAGACTAAAACGAGTTACTGTACTAAAACAAAGTTATAGAAAATGTCTAGATAATTCCAAATGAATAATGCGCAAATAATAATATAACCATGCGGACGGGTGTGATGGCAAATTCTGGTTCATTTGTATTCATTTATTCAGAATTACTTAGATATATGGTGTGGTTACGGATTTATTTTTTTTTTAATTATTTTTTTAATTATGCGAGAATGTCAACTTGTGCGAAATTGTTACCTGATCAGTGACTTAAGTTTACATTCTATTAAGGTGTAACATTTTTGAGAATTTGCGAGTCACTCAAGATTGCCCCTGTCACGCTTCTATCAGATTACAAAAAGGTATCGCCGAAAAACATGTACAAAAAATTGTATGGACAGAGTTAAAGTATACGCGCGAACACCAAGGCTGTGTACAAACCTCTGAGGTCGTGACACGACCCGTATCACCGCACAGAGGTCCCGCTGCTATTCGTGTACATGAAATACCATATACCTTGCGCTGATTTCGGCATGAAGAATTAATTCGTAATGAGCTTTCATTCGTAATTAAAATGCATAGCTATCTGAGCATTTGATTTGATCCTATACCTGTTGACTGTACGGAGTATTACAGTGTCAAAACTAGCCATAGTATGACAAAACATGAAAACAAAATTGATACAATAGTAACAATATAAATCAGTTTTCAAATCCAATAAGTTATCTACGTGGAAGTGACAATATTTTACATTTAGATTTTAGGTTGTATTGTGAGTATAGCGATATTGGGGTGAATAACACTAGAAATATCCCCTATGCGTATTGGTGCCCAATATGTTCAGCAAATCTTTAAATGATCAGAGCTGTTCCAAACATAAAGATCCTTAAGGGTCAAATATCAAGCTTTTATTAATATACTGATTAGGACAGAAAAATATGAGTGGTTATGAAATAAAGGATATTACCATTTATTTATTTCAAATCTTCCTTTAATTTTTCATATTTTCATCAGTCATATACATTTATATGACATCATCAAGCGTATTATTATTATTATTATTATTATTATTATTATTATTATTATTATTATTATTATTATTATTACATTAAAAACGTTCCATGGATGATTCATACAGTTGTCAGGATTGGGTATGTATAGTAATTCTAAAGTTCATGTGACATGTGAAATGTCCCAGAAAGGTGACATGCCTTTGAAGATAACGGAACGTGTCACCTTTCTAAGATATTTGTCAATTTTCAAGCCAACATCTTCGTGAATGTTGTACATCTGATGTCTTTCATGAAGTTATCCTTAAGGCCGTGACACTTGCAACAAAGGACAATGGATTGGTCATATTTACATAAATCACATTCTATCTTAAGGCCCTTTCTATAACAGTGATTCAATGGCTAGTAGGAGAACTTGACCGATGCGAGATTGATCAAGTAGAGATGAACCTGCGGGCGAACTGTATCAACTTTCGTCAAATATACTGTTCTAAGGAATCATAATCTCTCTCTCTCTCTCTCTCTCTCTCTCTCTCTCTCTCTCTCTCTCTCTCTCTCTCTCTCTCTCTCTCTCTCTCCAATGCTCTGAATACGTTTTTTAAGACTGCCAAAGGTCAAACTGTAAGGTAGGACTGTGGCCCTATTGTTTATGTTGATCTGTGCCTAAATTGATTGCTTTCCCGTCAATTGCAATTCTATATAACGAATTTTTTGTGTACTAGAGAATCACTAATGCATGAACTGTGTGACTTCTGTGAATTTAGTATTTATAAACACCTACTTGGTCGGTATTCGTTATGCATTGAGAGACATGTTTTCGGTATTCTTAATGGAAAGAGATGTTTCTAATTTAAAATACAGTGCCTAAATTGATCAACTCTGTAAAAAAGGTACCTCTCTTCAGTGTTTGTAAATGTTAAACTGAACGTTTTTTTAACGCTCCTCACAGCTCATACTCTTTCAGAATATATCACTGCCGTAATGCTCTTTTGACCCAGGGTAATATAAACATTAGTTCATCGTCTCCGCGAATTCTCTTAATACAGATTGAAATCCAATCAAAGACGAATGAAACAGGACCAGACTATGTATGGCAGCTCAGATTCGCTTCCATTCGGACTATCGTCGTCTCTTTCCGATGTGAGTCGAATGACGTCGACTCTCTGAAAGGGACTCGGAAGCAAGTGTAGTAATACTTCCCAAATTGGTAATTTTTTTGGCGGATAAACATCCGGCTAGATACGAAGAATAAATCCTCATAATGAAAGATAGGCGTTGAAAATAATATTTCACGACTTTTCACCATCAATGAAATACCTGCACTTTTAATTTTAAATGTAATTCCTGGAACTTTCTAATCAGAAAAAACGAAAGAAATCATTCACATTCCATAGCTTCAAACTATTGATTGAGTTGCTACAAGTGATTACACGTCATTGAATCGCTGTGACATCAGTGAAGTTACAATAAGTATGACGCAATAACAGCAACGGGCATACGCGCAGTTCAGTGTGGCCACTATTAATATCAGAGGTTTTATTCATGCATGCAAGGGAAAAGAATGAGAAGGTTCCGAGTGATTCGCTTCATTAAGACGTCATATGTACATTGTGACGCCTGCAGCATTCTACCTTGTCACATCGTCAGCCCTGTGCTACGTCACTGAAAATAAAGAATTCCTGACTTTTTCCTCCACCGTATTAGGCAAACTTTTCACATTCTGCACTAAAGCCATTGTAGAGAAAAAATTGCAGCAAATGCAGTCTAAACTGAGCGTGATGCAGTTATCAGAGAGTACGGTTTTCGCCATATGGCATTTTACCAAATTGAAAGTGTTGTGTCAGAGGGATCCTACCAAAGGGAGGTAACCCGGTGTGAGAAATGTGTAGATTCATGGGTACCAGAACAGACTAAAATTGTTTTCTAGAATTGAAGCGATGATATCCGCAAAGACGTATATTGTTTTAGAAAGAAAAAAGAAACTATATTTGCAAACTCACTTCTTGTTCTTCTGCATCAAAAAAGAGCGAATTTTCACCTGATATTCAACTGCAGCAAGTGAATATTTCAGCATAGAAATCTTTTGGAGGACATTTCCAAAGGGAGAAGGCAATAACATATTTTGTATATCACATTTCATTTAAGCAACTTTATTTTCTTAAAGGATAGGAGAGCAATGGGATTGGGACACAAGTTTTCACAAGTTCTCAAGGTTCCTTTCCCTTACAAATATTATTAACAGACATCTAAATACTAGAGGCGAAGCTAAGCATGCAATGATAAAATCAAAATACCATACAAAAAGACAAATAAAACATATCAGAGTACCAAAACAATTGTTTAGAAGCAAAATGGAAAAGAATAAGAAGAAGGGGAAGGAGGAGAAGACGAAAGAGATATGAGTGGTTGACAGCGAAAAGAAAACCAGAATAACTTAGAGCACGCAGTCAACAAAAATAAAAGGGACAGGTAAAATCTGTGAGTTTCCTGGATATAAATTTGGGTTTGTTGCAGAATACATTTATTATCAGTGGGAAAATAATACGTTTACATGTTGTCACGGGAAGAAATGATCTAATAGATGGAAACTCTTTATTTCTTTATTTTTGGTAAATGGGACAGTCAAAGAAATAGTGTGTTGAAGTTTCAGACTGGAATCCACATGAACAAGATTGGTTGCATGTTAGGTCCACTTGATATTGATCGGAAGTTAAGCAACTGCAAATGTGTATCAATTTGTTTAAAACAATATTACATTTTCTATGGCCTTGAGAAAAATATTGGGGTAACTTTTCAATATTAGGCAAAATATACTTTTTGAGCACGCCCAAAGACGATTATTCGCGGCATTCCGTGGCCAAAGAGACGGAATTCCAACATTTAATTGTATCGGGAAAGAAAGAAGAAAGGAGTTAGAGCCTGGATGTCATGGAAGTTATTTGATGTCTACCACGAAGTGAGTAATTTAATACTTCCTCTACAGGACGAAAAAGAATCTTCAGTAAATATGGCTAGCCATACGATTTTATAGAACATAAATAATTTGCAACTATTTCATCTTGACTTTAAAGCCTTCCAATGTCTTTAAAAGAAAAGAGCGTATTTATCCATATAGATTGGCATGCAGTGGTGTACTGGCCATTGGGCATACCGGGACAAATCCCGGTGGGCCGCCGCAAAAAAAATCCGTTTTTACCGGTGTTTTACTGGTGTGAGCAAAACCCCTGTCCCGGCAGATAAGTCCATGGCCGAGTTGCTTACCCAGTACACTCCTGTTGGCAAACCTGTAACTATGTTTCTGGTTGAACTTTTTCTAGTATGCAGGAGTCAAAATCAGAGAGATTATCCAACACTTCGCAAGCATATTCAAGCAATGAATGGCAAATTTTATTTAGAGTTGATTTTGCTTTTTTGATTGGGTATATTTAGGCTTTCGACGCAATGCCAGTTGTTTGTTTGCAGTACTAATATGATTATTTACATGTACTGGTTATTTTTTACTGCTGATTATGTTGAATATTACAGTCTTCTGGTCCTGAATTCTCGAAACCTCATGATATATATATATATATATATATATATATATATATATATATATATATATATATATATATATATATATATATATATATATATATATATACATAGATAGATAAATGAAATAAAAACTGACAAACAATAGTGCAAATTTAAATATTCTAGTATTGCTAATGATATTCATTTATTTGTTTCGACCATTACATGTTATTATGATAAATGCAATACCCATTGTATATTGTCAACAGTGATAAGTGGCAATCAATGGCATCTTTCTTTTACCGCTTGTGTATTAAGCAAATCTTCGTAAAATTGTACACATCCTTTCATAACATCTGTGTAGTATATGTCATTGTTACGGAACATCGGCAGGTTTATGGACATGTTGTGACACATATAGCCCGGTAAATGTCCAGACAAATGATCAATTACGACACTGTTATATGATGTCCTTGATATCTAAACAGAATGGCTATCTGTGTAACTGGACATACCATTTTTATTTGCACACAATAGACAAAAAGCAATCACCTTAAAAGCAATATTTTACAGAAAAGGTCAAATTCACGACACTGTAGTCGATTAATATTATGCAAAATATCTGCTCAGTGTGGATTAGATATTGTTATGCTACGAATACAAGAATCGTGATAAATAAGTTCTGTTGTGCATTGATAAAGTATTAGCCATGTAAAAAAAAAAATGACCAAAAACAACTCGCAAGTTTTCTGATGGGTACATATTTGTCCAGAAATTGATATATCAGTACGAAATTTAAACAGAGGTCGATCCCTTCTGAGCAGAGCCGAAATCTGAGTAGAGCCGAAAATACATTCAGCTACAAATTATGTACTAAACTTTTAAAGAAATCTAAATAACTTTCGCTTCAAGTTGTACACGTAACTCTTACAAGTTTACTAATCAAAGTACAAAAGGATCTTTCTTAAACTTATGTAGCGATATTTTTCTGGTGGAAATCGTATCATCCGGTGGTGATTCTGATGTTTAATAGTAGCGCCGGACACTTCCATTTTTTCAGAGGTCATACCATGCTTCATTCAGAGCGTGTCGCCACAAAGCTTGGCATACTGCACTAACCTGTAAATATGACATTTGGAATTGATTTCATACATTTGCCCTGTTGATTTCATATGAATGCTATACATATTCATGACACAAATGAGCTAGATTAACATTCTGCCAAACATAGAAGAGGTCGCTCTATAAGCACTAAACCACTTATCAGCTTTCAAAACCACAGTCGGATATTTAGTAGGTATTATATAGATATTATTCACACCAAGTTCGACATAATACATTACGTGGCATTACCAGGAGTTAGGATAAATTAACTCGATCTCTTTTTGATGCCTGTATGTCTCTACCATACGTCGTTAGAAGCAGTTGCCTATTATTTATGCTCAGATGAAACTCTACATCTAATAACAAGCGGAAATAACCACTTTCATAGTTTCTTCTGTGGACTTTTTTTTTTGTTGAGACAGGTTTCTGAAGTGATTCTGGTCAAGAATGACAAAACAAATTTGTTAAAAGTAAACTCTGTATTTCAGTGCAGTTCAGAGCTAAGCAAAATAATTGTATTACGCATATTGTTTATTTCTTCCTAGATTCATTTACCAGCGCAATCACTTTGTGCAGATACATATTAACCATAAAATGCATTATTCTTTGTTTTATTTGTTTGGTTTGTGTTGTATCACATTGTTTTGTTTTGTTTTAGTTTTGAGGGGTTTTTTTTCTGTCAAATATGGCAACGGAGCAAATATTTCCAATTCTTCAAGGCGTAACTTGGTTGAATCTATCAAAGTAAGTATCGTGTAGTGTAAAACAATATAACAGTATTCAAGTATATATTTCTGATGAAAGCTGTTCTTATTTTCATAAGGGTGAAAAGCCCGTCCACCAAGAACAAAATTGCGGTGTTGTGCAACACCTGTTCTTACCTGCGTTTAACACACCTGTATCATGTGCGCAAAATATGGATAGTTGAAAATGCCTTCACAAACACCCGTCTTATGAATGACTCGAGGATTGAAAGTAATATAGCAAGTATTCCCTCAACCATTTGTTAAATTAAATTTTCAATTTTTTTTTTTTATTTTAATTTTTTTTTTTTCTTGTTTTTTTTTTTTTTTTTTTTTTGTTTGTTTGTTTTAAGTATCAACTCTAAGATTCCAAAGGGTATTTGAGTTATATGTACTTTCAGTCAACCTCTCGCAACTTTGCGAGATGCAAATAGGTTAAAGTCTACGTGAATTATCGCTTATTTCGCCTAGCGAACGCGTTTTATAGTGGTGTTAAATGATTCAAATAGGCCAAGAATGATCTTTACAAATCATACTGTTGATAAGAAGTTTGTAAATAAGAATTCTAATATTCGAGAGTTACCCAAGCTTGCTGAAAACAGTTTGGAAATGTAATTTTGATGTGTAAAGTCAAAGTTTCGTCTCCAAACGAACATACAGAAAATCCTGACTACTGGGAGAGTTTTAAAACGGCATATACAGAAAATCATGACTACTGGGAGAGTTATAAAACGGTACATACAGAAAATCCTGACTACTGGGAGAGTTATAAAACGGCACAACACTGACCGTGGGATTCGACATATTAATTCAAAAATATCCATAAATTAACGTTGAGGTCGGAAATCCCTGATTTACATTGGTCAATCATAACCCATCAGCAACGATTCACACTGGTCAATCATAACGCATCGACAACGATGTCAATGCACCGGCAACAATATTTCTACAAACAGGCAATGGTAAAAATGGCGGAAGCTGGTGCCACAGAGAGGGTTCTTGATAGATTGTTTTATTCATATCAAGACAATAATGCTCTTCGCTGAAGAGATAATTAAAATTCTTCAAGCAGTTTAGGTATAAGTAATGACAAGCGCAAATTAAAAAATCCCCTTTTTCGACAATTTTTCAAGACATTTCCCCCAAAATTGATCAGAGGACAAAGATACGACCGTGTTGCACATCTACTACAATCACATATCAGGCCTACAAAGTTTCAGTAAAATCCTCCAACTAGTGTACGAAGAGAAACTGTAACGAATTGAATTCCCAATAGCCTCTGTTTGACAATTTTCAAGACATCTTCCAAATACAGCTGTGTGTGCTTAAAAATAATATCTTATTATCTAGAGTAACCATATATCTAGCTTGCCAAGTTTCAATAAAATCCCCCAACCAATGCATGAGAAAGAGCGATGACGAGCTGAATTCACAAATCACCCCTTTTTGACAAGTTTTCAAGAAATTTTCCCCAAAATAGCCAGAGGAAAATATTAAATCATTATTGCGCACCTACACCAACCACATATCTAGCCTTCAAAGTTTCAATAAAATCTTCCAGCCGATATGGGAGGAGGAGCGATGACAAAATGAATTCCCAAAATATCCCTTTTGGACAATATTTCAAGAAATGTCCCCAAAAATGGGCCATGGGAAAGAAGCAAAACCTTATTGCATATCTAGACCAGCCACAAATGAAGCCTACAAAGTTTCAGAAAATCTTCTAATCGGTGTAGGAGAGGAGGCAATAAACTGATTTTTCAAAACACCCCCTTTTCGAAACATGTTCAAGAAAATTTCCCAAAAATGGACCAGAGGATAAAAGTAAAATCTTACTGCGCATCCTCACAAACCACATATGTAGCCTACAAAGTTTCATTAAAATCCTCCAAGCGGTGTGGGAGGAGAAACGATGACAAACATTGTCACGGACAGGCAAATCGGCAGAGTGAAGCATGAGGGATAATTAATTTTGCTCGAAGACACTGACGAACAGCCAGAAAGTCAAATATCTTTTGTTTGTTTGTTTGCTTTTTTTTTTTTTTTTTTTTGTTTTGTTTTGTTTTTTGTTTGTTGTTAATGGGGGGGGGGATACTTTTCTTTCCTACATTTTAGTCCAATGTCTCTCCATAACACAACCTTCACAATTTAAGTAATCCTGGAAACATACATCGCTACTCCCCGAATTCAAAACACTTTCTTTTTATTTTCAATATAATAATGTATAACTCCAGTTAAAAACACTTTTTTTTCTTCCAATTTGCAACATGTAATACCCAATACAATGGGTTGTCAGTAAGCTTTATTTGACAAAGAGCTTCTTCTCTCTGAACTGAGAATGTATATTGGATAGAAGAGATTGTTCTGCTGCCATACAAAATGCCATTTCATAAATATCAATAGAAGAAGTTGTACCATCAAAGACAAAGTATACAAAACAAGTTATTTTTCTTTTCTTCAATTCGAGAATTCTAGATAGGAGGTCCACTAAAAAAAACTATAATCCCACAAATTTTTGAATACTAAACATTAGGTCGTTAAAAAACAAATTACGGCGTCATTTGTGCCGAGATTCGGGTTAAGTTACTAGTATCATGATCTAATAGAAAAAAGAAAAAAATCAACAGCCTAACACTCTTATTTTCTAAAATGTTATGATTGTAGATACAGCGCCCATAAAAGATGGTGATACCCAGCAAGTTACTTTGGGATCCGTGAACTTAAAAAAGAAAGTTACACTGCGTCAATTTAGAATTGTTAGTTTTACACTGCGTCAATTTAGAATTGTTCGTTTTAGTCATATCTATTTTAATCAACATTTTTGAAACATTCCCTAGAATATGACGTCAATACGAAACTAAGATTGGGCAAATACAACTACAGGATTTAAACAAGTATCTGATTTGTACCGTTGCATATTGAAAGTTTTGAGTTTGGTTGGTGGGACGTGGTGTATACCAGCAAATTGTTCTTCGCTATTTTTGATTTTTGATTTTATTTTATTATTTTTTGGATGAAGTCGTATACTTTTTAACCTATTTTAAAACCTATGGTTTACCATGTTGACAAAGATCTGGTTAGAGGGAACTTGTTAACTCTGTCAGAAAGTTTAGTCGCTTTGGGATAGAAATGAAAGAATATCCCATTTCCGACTGCACGGTTAATGTATAGGAAATAAACATGACAAACACCGTGACGAACGTCAGAGAAACTGGGCAAACGCTTTTGAGATTTATGGATCCCTTTTCCAAAGCGGACGACACAAACTTAAAACAATTACGAACACATAAACGGTACATTTTTTCTTTGAAACTTTAATTAGCTTGAATGCCTCTTCAGTTGTAATTTTTTATCGGCTTGGTAAGACTTTGGGAAAACTTTTCCTCTACAACATTTTTCAACTCTAGTTGTTGAATATTTTCTTTTTGTTTGTTTGTTTTTGTTTTATTTTGTTGAATTCTTTTAATTTGTTGTGAGCTCATTTAATCTTTCTTGTTAGGATGTTTACTTTTTACATGTTGCAAAAGATTCCACATGTCTACTGATGAGAAATGGCAATGAGGGCACTGTCTAAGCATACTACCTAATTAATTAGAAAAAATGTATGTCACTAATAGGCACTACAAAAATGATACTACTAGCTACTGGAAATACCTAGTAATTTTAGGTGGTCACTTTTTGTTCTTAGATTGTTGAATATTGAACAAATATGTTTTTATTTAAATCAATCAAGAATCTTTGTTGACAGAAATATAATTGTTACTGATTATGATTACGAGCTCTTGTGTAAAACGATCAGGTCAGCTTGGAATAAATGCAAGAAACATTAACTTTCACAAGAATTCGAGAAAAGGAAAATCGCTGAGATGTATACAGTGTGGAAATAAATTAAAAGCTGAATAGCAAAGGAAAAAAGGATAGAAAAAGAAAACAGAACCGTTCAGTGTACGTGTAGAAGAAATGTAACAATTAATTCAGTGAGGGAACACTTGAATTCAAAGATACGCGGTTAATTAATCTCAGAGAAAATGAATGACCTAAACAAAAACATTCATAGATTTCAAGTTTAAAACACTTGGACTTTATATTTGATTTGTTCGTTAATTCCAACGTGCCAATATTCAAACAATTTCCACTATGCAAATCAATTGATTTGTCACAGTTGAATGAAGGTTAAAAGTTTGATAATTTCAAACGTACCCATATTGAATAAATATCAGCTTTACAAATCAATCGATTTTTTTTTACAGATGAATAATCAGCTATATAAATAAATATATTTTTCACATATGAATAATAAGGTTGAAAGTTTGTCAAATTCTTACGCAACTATATTGAACAAATTTATATTATATAAATCGATGACTTCTTATGCGCCGATGACTTCACAATTCTGTTGGTACACCTGTTGATCTGTGTACAAACAAAATATAGACGACGTAGATAGTCAGTTGAAGAACTTATACATGGGGCCTAAGTTGATGTACCTCATGTACTCATTACAAGTGATCATGTACACTCAAATTTGAAGGAAAGACAACATCATTATCATTATCATCATGAGCGGTGTTAACAGGATTCGTGATCAACAACGAAGAATGGCTCAAAATTAAATACAGCTAAGCAGGGTCCAACCAAAAATACTAGAACGGCAGAGCCCGTTCAAAACACAGCGTCTTAAATCATTGTAGCGAAGCAGGATTTCACAGCAAGGACAAGAGGAATTTTAACGTGGAAGTTTAGAACGACAAAGACTTGAAAGTGCACAAAATCAAAAACTTCGTAGGCAGAGACGTAAAAAAAATATAAATATATAAAAAAAATTTTTTAGTACAAATCCGATTAAGATTGAAGAGAACGAATCATTTGGTAGAACCAATTAATACAAATTTTCCCGTGGCAATGACCAAGACTTAAAAGTATTATTTAGTCAGGTTGAACCATACGCGAAGAAAACTATTGACTGGAAGCTAAATGAATTTGATTCAGTACCCGTTCAGCTGGTACTGGTCTTTAAATTGAGGCGTTTACTTTCATTATGTAAGGGCTTTCAACGAAAAGAAACAAAGAAGTTTTATTATGCAAATCATTTCAAAGCCGTTATGACCAAACTAGAGATAAATTTTATCATCGACGCTCTATCGGATGACATTCATGAGAAATTTGACCAACAAATTACTGATTTCACAAAACGGGTATTAAATAAATATTGAGGAACATCGATAAATACAAATCTCTTAAAGGAATCTCATACATACACTTACCCGATTCTCTGAAAAATTAAATCTGTAATAACAAATGCTTCTTTTATGCTATTGAGTTAATTTTAATTAAGATCGATACCAGTCATCAAAGACCAACCAAATGCAATTTACACAGATACAGTAATTGGTTTGATAAGATTCCTGTAAACAAATGAGGCTATAGACACATTTGATACGAATTTGATATACCCGTAAATGTGAACTACACATTAGAGGACATATTAGTTAGACTAGTTATAGTGATAAACAATGAGAATGAAATGCACGATGACAATTTAATAGATGTTTTTCCAATGCGAAGGAGGTATCGCTATTTTGGAATAAAAGATCTCACGAAATCGGTGCCTAGTCATATAAATAAGCATTATGGTCAATATTTCATTTGCAAAAAGTGTCTTAATTTCTTCAATACATCGGAAAAGTTATCCGAGCACAAACGTGTATGTTAAATTGTAGGTAGAACGATAGACATCGTGCCTAAAATGTGTTCTACCGTTCAATCAACATGAGCTAAAGGTTCCACTAAAAAAAAACATCAAAACATATCCCATCTGGCTTCTGTGTATGCCTAAAATATGTACACAGGAGGTATACTAAATTGTTTTCAAATGTACCGATTGCATTTGGGTGTTTTACAATGTTTCTGCAAAATTGCAAAACTAATATATCTAGAATTAAAGTCAAAGAATTTACAGATGAATATGAAAAACGTGTGTAATATCTGTGAGAAACGGACACCTGTTTACAAAGTTGGCGACCACGATCTCTTAACAGGCAATAATAGAGTTCCAGCTCATAACAATTGTAATTAAAATTTTAAATATGCAAAATTAATACCGTTTTTATATTCATAACTTGTCAGGCCATTTAATCATAAATGCGTTACACATGATCCTAATTAATCCGTAAGTTTCATACCAAAAGACGATGAAATATATTTTCCATTCAGCAAAGATTTCATAGTCAATAGGCTCGTGAAAGCGGGAGAAAAAATATAATTAAAAAGACGATCAGGTTTGTTCATAGCTTTAGATTCATGGAGCACTCGTTGGAACATTTGGCAAAGGATTTATGCGACGGAAAGTTAACAAGGAGACACATAATTAGTTTACAAATATACAGTACAAGATTTTAAGGAGGACATTTACCATACGAATACATGGATAGCTTTGAAAGGTTTAATGAAACATCTGTATCTCCGATATAAAAGTTTTAATCATGACTATTCAACATGGACATATCAAATGAAGACTATCAGTACGTACCGGATGTCATGGAACACTTCAGCTTAAATACACTGTGAGATCTTCATGACAATTGCTTAAAGAAAGATACGTTGATGTTGTGCGACATATTGATGTTTTACGACATAAAGAGTTTATAAATGTATGTATTAAGCACTACAAATTAGACCCCGCTCATTCTTTTTTTTTTTTTTTTTTTTTGTTTGTTTTGTTTATTTATTTATTTTTTTCTTTTGTTTTTCCTATTTAAAATGATGCATTTAAGCAGTCAAATAAACTTCAAAACAATAAATAAGAAAAGGTTACCAAATATACATATGTGTGTTGTCGAGGATTTATGTTGAAATGGGATAACTTCAATCAAGCGTATCGAAGACATTACTAAAAATTACGAACTATCGTTAATTTTGGAAGTCTCGAAACTAGACAAGGACAGGAATATGCGGAGGGCATATAAAATATTGGTGACCCAAAGAGTACATATTACAAAGTAATGAGGGGGTTTGGTACACTATCTACCATCAGGTATCTCCCAAAAAACATAAAAATATAATTTATGCTGATAAGGAGGGACAAAACACAGAATGTGAAAAACAACCAACAAAAAAGAAAATTATTAAAAGACAGTTTGAAACAACTAATGAAGCATTAGGTGGTGTGCCAGTAAATATTAAAATTATGAACCTCGGGTTGTCCATGGCCTCTTCTGAAAAACAAAATCTCAAAAGAATTTGACGATATTAAAGGAAATGACTTGAAAATTGGCTAGTAAATCGTTACGCTAAAAGCAATAACCTTTACTATACTATTTCAAGTAAAAAAGCAAAATAGCTAAACATTTGCCTGATAGTGATTTTGCTACAAATTTTGAAAGTAAAGGCTAAAAGTTACTCTGCTGAATGCATCACATCTAAGCCTGGTACACAGTAAAATCATATCGCTTAATGGCATACCAAGTTTCATTCAACAAACATGCATGTAATGTTTTAGGCGAATCATTGTTAAACTTAATGAATGAAGCAGAAAATATCCAAGATGAATCAGAGTTAAGCAGACAACAAATGGACATTATCAAATCATTCGACCACAACCTTGTTGAAAAGGTAACGGAAAGAGGGAATAATTACTTGTATACCGAAAGGCGACGAACCAACGCAGTATCTTAAAGACCTGGAGACCAATAACATTACTGAATGTTTCATATAAAATAGCCTCTGCTTGTTTAGCTAATAGAGTGAAAAGCATCTTAACTAACCTTATCAACGAGGATCATACTGGTTTTATTACTGGAAGATATATTGGCGAAAACATCAGAGCATTGTATGATTTCATGTTTTACACTGAAAAACACAAAAATCCGGGTTTATTACTATTAATCGACTTTGAGATGGCCTTTGATTCAGTTGCTTGATCCTACATTAAGTACGTCTTATCTTTCTTCAATTTTATAGATTCTATTATAAACTGGATATCAACCTTTTATGATAATATAAAATCATGTGTTACAGTAAATAGCTACATGTCTTCTCGGTTTTACGAAGAGGATATAGGCAAGGAGTCCCCTTATCTCCATATATATTTATCCTTTGTGCAGATATACTGGCTCACATGGTAAGAGGAAGTCCAAATATTAATGCAATACTAATAAATAATAGAGAATATTTGATCTATCAATATGCAGATGATACCTTTTTCACCTTTTATTGAAATAGTAAATCTTTGAAGTCTGCCCTTGATTTTTTATTTTACTATTCTAAATTGTCTGGACTTAATGTAAATATTGATAAAACTAATGTTATCTGGTTTGGAGGTAAAGTTGTATGTGAGGACCGACTTTGTCAAAGGTATCAAATAAATTGGGGAGACAGTGAGTTTACTGTACTTGGTGTAAAGTTTTCAACTAATCTTGAAAAAAATGGTAGAAATAAAATATGAAAAAAAATTACAGAAATAAACAAAAATATTAAACCAGTGGTCAAAAAGAGCCCGTACACCATTTGGTAGAATCACAGTTGTAAAAAGTTTAGCATTATCTAAAATAAGCCATCTACTTCTTTCCTTACCATCGCCATCAAAACAAATTCTAATCGAAATTAACAATATATTTTATAAATTTATGTCGAATAATTCAGTTGATAAAATTAAAAGAAAAGTTGTTAAAGATTATGATGAGGAAGGTTTGATAATGATAGATGTATTTGCATTCGTTGAAACATTAAAGATCACTTGGATTAGACGTCTTACAACTACATCAACAAAATGGAAACACATCTTGGAGGCATCCTGCCAAAATATCACTAATTTCCACTTCTTTGGGGTAGACCACCTAAGGAAAAAATTAGGTTACTGAATTCTTTTTGAAGGGATGTTTTTTACGCATGGATCAATCTTGAAAATACTTTTTCAGTCGATACACCTGTCGATTTTTTTAGATAGTCCCATATGGTACAACCACAATATTAGAGTAGGTGAAAAACCTGTGTTTTATAAGAATTGGTTTGAACATGGAATTAGAAGAATTAACGACTTAATGGATGCTAGTGGACAGTGGTTTAGTATGAATCAGTTTCAGCTTCTTTTTTTTTAGTTCGAACAAATAGTCTAATATACCAAGCCTTAATAAGAGCAATGGCCGAATATCAGACAAAAGTTGGAATTAGAGAAACAGAAAAACTGGCAGATCCGTATATTAGCTTAAAACTATTTTACGTGCGTGCGGACAAAAAGGATTGCAAAAGTATTTGCAAGAAACTGATTAAAAATGGGGAAATTCCTTCCTCAAGAGGCAAGTGGCACAGAGAATTTGGTCAAATTGAAGATGATGATTGGCAACAAATTTTCTCTCAGGAGGTTTCAGATAAAGATTCTACACAGAGGTATTGCAACAAATACGTTTTTATTTAAAATTGATATAAAAATAGTAATATGTGCTCTTTTTCTGGGCAACTTTTCCTGAATCCATTTGCCTTTTTTTTTGGGGGGGGGGGGGGGATGTAATATAGTTCAGAGGTGCTGGGCAGACTTTGTGTCACTGATTACTACTAAATGTTCTCGTATACAAAATTGTAATTTATTGGAAGAAAAGGTGTTGTTTGGTATATACAATAGGCAAGAGACAGATGATGTTTTCAATTTTATTCTATAACATGCAAAGTATTACATTTATAAGTGCATGTATCCCATGTATACCCATCCCTGTATATCACACTTTAAACAAGCTTTAAACAGATTTTGTTTAGTAGAAAAATACAATGCTTTTAAGCGTTTTGAAGGCGAAACATTTCTGAAGAAGTGGACGTCTTATATAAATGTGCTCCAGTAGAGCAAGTTATCTCTAGAGAAAGTTAGGATCAGTACATCACATAAAGACATCATGTAATGCTGATACAACCATGTACCAGAAAATAATTAATACAAAATTTTTTGCTTTCTTTTCGTATTGAATCACACAGTACGCTCTCTCTCTCTCTCTCTCTCTCTCTCTCTCTCTCTCTCTCTCTCTCTCTCTCTCTCTCGATTTATGTATTTATATTGTGATACATTTGTGAAAACTTGGTAAGGAGGTGAATCCAGAGCCCCAACCCTGGCATCTCTATTTGTGTGTCTGGGATATAAATAAAAAAGGCAAAGGAATCATTTTAGCTCAAGAGAAAAGTCAAAGGAACAAACTGACAAGAGCCGGCAGACAAAGTTGATTGAATTGCTTAAGAAGTACATAGAGCAAAACATTACCACATTATCGATGAATTTGTTTTCTTCAGTTTATCATTCTGTCTTCCTCACTACAAATTTTCATAAGATCACGTGTGTCTTCATCATTTAGTTCTTTCATAAGCGTTGTAAACAAATCGTTGTACAACACGTTGTACTGAAATAACAGTCATAAAGCAATAAATAGCAGTTCTATGTATCTGAAAACTACTAGGATTATGCTGAATCATGTGCTCCGTTGTGATAACTATTGAAATTGGCCACAGCTCTCGAAATAATTCCAGGAGAATGAAATTTTTTAACTTCGTGGTTGTCAAAATGTTATCAGTTTTAAACCCGAAACTTAAGGGATTCATTATTACGGAAAGTTAGGGCAAAAAAAAAAAATAATTTTTTTTCGACATTCTGTGTTACTATCACCAGAGAGATCATTTTTGTCTTGTTATGAATACAATAGAGAACTCGATCAAGAACTCTCACTGTGGCTCCTGCTTCCTCCACTTTGATTGTTGCTAGTGCGATAAATATCGTTCCCGGTGCGTTTGTACCGTTTCCGATGCGTTATAGTTGATAAGAGAGTCATTGGATGCAGATTCTTTTTCACGGTTTTACTCCTTACAACACAAACTTTGACCAAGTCAGAACACTTGAAACTTTAGGATTTTTTAAGTTGTGCACAATTGTTCTTATATACTGTATATAGATTATATCTAAGTTTCCTGAGTAGTTATAAGGAAATATTTCACAAGTGAAGTGAGAACGATTGTATTGACAATGCAAAATGTTTCCACTTCACGAGTGAAATATTTCCTTATATATACTCCAAAAAATGTATATTTTCTTTTTATTATATATTTTTAAGGCAAAAACCGTCGATTTGCATGACTTGTTCTCCATTCTGTGCCAATGCGATTAACAGTTGCATTACTACATCGATAAAAAGAAGTTATGAAATTTACAATAATTGTAGGAAACAACCTTTTACAAATTTATCTTGTGCAAATAATGCTTCAAATTGTGTATTTTGTCAAATTAATGACTGTTTTCAAACAAACGTCAAGAGATTTTTATTTTTTTAACACATTTATTGCTCGAATTAATAAGGTAAACATTGGGGAGTAGGGATGTAAATCAGTATCGTAGCGAGGCAAAGTGCCGCCCAGGGCCAACTACCAAAATTACGCCCCCACTCCATTCGTATTATTTATGATATATACAGCACTCTTACCAAATTGCCGCCTCCTAGAAAGTGCCGCCCCCTTCGCTCTCCCCCCCCCCCCCTCGCTACGCCACTGGTGTAAATAGAAACATAGAAATATCACGGAGCGATCACATCTGACAGATTTCAAAGCGTAACATTTTAATGATTGTGAGTTTACTTGTATGGATTTTGGTACTTTATTTTGTGCATTTCTGCATTCAAACTTGAAATGTTGGCCTTGCAACCTTCCAGTCTAGTTCGGTAACAGACGCTGCACCCAAATTTCGATTGTCACATAATTTCGGTTTGCAATCAACACTCATCGATGTCCTATTTCTTCGTCGTTTTCAAACATGATTATGATTGTGCTGAGAGTTAGAATCATTACTTTAAAAATTTTATTACTATATTTAACCAAGAGTTTTTCCCTAAAATTGTGTCCGTTTATCGTAGAGTCTGAAATGCATGATGTATGGGTGACGAAATATCTAATTGCAACAGTTCAAATAAGTTCAGTCACTAATAATTTGCAGGATTCATTCGGAAAACTAATTTGAAAAAAGTTTATACTTGAAGCCTACTTTTTGTTTGTTTGGAGTTCGTTTTTAGGCATTTTTTTTATGGCGCCTCCTTGTTGATTAAATTAATATATACTAGAGGGTCTACAGTCGTGACACATGCTAAGATCTGTTTATCCTGATGGAGAGAGAGAGAGAGAGAGGGCGAATGAACAGAACAAAAAGGAAAGAAAAATAAAATAAGCCTAAATATGAAAATACATATTTGAATAACTTACATAAGGACAGATATATTTCCTAACTGGGAAAAGAAAGTAGTTCCAAAAGTGATATCGCCACCGTGGCGATATAATTTTTATCTCACTGATATATTTCAATATCTCATTATGAAATATATAATAAATAGTGCTACAGTTTCATATTCAATTAATAGTTGCATGCGAAAGTTTACAGCTCATTTTGTCACATTCCTATATGTGTAGGGTTGTGTTTCCTAGAGTAAACCAACGACGGGGAATAATCTGTCATCACACAAATGTTGTCTTTCATCATATGACCTTTTACTGCGATCAGTAGTGTACGCAAAATGGCAAACATTTCCATCATCAGTTGAACATTAATTTACAATAAACATTAATTGCAACACATTTACATCCTAAAACGTGCAGCGGTTGAAGTTAGCACCTGCAACATGACGTTTCATACTGCTCGATCTAACTACAGGTGGTGATTTTGTAGTCCAGTTTCTAGTCAGTAAAAGCTGTTGTTGTTATTGCGTAATTGTTACATAGGAAGAATTGCATTCTTCTTTTCTTCCCTCTGGTTTTAGACCGTTTTTTAAATTTTGTCTTCTTTCTTTCTTCTATTGTTTATCCTTTGTTTATTTCCCCGTCATTGAAACATGTAGGAGTCAAGAATTCTTCTTGGCTTTTGTGTTTAGTGTTTGTTTTGTGGAAGTAAATTGTTTCTTCCTCTGACGAACAGCTTGTTTAGCTCGAAACGTTGGGAAACTGTTTTCTATTTGCGCCGTTATCAATTTTTGTGTCATTGTATATATCATATAATAGGAATTTCATTGGCCCACTGACCTATCTAAACACCCAGCTTGATCTTTAGCCTAACATTTATTCTCCAGATGGGGGTCAGCCAAGCGATCTGTCGTGGTGACCTACTCGTGTGCCTAGTAGGTCACCTGTACGGCTTATACCATAACATATGCAATTTCAAAACATTGTAACTTCAAGATTGTACATTAGATTTTTATGAAATATTCACCACCTACTCCTCTCACAATATAAGTGAGCATTCCCCTTTCAATATGCGTGGTTATCCCCTCTCAACATACGTGAGTATTTCCAAGCCAAAATAATGTATTTAAAAGACATTACTGTGGTAAGTACTGGAGGGAGTATTCGTTTTCAAACCAAGAGGTCAGTTGACTTTTCGAAAAAGGTAGATCGTTGTGCCCATCTTATTTGCTTATACATTGTGTCTTTTTTTCTCCTTTCAAAATGATATATAGGAGAGATTTAGCTTCCCTAGTTTTTAAGTTAAATCTCAAAATTAGATCAAATTTGGACTCATAACGTACAAGATATTGAAATGTAAATTTATTATATATTTCAACTAAAAACAAGTGAAATATTCCAGCTGTCCTACATCCGGCTAATTTAAGCCTTATCAATCACTCATCCCATTGTTTGATTGGTTAATTCCTTAGATATGCTTGACACGTGGGCTTAGAGGTCAGTTACACGGTAATTATATCTGACAGCAACAGACCACGGGTATCACTCGATACAATGAGCTATCGTTAAAGAAGGGAGTAATTGTCCTATCAAATTACATATCTTTTTACCATTTACAAGCGATAGTATCAAACATTTATGTTGTCACTCCTGAAATGTATTCATTCAAAAGCGTTTTTAAGGTGTCGGCAATATGTCACCTGCTTGTCAGAGTTCATGACCGCTGATGATAAAGATTCACTACAAATAGTTCATCATGTATGAAGGTTTGTGCTGAGCTCTAACGGAGATTAACAAATTCTCAGTCCCCTTGACTGCCGAGATGATCAATTGATCAGAGATATATTGATTGAGGCGTCTCCGGTATTATATCTTATTTTATTTATTTATTTATTTATTTGTATTTAGCTTTGCAACTGGTAGGAAATTGTAAAAACAAATTAGAAACCGTGTGCTTTTGTACAGCCGCCATAAGGAAAAGCGTATTATTATGATGTCCGTCTGTTAGCAATTTCGTTTCCGCACAATAACTCGAGTTGTCCTACATCTACAGTTAGAAAACTTTGTGGATGGCTTGCACTCGGGGTAAGGAAGAAGTCTATCTATTTTGGGGTCTAAGGGTCAAAGGTCAAGGTAACTGTGACTGAAAGAAGAAAATGTTTATTGCATAATTTTTGTTCTAGACCTTGACCAAAGTGTGTAGCGGACTTGCACCCAAGGTATGAAAGAGTCCTATTGATTTTGGGGTCAAATATCAAGGTCATTATGGCTTTTTTAAATGAAATTTTGCATAATAAATTTTTGTTATAGAGTAAGTTCCTTCGTCAATTTATGTGGATGGCTTGAATTTAGGTTAACAAAAAACCTATTGATTCAGGGGTCAAAAGGTCAGAGGTCACTGACATGGTCATTCTAATAAGAAACAAATGGTTTCTGCATGTTAAATTTAGTATGCTAAGTGCCTACATAGGGGACTATTAAACACTTGGTGGGCGTATACTGTTCCGATTTTGGTATTCTTGCTTTAACTTTATATATATATATATATATATATATATATATATATATATATATATATATATATATATATATATATATATATATATATACAGACACAGACACGCGCATGTATATATATATAATTTTTCACAAGCATGACTCGAACGGTTGCGAACCCTTGCCTCGTGTAATGGTACCTATGGCCAGCCAGGGATAAGCGCTTTCCTGTCTGTTTTGGTATATAGTTGTGAATTATTCATTTTCTTTCATGTTGTATCTTGTCCCAAGTGTGGAGAATCACGTTATAAGTGACTTCGGATATGCTGGGGGTGGGTGGGGTATACGAACCCTATCGATTACTTCGTCTTTATATATGTTTTGTATTTACTTATTTGTATGCTGTCAATGACCAGTTGGTAGTGAATAAATGAATGCCTATATATTTTAGCATGTAAAAACTAACATTTGGCGAGTCACTGACAAAAGAGTGTTTACTTGTGGTATAAAATTAACCAACAAACACATACAAAAGTTTTCCATCAAATATATAAAGTTTCCATATATGTAGAGAGTGTGACAAAGGGAGACATGTGGATAAATAAAGAGGTACGGAATGAGATACAGAGGTGTATATATATATATATATATATATATATATATATATATATATATATATATATATATATATATATATATATATATATATATATGTGTGTGTGTGTGTGTGTGTGTGTGTGTGTGTGTGGATTGCAGGAACAGAAAGATTGTTGGAGACAAGCATGTAGGTAATAGACATACATACATACATACATACATACATACATACATACATACATACATACATACATACATACATACATACATACATACATACATACATACATACATACATACATACATACATACATGCACTGGAGGATGGCAGCCAAAGGTTCAAATTGGAGCTGTCATTAAAATTTCTCGGTGGTTAGCTTTCTAGGCCACTTTGTATAACATGGACAGGTAAACACTGACAGCTGCACGATAATATCTACTTTGACCTATATATACTGTATGCTGGGTATTTGCATATTGATGAGTTGGCAATTTTCGCGGCCCAGCACAATTTCCACACTAACTTGGAAGAAAAATAGGATTTTATGTGTTAGTGTGTGTGTGTTAGTGTGTGTGTGTGTGTGTGTGTGTGTGTGTGTGTGTGTGTGGATAGCAGGAACAGAAAGATTGTTGGAGACAAGCATGTAGGTAATAGACATACATACATACATACATACATACATACATACATACATACATACATACATACATACATACATACATACATACATACATACATACATACATACATACATACATACATACATACATACATACATACATTTCTGACCATAATATTTATGTAATAGTATGTAATATAAAAGCAGTAGCAGTTTGGAATGGTGATAGATACGAGGAATGGTGATAGATACGAGGAATGGTGATAGATACGAGGAATGGTGATAGATACGAGGAACGGTGATAGATACGAGGAATGGTGATAGATACGAGGAAGATGTCTCAAATTTGAATAGTGAACATGTGAAATCTAAGTTAGATAATACAATTATCAACCTAAAGAATACCGATATATGTAAACAAGTGATAAATTGTGTGTCCACAGTATTAACATATGTCATTGAGACAGCAGCATATCCCCTCTTTTAACAAAATAATTGTTGAGAAAGTATATGTTTCTAGTATTTTGAGCAAACAACCTTGATGTAGTCGTCAGGTTGCAGAAACTAGATAGGAATTTTCAGAAAAAAGAGTAATTATTACAGACGTGTCCCTACGGAGAAAAATAATCTTACTACATTTATGTGCAAATCTAGAGTAGGGTTCAGGAAAGCTGTCAGAAAATAAAGAAAAAACTATCGTAACTAGCAGACTGATAAGTTGTTAAAGGCCTGAAATAAAAACGTCAAAGATTATTGGAAAATGCTAAAATCTTGTGCTTGTGGCAAATGCTCTACAATTTCTGACCATAAATTTACAAACTATTTTAAGTCAGTAAATAAGCCTGAGGATTCGTTTTACCCTGTGAAGAAATGCGGACTTGTAATGACTCTATACTTGAGAATAGGGAGATTTTATTTGATCAGCTTAACAGATTTATAAATAGTGACGAAATTGCTAAAGCCATTAAGAAGTTAAACACCTGGGAAAAGTGCTGTTCCGGTTAAAATATTTAATGAGTTTTTAATATATGGTTCAACAGAGTTGTTGCCTTATTTACAGTATTTATTTAATGTTATTGTTTATACTGGTATTTTTCCACAGTTATGGTCAGAAGGTTATATCGTACCCTTTACATAAAAAGAGCCCGGTTAGTGACTATAGAGGAACTACTTTACTTAGTATACTATGGAAGCGTTCTACCCGTGTTTTGAATAATAGATTAAATGAGTGGGCAGAAGAAAATGCTACATGTATTGGAGATTCAGGCTGGATTCAGGTAAAATATATCTACTGTTGATAATATATTTACACTGCACTGACTAATTACATATCTTATTAATTCAAGCAAAAAGAAAAACGAAAAAAAAACTATTAGGTGGATTTATTTATTTTAAAAAGGCACTCTATTGTATTGTAAGAGAATCGTTATGGTTTAAAATTGTTAAAATTGCTATTCGAGGTAGAATGCTCAGTATAATGAAATCCATGTACACTACTTTTAGTGCAATAATGATTTTGCATATGAACGTTATTAAGTGATTGTAACACTGGTGTACGACAAGGAGAATGTTTATCCCCGTTTTTATTTTCAATGTTTATTAAAGATATAGACACATTTTTTTATTGAAAAGAATTGATGATATAACCATTGGTATGATAAAGATGTTCTTTATATTGTATGCTGACGACGTTCTGAATTTTTCAACAAGTAGTGATGGTTTACAAAAGGGAATAGATGCACCGAAAGACTATTGTGTCAAATGGAAATTAATAATAAATACATCCAAGACCAAGGTTGTGATTTTTCAGAAAAGTGATAGAGTTGCAAATAATGAAAGATTTTATTATGATGAAACTTAGATTGAATTTTGTAGTATATTGTACATTTATGAATTGTTTTTACGACGGGTGGCTCATTTTCAGAAGCTGAAAAATCGTTAGCAGGACAAACAATTAAATCTTGGTTTACATTCAGTACGTACTTGTATCAATTTTCTGCTATACCGCCAAATATTGTATGCAATTAATTTGTGTTCTTATTGCTCCAATTCTATCATATGGGGCAGAAGTGTTGGAATTTATACAAAATAATGTTGTTGCAAGAGTTGATGTACGTTTTTGCAAAAATATTTTCGGTGTTAAAGAGTCAATACAGAATGACATTGTATATGTTGAATTTGTGAGAGTTCCTCTTAGAATACTTACACTCTTTATAATTAATAAATATTGGTTCAAAATTGTACTTTCTAGCAGTAGGAAATATATATAAATGCAGAATTTATAGTAAGCCCCAAATAAAAGTTTTGGGTAGTAAGAATTAAAAAAACGTTTAGAAATACTTGGTTTCGGACACGCATGCTTGCAACAATGTGTAGGTAATGTTGATGTGTTCCTACAAGTTGTAACACAAACTCTTGAAAAATAAATTTGTTCAAAATTGGAACTCTAGGCTTGAATCGTCTAGTTGAGCAAAGCTATTATTCATCTTGCAAATAGTTTTTTCATATAAAGAATGTCTTACTAGTATTATGATTAGGAATTTTAGAACAGCACTAACTAAATTGCGAACATTATCTCTTAGACTCAGAGTTGAAACAGGTCGATGGGCTAAGCCACAAGCGGTATCATACAAAAATAGAACATGGCATTTTTGCAACGTGATAGGACGAATTTCATTTTGTGTTAGGATGTCAGTGTTACATGGAATATAGTCGTAAGTATATACCTAAATATTATTGGATACATCCAAATATGGCTAGATTTATTGAACTACTTTCAAGTAATAATTAAAGGATTATACGAAATTTAAGTAATGCTTTTAGATCTTTTAAACTTCACAATGAATTATCGAAGTATGCACCATAATCCTTCGATGAATTTTTTAAACATTTAATAAACAGAATACTTTTTAAACCAGCTTCAGTCAACTACTATATGAGATGATAATTATATATATTTACATGTGTTGCTTAAACTGCTTTAGTTTCTGATAATGTACAAATTTTCTAATTTTTTGCTTTTCTTTATCATGTAATTGTATTTTTGATCAATCTTATCAATCTTCTTCTTTTTTTTTTTTTTTTTTTTAGTAATCTCCAGATTGTTTGTTACTTAGTTCTTTTGTAGTAATTAACATAAATTTAAGAAGCATACCGCTTAATATTTGACGCATATGTATAAAGTTTTTATTATGATTCATACTATTGTATTTTTTATGATGCTGTGTGATTTGAAAATACTGTTTGTTTTGGTTTTTGATGGTTTTAACGCCCCTTTTAACACATTATTCGCTATGTCATGCCGAGGAAATGGGAGTTGGTTTTAACGCCCCTTTTAACACATTATTGGCTATGTCATGCCGAGGAAATGGGAGTTGGTTTTAACACCCCTTTTAACACATTATTGGCTATGTCATGCCGAGGAAATGGGAGTTGGTTTTAACGCCCCTTTTAACACATTATTGGCTATGTCATGCCGAGGAAATTGGAGTTGGTTTTAACGCCCCTTTTAACACATTATTGGTTATGTCATGCCGAGGAAATGGGAGTTGGTTTTAACGCCACTTTTAACACATTATTGGCTATGTCATGCCGAGGAAATGGGAGTTGAGTGCCTCTCCGAAGAGTACACCGAGGCAGCCGACTGCGAGTCCGAACCTCTACCGACTGAGCTACCGCGGATCCACTGGTTTATATTGCATATTGTTTACTACGTGTCTTACATCACTTCATTTTGGTATTAATTATTTTTATATATTTGAAATTATATCAGCAGAATAAGGGTTACATCGAATTTTGATGAATAATTGGTCAGTCAATTGTATTTGTGGCAGTATATGAATGTACACAGAGATTGCATGTTAATCATGAGCGTTTTTAATTATTAGGAGGCAGTCATTTTAAATTAACCTAGCTGGATAAGGATGATTTAAATTGCGCATTTTTCATAAATGACGGTATTTTTGCTGCATTTATGGATTTGCGACAGAAATTACATTTTGCGACTTTCACTAAAATATTGGATATAAATGACAACTTTTATGTTTTACTGTCCATATCAGTACATACAGAAGCGTACTAACGGAGGGGTAGTCGGGGCGGTTCCCAGGGGCGCCAGAGGTCTTGGGGCGCCAAAACAGCTAATAAAAATTCGGGCCTCGTATCCTTGCCCTTTGGGCCATCATCAGCACCCCGGGCGCCATTTACCCTTAGTACGCCACTGAGTACATAATAATAATTAACAACATTGTATTGGCATAATAATAATTAACAGCATTGTATTGGCATAATAATAATTAACAGCATTGTATTGGCATAATAATAATTAACAGCATTGTATTGGCATAATAATAATCAACAGCATGGTATTGGCATAATAATAATTAACAGCATTGTAATGGCATCATAATATTAACAGCATCGTATTGGCATACTAATAATTAACAGCATCGTATTGGCATATAATTAACAGCATCGTATTGGCATAATAATAATTAACAGCATTGTATTGGGAAAATAATAATTAACAGCATTGTATTGACATAATAATAATTAACAGCATTGTATTGGCATAATAATAATGAACAGCATTGCATTGGCATAATAATAATTAACATCATCGTATTGGCATAATAATAATTAACAGCATTGTATTGGCATAATAATAATTAACAGCATTGTATTGGCATAACAATAATTAACAGCATCGTATTGGCATGATATCGCATTGGCATGATAATAATTAACAGCATTGTATTGGCATAATAATAATTAACAGCATTGTATTGGCATAATAATAATTAACAGTATTGTATTGGCATAATAATAATTAACAGCATTGTATTGGCATAATAATAATTAACATCATTGTATTGGCATAATAATAATTAACATCATTGTATTGGCATAATAATAATTAACAGCATTGTATTGGCATAATAATAATTAACAGCATTGTATTGGCAAAGACAAACTTGCACAAAATCAAAAGGCGACAAATGGTGAACATATTATGTTTGCCAATAGGTTTTGGGGCAACAGGCTTTAAACCATATTTAAACTATATACATACCCGTTCAGTAGTGGCATGTCCATAACCGACATGGTATGAAATGAAAATAAGTGAAAACAATTATTCAAAAGAAACAAAGATAGAGTAGTACATATAAATGTATAGTCAAATGTGTGATAAATCTTATACTTGGGAGATTCTTCAGAGCGAAATGTAATGGAAACAAACAATGAAGTCAAACCTGAGTTGTTAGACAGTAAATTCGAACGATGATATTGAGAGAGAGAGAGAGAGAGAGAGAGAGAGAGAGAGAGAGAGAGAGAGAGAGAGGCAAAATAATTGAGCAATATCAAAAGAAAACAAAGAGCAAGTTCTTTCTCAGTATGTTGATGATACATCACTTACTCTTGATGGTTCAGATCAATTTTCTAATGTCTGCTTTATATCTTTTATACCAATATTCCAAATGTTCTGCTCTTAGTATAAATATTGAAAAAAACAAAGGTAATTTGTATAGGAAGTAGAACAGGTAGCAACAAGAAATACTGTCCAGAATATAAACTTAATTGGAGTTGTACTGAGTTTGTTGTCTTAGGTACAAAGTTTTCAACTCACTTGGAAAAAATTACAACTCTTAATTATTCATCTAAAATTTGTGAAATTAAGAACCTTCTAATTTAATGGAATAAGAGGTTTATAACTCAATTTGAAAGGATAACTGTGATAAAGAGTTTAGCAGGCTCTAAAATTAATCATCTTTTATTATCATTACCAAATCCATCCAAACAGGTTCTTGTTGAACTAAATACACTCTTTTACAAGTTTGTATGGCATGGGTCAAAGGACAAAATCAGAAGAAATATTGCCGTGAAGGATTATCATGAGGGGGTATTAAATATGATTGATAAATTTAAGTTTATGAATGCGTTGAAAATTACATGGCTTAGGTGAATATTTTCTGATGAATATAAATGGAAAATCTTTTTTACAATTTTCAGTATCAAATATTGATAATTTCTTTTTCTTTGGAACAGATTTTCTTAACTCATTGAAAAAGGATTTTAATCGTTTTTGGTTACAGGTCTTTGAAGCATATTTAGAGCTAACTAGATCATTAAAAATGGTCACAGCTGAACTTTTTTTTAGAAACACAAATATGGTTTAATCCTTGTATTACAATAGATGGAAAAAGTGTGTATTGCAAAGCATGGTTTCAGAAAAGCATTAGATTTGTGAAAATTATATGAGGATGGTTCCTGGGTAAGTTTTCATAGTATTAAAAATAGATTTTCCTTTAACATTAATTTCATAAATTTTCAAGGTATACCTGCAGCTAAAAAGTCATATAAAAATAAATTTGGTGTCAATTACGATTCAAATCTGCAACAGCCTTTTATGAATATTGCAGTGTTTACCATTATAAGAAATAAAAAGAGTGTAGATGTATATATGAAAAACTGGTTGAAAACAATGAAGTACCAACTTCTAGAAGAAAATGGAATTTTGAATTTGGCAATTTAGAAGCTGGGAACTGGCAGACATTTTACCTGTTACCATATATAAAACTTCAAAATGTCCAAATCTTAGACGATTGCAGCTGGAAAATATTACACAGAATTTTGCCTACGAATGCATTTCTCAAACGAAACGGACTGATCCCAAACGAGCTCTGCTCCTTTTGTATGTTACATACAGAGACAATTTCTTATATTTTTTGTGATTGTCACATAACTAAAATTTTTAGAGCTGATATTTTACAATGAATGTAGTCATACAAATAATTTGGCTTTCACAAACATAAATATTAGCTTTGGAATTGAAGACAAAACTCAGGCAGTGATATAATCAATCTGACAATTCTATATCCAAAACAATATATTTATAAATGTAGATTTAATAGAGACAGGCCAAGTTTGTCTCTGTTCAAAAAGATTGTTGCTTTTAACTTTAATGTAGAAAAATATAGCACTTATAGAAACTGTTAATGGGAAACGTTTGACAATAGATGGATATTGTACAAACAGTTAATAGATTCAAAAACTATGTTATTAGAAACATGTGTGTATCGGTATACATCTGTATATATCCGTGTGTATATGGGTGTGATGTGAATATGTGATCGTGCATGTATGTATGTACGTGTATGTGTATGTTTTTGTGAATGAGTATACCGATATATGCATGCTCTCATATTTGTTTTATACAACTGCTAATAGTCTCCATATATATTCATTTAAAACATATATGTAAATAATAATATTTCTTTAACTATTCTCTATTTTCTCTCTTTTTTTTAGTTTCTTTCCTTTCATCTTAAAGTGACGAAAAATAATTGTTTAGAACTACATACGTTTTTGTCTTATGGTTGAAATATTGTGCCAATATATATGTATTACGTGTATGTGTCATCTATCCTTATGTCAATAAAACCTTAAAAAAATATTTTAAAAAATGTATCATAAAGAAAATAAAGAGGAATATTCTGATGATCTATAAGCTAACATAGTTATCATGTTATCACAGATACCTTTGACGCCCAATTTATTACTAAATTGCCCTTTTACGAAGAACACTCAAAAGACTTCTTTGGAGAAAAAAAATGAAATGTACTGAAATGGTCTCAAAATCTCGTTCGTACACAAGATAGGAAGACTTCTTTGCGTAAATTAGGTAATTTTTTTAACCCCTTTTTGATTCACAGATTTCAATAAAATGCACAACAATTATTATCTATAAAAAGGTAATTTTTAAAACTGACGAATTTTCTGTTTATGAAAAGTTTATTTATTTGCCGATTTGACTAAATGTTCATGTTCATGCAAACGCATACACTGTAACACGCAAGGGATCTACAGCACCTCATGATCGAACGAAATAAACAACACTTGCGTGAGGTTGGCCCGAGGTCGATGTTTTCCCTATTTCCAAAGACCTCAAAGCAATAGTCGTTGTCAAATGAAGGGTTCCTAAACGCGCTAATACCAGAAATAAATTTCCTCTAATCAACTAACGGCCACACATTCACGAGACTCTAATTTCAGATTTACATGGTTTTTCTTGCTTCACATTTGTA
Source organism: Margaritifera margaritifera (assembly GCA_029931535.1). Lineage (NCBI taxonomy): Eukaryota > Metazoa > Mollusca > Bivalvia > Unionida > Margaritiferidae > Margaritifera > Margaritifera margaritifera. The sequence continues at coordinate 2,547,779 of JAQPZY010001482.1, read as the reverse complement.
TGACTTATCAGTACGCTTTTCTAAGCCATAGATCGGTATTTCATGACATGTATAACGTAACATGACTCAAACGCCTAATACACAGAATTAGTCCTAACTCAAATGACCAACGACCAAACACTTATACATGAGAATATCCAGAGAATTCCTTATGTTAAGAAATTAGAAAGGGTCCATTTTACGAAACTAATCCATGCTACCATAATGTTTCGTGAATACTGCTCCTAGTAATTGACTGATTACTGGGTTTGAAAAATATCTTCCCAACACCAACTGCCCATAATCAAACAATCACTACAATCTAACAAACCTATAAACGGAGACGTAAATACAAATACCACATATCTTTTTGTTACAGTGCCATTATACTAGTGAACCAAAGTAGAACAAATGTATACTGTAACCTACAACTGAAATCAGATAATTAATTGTGGCAAGGATTTTGCTGCTATTGGGTCAGAACAATCAAATATATAAACGTATACAAAACTTGTAATTTTCCGAATTTGCTAAGCCCTGCATTATTATTATTATTATTATTATTATTATTATTACTATTATTAACGACATTTCTTGATCATGAGTCGGAGAGCCATCGCACTGCAGTAGTAAAAATAATATATATAACATGGGTAATACAAACATCTATAATACAGTCAAAACAAATAATAATAATAATAATAATAATAATAATAATAATAATAATAATAGATTCATGTGCTTTTTAGAAGAATGTAAATTTTCAAAACGTTTACGTTTCTGTCACTATATAATTTTGTTGCAAAACTAATGAACCATGATCCATAACTAATTTGAGCATCATTTAACTTCGGAAGTTACTTTTCTTTAAGGCGCAAAAATAACGACTGAGCTTTTCTTTCACTTCCATCCATCTCGCACGAGATCTTATGATAATAATTATAATAATTACATGCCACCGAAAAATCTGTAAAAACTGATTTACATTACAATTTAGAAACGTTTTTCGGCTTGAAAGCAAATATGAATAAAACCAGAATGATTTGGTTAGGGGTTATGAAAGAAAGCAATCACCGATTATGTTGGGATCAAGGCCAAATGACACTGTTATGTATGAATGTTTCCACAAGCCTTCAAGATGTTGGTTGGTTTTTAACGGCACTTTCAATACCTTATTGGCTTTATTATGCCTAGGAAATCGGAGTTAAGTGCCTTTCCCGAAGACACACTGAAGCAGCCTACGTGTGCTGGTCTGTGCGAATAACGATCCCGCGACACTTGATATACGAGTCTGTCGCTTAACCATCTGAGCTAATGGGACTCCAAATTTCAAGAGCTGATTGAAATAAATTCTAAAGTCAGAGAGACTAAGAATTTATTTTTGCAGTGGTGTTAAAGCCTGTATTATTTGTATGCTGTCTAACTCGTCTTCTGCTGTTTCTTTATGTTTGCTTTGCTGGAAGATTTGAAAATTGCCTACTACAATCATGCTTTGTTTCTTTCTTTTTAAAAAAAATATTAAATTAAATTCTTAAGGTGAACACTGGTGTATTCATTGACAAAACAACGTAACAGTGTATTACCATACGGTGTTCATCAGTAATAAGATCTCACTTTAACTACGCAGCTTCTTTTGAGGAGAGCAATATAGGAAACAACAGTTTGAATATTTGACCTATGATCATAAAATCAGCTGATTTACTTGGCAAACCCTACCTTTGTTTATTCCATAAATTTCCTAAATTCCAAGACAGTTAGCTAAACTTCCCGGATTCTATTTTTAGTTCTCCTGTACGGTACAGCTGACTATAAATATGAAAGGGTGGTATTTGGAACTGTCTGTTATAATAACATACCTGTGTCAATTACTTTGCATATTGCAGTGGATTTTTTTCATGTAAAAGATGGCATGTTCCAGGTGAATGTTGCCTATAAAAAAAAAATTACCCATTTCTTTCATCACAAAGATACACGTAGATCTACTTACTTAACTTCTACTATGCAATGACTTGCAACGCTAATTTGGTACAAAACAATTTCGAAAAAAATCTCATGCACTAATATGCACATGCATATATATATATATATATCATTATGCAGTCTTTGTTCGTGCCTGAATAGTGCTTTTTACGCATTTAAATGCATATAAGGTCCACAAGATCGATCTTCCAAATCATACACCTACAAACATTTATATGCACGTTTCTATGCTTATATTTACTTACGTTTTTACATGTAAAGAAACGTAAATGATACAGCAAAGAATATACAGATACAGACAGACGAAATGTACCCACGAATATAACATCCACTTATCACGTCAGCGATAACCTCTCTCTCTCTCTCTCTCTCTCTCTCTCTCTCTCTCTCCACATGGTGAATTTGGCATTAACGAAAAACTTTAGTTCATAATGTTTTGCTTAAGCTACCGTGAGTCAGTTTCTTTCCTTCGTTCCTATTATATATATATATATATATATATATATATATATATATATATATATATATATATATATATGCCCGTCGTTTCGACCTAATACAAAGGTCTTCCTCAGGGGACAATATAGAACACACACACGCACAAACGTATACACACACAGACAGGGTGTCACGCGAAGAACAATACATATTTACATTTTGGCACAGAGAAGCAAAACTATCCAGAATAATGAAAACATAAAAATCTACACAAAAAAAACACCCAAGTAACAGAAGAATACACGACGTAGCTAGAAAGGGACCTACTATATATATATATATATATATATATATATATATATATATATATATATATATATATATATATATATATATATATATATATATATATATATAATTGGAATAAAAAAAACAACACAAACACCCATAAATTTGTGTGACTAGTTTCGCATTTACTGTATGCTTCTTCAGACAAAATATTTTCAAAGAAACGGATGACGTCTATATATTTATAAACATTTATCAACAAGTACGTCATTGATGTAATGAATATATATATATATATATATAGATATAGATATATATAAACACACACACAGACACACAAAATAATGATTGAGACAATTTACTGAAAATCTATTTACTGTTATATTTGTATACTCACATGGTTTACAATAATAATACTAGTCGTGATTCACTACAGTAAAATTGTATGTTATGATGTAACAACGTTCACACTTTGACGTTTCATCAAATTTTGTATTGTATGATGTAACAACGTTCACACTTTAACGTTTCATCAAATTTGGTATCGTATGATGTAACAACGCGCGCACTTTGACGTATTATCAATTCTTGTATTGTATAATGTAACAACGTGCGCACTATTAAATCAATTTATTGCCATTCTACTATTTACTGTTGATACAACGTATTTATTTCCACGATGCGGATATAATCTGTTGACCTATTGTATATAAATAATACAGTACATGGTATCATAGCAATTTGTTTTATAATTCACATATATCTAAGATCAAGGAACAACTTAGCTCGTTGACGCTCACATGCTAGTTTCATATCTATAGGTACTCGTAAATTGTGGAAAATAACCATTTTGCACACCTTGATCTTGGGAACGGAACTAAAGCGTGGACTTTATTTCGTGATAGTTTTATACTCTTCAAACACGCTACTAAGGTTCCAATGCGAGAAAATGATAGTCATATACTAAGTTGATTCAAAGTTTATATAAACCAGAGGAATCATAAGGTTATCTTTGGCAACAGTTTTTCGGAAGTATTATAACTTTGCTGGTGTACTCCAAGGATCAGTTTTAGGGCCTTTCCTATTTTTGGTCAAAGTAAATGATATTGCTGATGAGCTGAAATTACTGACAATATTGTTTGCTAATGATTCATCTCTCCAGGTCTCTTCCCAGGATCCTCTTGAGGTAGAAAGTGTTGTAAACGATGACTTAGACAAGGATAAAAAAATGGTCAAATACTGGGCACGTAAACTATAACCCTTCTAATACTGACTATCTTTTTAAGTTACAGAAATCCACCATTGTTGCCTTATTCCTTAACGAGAAACTTATCTTGTTAAGTCGAACAAACACGTAGGAGTAAAGTTATCCTCAAATGGGTCGTAGACTTGGCACATTGATAACATTATTATTTCAGCTGCCAAAAGAATACACAGTCTAAACAAAAATTCAATTTTCAATATCAAAATCAAATTTGAAGAAAATTCTATATTATTTTCATCAGACTTATACTTCAGTATGCATCTGAGGTGTGTCATCATATAACCAATCTCATCAAGACAAACTTGAAAAGGTTTACAAGCTGCTCGATTAGTAATCGACTTACCTAAACATGCCAGCAAAGATTCACTTTATTAGGAAACCGGATGGAACACACTGGCTGAAAGGTGAACGGCTGAAAATGGATGTATATATCATAAAATCATCAATAAATTAAACCAACGTATCTCACAAATCACTTGCCCCCATCAGCGCTCTGGAATTTTTTTCCAAGCACTCGTCTCTTGGACGAGTGAGTTGCAAGAGTTACTTGTCCTGTCCTCATTATACTCAACACAGTACACTTCTCCACTACACTACTAACGCTTTTACTAAAGAAGCACAGGTACACGATGCAAGCTTGATACTAAAATGGGTAAAAATCATGAAAATATTGTATTCTAATACATGGCTCCTCAGATGAACATATAATAAGAGACAATGTTTATAGCTCGAGAAATTGCAGTTGTACACATAACTCTTGATTTCTTAGTGGTATTCACGTTTACTGTGAAACCTTGCAGTAATCTAGGTGTCATAATTTTCCTTTTCAATGAGCTTTCACACATCTTTAAGAGTTAGATATGGGACAAGTTAAAACAGAAGATGTCAAAATTGTATGATTTTCATCTGGTCAGACTTTGTTACGCTTGCCCCAGATCACCAGTATTTTCAAGACTGAACAGCTTTATTAATACATTGTCACGCCAAAGTATAGACGCCAGCATATATTTATATAAGTATGTAATTACTTTTCACAATACAAATGTCAGCAACATGCATTTGAAAGAAGAAATCCAACACGCTCAATTTCCACATACTTTCGTACTAAATGATCCATTTTGTTCAAACCTTCATTCTAGAGAACTACACACAGGCGGCATAAAAAGAAAGATTGCTGAGTGGCCAAAAACATTGGAACATTTCTAGGTCATTACCCCGACTAGATTTTGACCAATCGGTTGTAATCTCGACATTATCTGCTTTATAAATATATTACAACAGCATGCATTGTGTGAATGTTGCTGGGAATCGGCTGAGACAATTAAAATACTCATTTCGAATGTAAGTTGGCAACATTGTTCCTGTGAAACATAATACATGCTTACAGAAACATCTGCTAGCATCTCTCCTTTGCCATGATAATGTATCAATAAAGCTTCAGTCTTAAAAATACCGGTTACATGCAGCAACTGTAACATTATCTGACTAAATAAGAAATCACAAAAATGTTGACATTCTCTGTCTCTTAACTTCTCAGAGGTCTGACTCATAAAGATGTGTGATAGCTCATTGAAAGGGACTCTTTTTCAACATCAAAATGACGCAAAAATCACTGACATTTGTTACTGTATATGCAAACACCATTAAGAAATCGAGGCTAAGTGTGAAACTGCAACATATTATGTTCATAATATTTATCCATTTTAGTATCAAGCTTACATCGTGTACCTGTGTAAAAAGATGAAGTTGTTTCCTTTGTAACATGTTCTAGACTGACAACAAGTGGGCAGATTAGGCATAGGTTATTTATAACTGAGCACGCCAAATGTTAAGCGATATTGAAATTCGGCGTGTTTTAATGGTAGAAAATGCACTCATATTTGTTCTCAAGGTGCGATTCTGCATCTACTCGGCCCAGTGACGATTACATAGTAAAGTTTTACTCGGTCCAGCCAATTTTTACCCGGTCAGAACGAGTGGACGAATGCTTTTCCTGAGCTCTGTCCTATTATTAAAGAAACTACTCGTAATAATTTGAGACACTGTGATCGCTTTGTAAACATACCGAGTAGAAAAGCCATTTACCAAAATTTAGTTATCCTTTCGATACTACAGCGTAGAACTATCTTGAACAATCAACTACGAATGAAACATTTATCAACATTTTTTAAACAAACAGTTTCTAGGTAACACTCTACTTTTTTGGTCAATCAGTGTATAACAATATCAAGGCCACACATATCTATGTGGTTTGGTATTTCTATCTATGGCCTATGGATCTCAAAACTTCATATTTCAGCCTAGGTGCACACAAGTGATATACTTCATCAAGATCCAATCGCTGAGACATTAGAAGCACCAATAGTATGGCATGACCCTCCGTGGACCCCTCATTTGTAACCTATAGCATAGCACGACCTTCCATGGACTTCTCATTTGTAACCTATAGTATGGCATGACCCTCCATGGACCTCTCATTTGTAACCTGTAGCATGGCATGACCCTCCATGGACCTCTCATTTGTAACCTATAGCATGGCATGACCCTCCATGGACCTCTCATTTGTTACCAATAGCATTGCATGACCATCCACTTAGACTTCTTTTTCGTAAGATAAATTGAACTCTGAAGCAAACCACAATGGAGCAAATACAAGCAAATTTGGTAGTTATGCTTCAGTGTTGCTACAGATAAATAAGAAGCAAATTTATTAAATAGGTTCAACTTTTGTATACTTTTCTATGTATCACTACACTAATGGGTCCAATCAGTTATTATTGCATGCTATTATGGTTCATATGTATCACTACACTAATGGGTCCAATCAGTTATTATTGCATGCTCTTATGGTCCATATGTATCACTACACTAATGGGTCCAATCAGTTATTATTGCATGCTCTTATGGTCCATATGTATCACTACACTAATGGGTCCAATAAGTTATTATTGCATGCTCTTATGGTACATATGTATCACTACACTGATGTGTCCAATAAGTTATTATTGCATGCTCTTATGGTCCATATGTATCACTACACTGATGTGTCCAATAACTTATTATTGCATTCGCTTATGGTCCATATGTATCACTACACTAATGGGTCCAATAACTTATTATTGCACGCTCTTATGGTACATATGTATCACTACACTGATGTGTCCAATAAGTTATTATTGTATGCTCTTATGGTCCATATGTATCACTACACTGATGTGTCCAATAACTTATTATTGCATGCTCTTATGGTCCATATGTATCACTACACTAATGGGTCCAATAACTTATTATTGCATGCTCTTATGGTCCATATGTATCACTACACTAATGGGTCCAATAAGTTATTATTGCATGCTCTTATGGTCCATATGTATCACTACACTGATGTGTCCAATAACTTATTATTGCATGCTCTTATGGTCCATATGTATCACTACACTAATGGGTCCAATAACTTATTATTGCATGCTCTTATGGTCCATATGTATCACTACACTAATGGGTCCAATCAGTTATTATTGTATGCTATTATGGTCTATATGTATCACTACACTAATGGGTCCAATCAGTTATTATTGCATGCTATTATGGTCTATATGTATCACTACACTAATGGGTCCAATCAGTTATTATTGCATGCTGTTATGGTCTCAAAGAAAATCATTAATACTTTTTCTCTGATTATTCCTGGAGATTTGCCAACCAGTGAAGAATGTTACTTGCATTAAATAGAAAGCAGCTTTAAAGTCTAAATAGAAATTAAAATGTTATTTAGTTCAGCCTGTTGGCATTTGCGTGTGATGACAAATCAAACGGATGTGGTTCGACCGGTTCCAAAAAAAGTCCTTTGCATTAAAGATTTCTAGTCATGCGCATAACCTATGCTGATTTGGTTATATGCTGTGTCCAGATTAGTTCCTAGCATAAGTAAGTGCATCTGAACTTATAACTAATGCACTTGATTTTATAAATTACAAAAAATGTAGAAATATGAAGGAGATATATAGGAAACCTAATTAGTGTTGTAATACCTTCCAGGTCTCCAGATAAAGCGCCAGGATATTTTGAATGCGGAAATCGTCATGATAATACCCTACTCAACCGTTTACGACATAATGTAGTATTCTCAGCTTTGCTTTATATGGTGTTAATATTGTTGACAATCTTGCAAGTTCGTGTGGCTCACCAACATTGAAAACGAATTTCATTTTATGTTTACATGCATTATGTATCGTCATCATCAATCTGCTCTAATTCAAAAACTGTATTGACTTAATTGACTTATATAAACTTTTATACTAAAAATATATTTATAATAATATCCATTCTGTGTATTGTCTTCTCACGAACAATATATTTGTATTATGCATGTAACTATATAAGAACAACGAGAAGGATGATGATGACGAAGATGATGATGACGATGATGATAATGACGATAACGGTTACTAAGATATTTTTATTTGTATGTTTTCTCTTACTGAATATATGTTTATAATGTAATATATGTATGTTTTGAAGCACAAATTATATGCATTGAAATTTATACAAAATATTCTGGGGCAAAATCCACTACTTTCCTTTCCTCTGCCTTTGAGAAACAAAACAATGAATGCATTCACATTACATGAGAAAGTGCAAGAAAGGCGTAATAATAATAATAATAATAATAAAAATAATAAAAATAATTTATACGTACTAACTACAGGAGAGTGATGCTTAACAAACTAATTGGAAAGTAGGAAAGAAACTGACTCACAGTAGGTTAAACAAAACACTTATGGACAAAAGCTTTTTGTTAAAACCAAATTCACCATGTGGAGCGAGTACATCTTTTATTTCTGCGTATGTTTTAACATGCTGTTCATAACCCCACAGTATTCTCGTTAATTGATTAAACTGACAACTATTACTCCATGTACTGGCCAGGGAGTCACAGTAGCTTTGTTGGTGGAGCGTTGGACTCGTAAACCATGGGTCGCTGGTTCGTTACCCACCCACACTAGCCCGAATCGGCTGCCTTGGTGTGTCTTCGGGAAAGGCACTTAGCTCCCATTTCTTCGCATTTTATAGCCGATAATGTGTTAAACCAACCAACGAACCAATATCCATCTGTTGGGATTGTCAGATTTTGACGTTAGCAGTTGAACAATCAAATTTTAATAACTCGGCAAATGAACGAACATAGGGCGATTCATGTTTTCGCTGTAAAGAATCCTAGCATGTGTCTCAGTTGCTTGTATCTTTTTTTTTTCTTCTCCAGATTAACATTCATCAATTTACATTTATAAAAGACGTTTGCAATCATTTTGTTTTTATCTTGCTCCAGTTAATTTGTATCTTATCTTTTCAGACACGAGTCTGTCGCAACGCTACTTTTGAAATCACTTCACTGATTGAAACAAAAAGGGTTAATTATAATTTACACACTGTTCATCAGTTTCTATTTCAGCTGTTGCAGGGCTATTTTTGTTATTCCATAAGACATTTGTTTTTCTTAAGATCAGCTCCCATGTCTTCATTATCGCCAACTTGTCAACCGCATTCAATGTACAGGCAAATTTATTTCTAAATTGAAACTGAAGCGCAGTTTGAAGATTAATTTTGATAATTGAGATAACACCTTCTGCTCTAATTATAGGCCCCATCTTGAGGTATGGTTCTAAATCTGAATCCATTAATTGAGAGGGATTGGAAAACTGGCGAAATAGCCTTCAACCTGCCTTAGTTACTGATGCTAAACAAAGTTTGCTTGACAGCGCGCATTCCTGGTCTTAATAGAGAATGAATCATTTTGTTTCGAGTACTTACATCCAGTGGCGTACTAAGGGTAAATGGCGCCCGGGGCGACGAGGATGGCCCAAAGGGCCAGAATACAAGGCTCGAATTTGTATCAGCTGGTTTGGCGCCCCAACACCTCTGGCGCTCGGGGCAACCGCACCGTCCGCCCCCCCCCCCCCCCACCACACGTTAGTACGCTACAGCTTACATCTGTGTATTATTATTATTATTATTATTATTAGTAGTAGTAGTAGTAGTAGTAGTAGTAGTATTAGTATTAGTAGTAGTAGTAGTAGTAGTAGTAGTAGTAGTAGTAGTAGTAGTAGTAGTAGTAAAAGCGACACATTTCCAGAACTGGAACGATGTTTTCTTTGTGGTAACTTCTCAATTACAAATTAGTCGACCTATTCCATGTAAATATGGAACGTATTGCATAATATAGTGTGATTTAAAAATCCATATACAAGAGGACAAGTTTCTAATAAATATTAGTCGTGCGTAGTATGTATGTATGTATGTATGTATGTATGTATGTATGTATGTATGTATGTATGTATGTATGTATGTATGTATGTATGTATGTATGTATGTGTGTGTGTGTGTGTGTATGTATGCATGCATGCATGCATGCATGCATGCATGCATGCATGTATGTATGTATGTATGTATGTATGTATGTATGTATGTATGTATGTATGTATGTATGTATGTATGTATGTATGTATGTATGTATGTATATATGTATGCATGTATGTATGTATGTATGATGGGAAACAAGTTGCCAAAGTTGTTCTGTTTATCACATTTCTACGACCGTTTTTTTCGTTAGAGGACGAGAGCGTCCTCTGTATTAGATTTGGGATAAAAGATACGGTTATTTATGGGCTGTTTTTATTTCTTCAAGCAAAAGGTTCTTCCTTATAACACTGTCTTTCTCAGCTTCATACAAGAAAGGTTTATTCCATGCACTGCTTGAAATGTATTAGACAAGTGATATAGCGCACCATTTACGTTCTATACCGCTTGCGTTCCGTTACGAACCGTTTTCTTTCTGTTACCGTTTCTTACATTTCAACGACCAATTCTTCGATTAAGGAAGGGAGCGTCCTTTTAATTATATTTGACATATCATATACGGTTTTTATGGGTTGTTATTATTTCTTGAAGCAAAAGAGTACTTCCTTATTGGACTCTCTGTCTTAGCTTCATACAAGAAAGGTCGTGAATGGGAAACACGCTAACAACTCTGTTTCATGCAATTTCACTGGCGTCCTAATATTATTCTTGGTTGCATAACGTTTTACTTTGTTACCGTTTCTGATTACTTTACGGCGTCTTAAAACGTTCATCGCACTTTTAAGTTTGCTTTCAGCAAGGACTGGTATAGAATCATAACGCACCAAATTTAAAGATATGTAGTTGTATAAAGTTTATTTTAAAATAATAAACCTATGATTTATTCAACGTCTGTCCCACCTCAGCAGAGAAAGAGATATGTATGTTATATATATGGATTTTTTTTTTCTTTTTTTTTTTTCGTTCCATATGTTTGTACACATTCGTACGTGCACTTGTACATACTTACGATTTCCACATGCAGGATAAACTTATACACACTAGTGTCACTTGCAAAGAAACAATATACACCAGTCAACATGAATGTATACTTTTCATGATGGCGAAGTACAACTTCATTTTACATGCTGTGTGTTTGTTTTTATAGCTTAAGTGATAATTCTTTTGACTCTTGTGTTGCACACCTGCATTATCATTGCTCACCAATTTAACATGTTTAAGTTTTTCCTTCAGTACATTCGTTGTTAATACATACTCTGTTAATCTTACGTTTTTATACGATGTTTTGATCGTGTATTCAGTCCATACTATCATTATTTCATATTGCACACTAAACATTTCCATATCGTACTTTCATATTGCACACCAAACATTTCCATATCGTACTTTCATATTGCACACCAAACATTTCCATGTCGTACTTTCATATTGCACACTAAACATTTCCATATCGTACTTTCATATTGCACACCGAACATTTTCATATCGTACTTTCATATTGCACACCAAACATTTCCATATCGTACCCTAAAGCTGAATCTATTGAGCACACGCTTCTATTCAATAAATGTTGTCGATTTTATTATTGGTTGACAGCTACTAAGTAAATTATGCTGAGAGGTTTAAAATCTATTTTATGTATTTAAGAAATTTGTATTCAGTTTTAACTGGCAAATAATGTCAACAACGGGACGAAGCTGTAATGAGTGATTTCATTTGCGTCTGTCCATGGCTATTTTTTTAGATTTATGCTACAATTATGAGTTTTATTTATACTTCAGATTTAAGACTATGTGGAAAGTGAAACGCGGGGTATGCAATAAATACAACCACAATAGTTTTCTGTTGCGAGCCGTGAAAAGAGTTCGTTTGACATCGTGTATGAATATGTCTCGGCCTGACGACTTCGATATATTCTTACTCTATATCGTTCGTGCATGTGTTTGTGTGTGTGTACGTGTGGATATCTTTCGGACGACTCGAAATAAAACATGCATGTGGATATGTGGTTTTAGTGTACATACTGTTTCAAACCATTGTTCCACTGTGCCGTTTTTTTCGCATATCATTTCTACTACGTACCGCATCCCTGGTTGCAAACGACGCTCCAAGTACTGTACACTAAAACCTGTCCAAACAGTCACCTTTATATAGCGGTCACCTGGTCTCAACGACCATTATAATCCCCCCGTGCAAATTTCCTATATAATGTCATGTATACAACGGTCGCCTGCTTTCCCCGGTCAGCGGTCAGATGTTTCCTAACCAAATAATGTTTTCTCAGCACTTTATGTGGTCACTGGAGCATACCGACAGTGATCGCTCGGTGTAAGCAGAATAAACTTTTGCTTCATGAGGAAGGCATTGGTTAGATAGAGGAATATCATGTGAATATATATGCGTTTTTTCAATTTATTTTTTTCAATTTTTTTTATGTGGCTTGTACTCACAGTTCTCCAGTCACATTGTCATTGTAACTCGAAGGTGTCAATATGTCAAATTCGAAAACGATGCAGTTTTTATCATTAGGGTAGAGGGTCGAAGCAATTAGTTTGCTGCATAGTGGTAAAAGTAGTCGTGTGATCGCAGCAGAAATAAATTCGCAATTTGTGCCAGTGTGACAGGTATAGTTTCATAACTTCATATATTGCCTGCAAATTAAAAATTTATAAACTGTAAAGGCAAGCAAGTTTCGGTTCACGTGTTACTAAGAATAGCCATGTAAGGCTTCCTTTGATTCATTAATCATCATAGGCCTCGCACATAAACCGATTGTCTTTTGATCTCGGTGGGTTGAGCAATTAGCAGGTGTAAACAGCTGTTTCTAAGCCTGATTTATACAAGCTGACCGACCAGTGAATCATTCCTCTATTTCACGGTCATTTGTAAGCTTTCAATTAGTATCGAAATTAGTGTTTCTCCACGGTGCACAAAACAAAGAGCAGTGATTTTTTTTTTAAAGAGCCAGTGATAATTTAATTTATAGGATAGATTAAAGTGAACAGGATACAGTAATCTTGTGTGGAACATAAATTTGGGATAGCACAATATATACGCGTATTTTACCATTCTGTTGAATAGTGCACATCCAAAAATATATTCATAACGAATAATAATAATAATAATAATAATAATAACAACAACAACAACAACAACAACAACAACAACAACAACAATATTAACGATAATAGTATTCTGTGCGTGGTATTTGTTCAAAACAAAATTTTGAAAAATGAACCTGTATACAGAGGTCACCTATGTACAAAGACCAGTTTTGCATTTTCCCTTGTATGGTCCGAACTGACCGGTTTGACTGTACTTTAAATATTAATAATCTGATAAACACTGATGCTATGGTAACCGTCTTGTAAATAGGGTATAGCACAATAAAAGATTCATTGTTTGCAGGAGAAAATCAGTGCTCAGTCTAATTTTGATATGGCTTGACGGACAAAATCACTTTAATACCATTAATCATCAGACGGCTTCCTTTCAATTATAAAATTGTCTCACCGGTTAAAATATTGCCAATCAAGAAAATAAAGTCCTGTTGTTACACTTTGTTTGTTCTTTCTCGCCGTTAATATAATTATAGCATACACTGGTGTTTCACTCGCTACAACAATGCTATATATGGTTTTACGTGGGACCAATCTTTAATGCATCATTTCTTGATGCCATTTTCGAAAGGCATGGTTGAAACTTTACGTCACACGGAAAGTTAATATATTTGTGTATTTTTTTAGGAAGGGGGTGGTGTAGATAGCTGTACATATATATTTGTGTATTTTTTCAGGAAGGGGTGGGCTAGATAGCTGTATAAATATATATATATTTATATATGTATGTATTTTTTCAGGAAGGGGTGGGGTAGATAGCTGTACATATATATTTGTGTATTTTTTCAGGAAGGGGTGGGCTAGCTAGCTATATATATATATATATATTTATATATATATATATATATATATATATATAGATATATATATATATATATATATATATATGTATGTATGTATGTATTTTTCAGGAAGGGGATGGTGTAGCTAGATGTAGATATATATTTCTGTAGTTTTTCAGGATGAGGTGGGGTAGCTAGCTGTACATATATATTTTTGCCCTTTCAGTCTGCTGTCCGCAATCTTAGGAGAGAGAGAGAGAGAGAGAGAGAGAGAGAGAGAGAGAGAGAGAGAGAGAGAGAGAGAGAGAGAGCATTACTCTAAAAAATAGAAAACAAAATTATATAATTTTGTGAAGAAGCACTTGTATGAGTAAGTTGTAGCACTACAATCAATTACTTCCTTTTTTCTTTACTTGGAAAAAGAAATAATCAAAAAAACAAAGACGAACGAGTGGAAGTAAAATCACGCTGAACTGCGACCGAGAATTACGAAGATTCGCACTATGACCTTGACCTTTCTACGGTCCATTGGTTAAAGTTAGTTCTATTCTCCCGGCCAAAAGGTCAACCCAGGTCGAGTCCTGTTATCGTTCATCAGCTAAATATATTATGTCATGAATGTAAATTTGGCAGGAATGCGTTAAAACAGAGCAAACCACTCATAGAGAAATCAGTCTTCTTCCAACACGACGAACTTCCTGACATGCATGCAATCACCCTAATTTGGCACTCAATTAAGAGAAGTGATCCGTCTTTTTATCACGCCTATAAATGTCAAAAGAACTATTCGAAAAGCATTTCTCCAATTGCTGCGCGAAATGGTTGGGCCAAGTATTCTTGATAAAGGTTGCATATTTGTTAAA
The DNA here is from genome assembly GCA_029931535.1 of Margaritifera margaritifera. Classification (NCBI taxonomy): domain Eukaryota; kingdom Metazoa; phylum Mollusca; class Bivalvia; order Unionida; family Margaritiferidae; genus Margaritifera; species Margaritifera margaritifera. The sequence goes on along the minus strand of JAQPZY010001482.1, from coordinate 2,532,709 downwards.
GCAGACATTCCCGTGTCGTTTTGTTTTCCTCATAAAAATAAGATATGTACGGAATTCGAGGAAAAAAAATAATTCTGTAAATGAATCATACGAATGACTGCAAGGAACAAAATGTTTGGTCGTGCTCAGATTTTACGATGTACAATGTAAATATGTTGAGAACCAACCCTGGAAAAATAAATTTAGCAACAAATTACTTCTCCATGGCCCCCGAAAGGGTTTCCGCGGGATTTTCTGGTTGCTAAGAGTACAGGCTTATTTGACTGAAGTATTTTTAGTGTATCAGTGCAAAGAGATAAAAAGTCATAAGCAGGAATGTGCTAGCATTTACACACCGGAAACATGAAATAAGAATTTGTCCCTTATGTTTTACACTATAATTATATTTATATGGTAGTTGTATATTTTGAATATTTGCTATGTATGGTAGCTGTATATTTTGAATATTTGCTATGTATGGTAGCTGTATATTTTGAATATTTGCTATGTATGGTAGCTGTATATTTTGAATATTTGCTATGTATGGTAGCTGTATATGTTGAATATTTGCTATGTACGAACCACCAGACTTTCCGAAATCCATACAAACGATATGCGAAGAGCTGTTGATACAATGTAATAATTGTTGTGTCGAATATATATATATATATATATATATATATATATATATATATATATATATATATATATGTGTGTGTGTGTGTGTGTGTGTGTGTGTGTGTGTGTGTGTGTGTGTATTCTGTTTTATAAAATCGAGTGTTGTGTCTTGGAATAGAGCAAAATTTTTAGCTGATAGAAAATTTGAAAAGTTGAAAGAAGTTCACTGAAATTATATTTGCATTTGTAGGTATTTCGCATGTTGTTAATACAGTCTGCGCAACAAGTCCTTACTTCTATTTGTATAAATTATGTAATACGGTCTCCTCGAACAGTGGGAGACTAAATTTGCTACATTTTGTGACAAAGCATGCAAGTTTGAGATTGTAGGGCCGGACGTGACGAAAATGTCGTAATACCGAGATCTCAACCGAAAAGGAATTTTTTCTCTCAGATAAAATGGACCCAGTCAATTTTTAATTTTCCCAAGGGAGGGGGTGGAGTTGGGGGGGGGGGGAAGAGGGGCGGAGAATTCAACCCTATGTCGACACCTTTTTCAATTATTTATTTCCTAAATTGTTAACAGCGATTGATGATTGATGACAGTTAGGTGATAAGAATATATGTATCCCCGTGCTTCGTGGAGACCACACATCTGCTTAATTGTATGAGATGAACATGTGTGTAAATAAGCTAAATTCTCTTACTCCTAACGTTTCGAGTCTATGTCTGTAATCTTATTTTAATCCCTGAAAATATACTTACTGTTCCATTTTTCCTAATCTCAGTTTTTGATCTTTATGTTCTTCTCCTTATCCATTTTTGTTTATCAATACTTTCTCCTGTATGAATAGTCCGATGGTCATTTAAGTCAGTAAATATGTACAGCCCTATGTTCATATAAGTAAGTAACTATGTACAGCCCGATGGTTATTTAAGTTAGTAACTATGTACAGCCCGATGGTCATACAAGTCAGTAACTATGTACAGCCCGATGGTCATACAAGTCAGTAACTATGTACAGCCCGATGGTCATATAAGTCAGTAACTATGTACAGCCCGATGGTCATATAAGTCAGTAACTATGTACAGCCCGATGGTCATATAAGTCAGTAACTATGTACAGCCCGATGGTCATATAAGTCAGTAACTATGTACAGCCCGATGGTCATATAAGTCAGTAACTATGTACAGCCCGATGGTCATATAAGTTGATAACTATGTACAGCCCGATGGTCATATAAGTCAGTAACTATGTACAGCCCGATGGTCATATAAGTCAGTAACTATGTACAGCCCGATGGTCATATAAGTCAGTAACTATGTACAGCCCGATGGTCATATAAGTCAGTAACTATGTATAGCCCCCATATTCATATAAGACCGTAACTTTGTACAAACTGGTTTGCTTCTTCAGACAGGGATATGTCTATGTGTGTTTGAATGACATGTTTGTCCGTCTTTCTGTATGTATGGATTGGTTGATAGATGTACGCTCAAACACATGCACGCATAGGGGACAGGGGTGGGGTCGGGGATAGAAGGAAGGGCGTGGTTGACGAACAATATCATATACTACGAATTAAATTCTACTATGCCATCCATGGAAGATATTCTATTACTGAAAGAGAACGAATATTATTTGTCCTCAAAGAAAAACTAGTAAAGAGAAGAAAAGATTTTAATCACGTCGCACAGTCCATATATTAGTTTGAAATATTCTCGCAGTATATTCTTGAAATCTGGTCAATGTAAACAAAATGTTGTAGAAATACCGTATATAGACTGAGAGACGTGACGTAAGTTGCCAAACTTTGGCCTAAGTCATGGGAGATAAAGTGCATGAGCGAGAGTTTAAAATGTCTGAAAACTCAAAAAATGGCTTGGGTAGCTAACTAAAAAAGGCGATTTGGCGAAAATTCACACTGAATTGTAACGATAACTGTCTGAAAGTGAAACTACGTGTTTAATATTTGCTTTCAAACGGAGGTAAGCACTTGAAAACACCTGCCATAAAAAAACGCTGGCAAATTTTATTTTTCTCCGTGATGATCTATATGCATGACGCTCTGGCTTGGAAACGGACAGTACTCATGGTGTAGTAACGCTACATTCGGAACATCTTCGTCTCTTTCCGATGCGAGTCGAATAACTTCAACTCTCTGAAAGAGACTATGAGATAATCGTGGTGCTACTTCCCAGATTGGTAAGTTTTTGGCAGAAGAACATCTGGCTAAAGTCAAGGCAGGAACGAGTGAACGCTAGCTTTCTTGTTTGTCTAGTTGTTATTTTGTTTGATCGTTGGTTGGTTGGTTGGTTGGTTGGTTGGTTGGTCGGGCGGTTGGTTAGTTGTTGGTTGTCATGTCAGTATTTCTAACCATGCAAATGCATTCTGAAAAGCATTACACTTTCGTATAAAATGTGGTCACAGCAATCTTTGCTCCCGTGCTTTTTCTTTTTCTTCCTCATTTTTGTTTCAAAATTGTTGCTTCTAAATATCCAAATCTTCTTCTTCTTGCGTTTTCATTACGTTTCCAAATTTTGCTTCAGTCTTGTTGGCAATTTTATTTTTATTTCATCTCTTCTGCATGGTAGCATAACATTACTGTATCACAATGCGCTAGCATGGTGGGAAAAAGGTGTCACTTTTTTGGAGACATCGGTGGTGGCCTCAATAATGTTTAAATTTTGTTTACAAGATTTTGCCCATCGGAACACCTCAAGGCATTTATGCAAAAATCCACCTACGTCACATAACTATCAACCCAAATCAATAGAAAAGCACAAACATTCCGTACTATTTACCCAGTAGGCACCGCGCTGACGTGACGCTACCAACCAATCACTGTAGTTCAGGGAGGAAGGGAGGGGGATTTCTAAACTAGCAGTTATGAGAATTACGTAACTGACTAACCAATCGGGAGACAGAGATTTTACTAGTTATCGACCTATGATATTGGCTTGCCAATTTAGGCCGGCACCAGCCAGCCTCGGAAATACATCGATGGAGTGATACATCATAAAAACGCGGAAACTGGAAAATGACGAATAACTCAGCCAAACGTCGAAATACGCATTGTTATATAGTACTGTAACACGCAAGAGTTCTCACTATCGAGCGAATAAAACAACATATGCGTGAGCCTGGCTTGAGGACCATTGTTTCCCCTATTTCCAATGACCTCAAGACAACAGTCGCTGTAAACTGAAGGGTTCTTAAACGCGCAAATACTACAAATAATTTTTCTCTAATCACCTAATGACCACACATCACGAAACTCTAATTTTATACTTGCATGTTTTTTTTTTTTTCTTGCTTCACATTTGTATGACTCATCAGTAAGCCTTTCCAAACTTAAGCTTTGTACTTTTCGCCATGCATCCAGAAACACGACCCAAACACCTAATACAAATAATTTTTCCTATCTCAAATGATTAAACACGTATACCGAAAAATATCCAGAGAATTTCCTATGTTTAGAAATTAGGTAGGGTCCACATTACGAAACTAATCAGTGCTACCATAAAGTCTCGTGAATACTGTACACCATGACGTCTGTTCCTAGACATTGGCTAATTACTTGGTGTAAGAAGTATCTTCCCAACAACGACTCCCATAATGAACAAATAATCACTACAAATCTAGCAAAGCTATAAAAGCAGACGTAAATACCAATTGGACGTACCCTAATTTTATTACATTACTATGCCCAAAATTATTACGATATCTTTATGAAATTATTCGCGCAAGTTCTGTATAGAAAGTGTTCCCGTAAGTTAAAACTTATAAAGAGAAATTAAGGAGTGTTTCGGCCAAAGAGAAGTCATCTCAGTCGATATTTCACTACAATGAACTCTATGTTGTCTCATTCAACAATACTCTCACGTGGTTCCGTGTGATCTCAGCCATAAAAGGGTCTGGTAAAATTGTTAATTGATCTGTTACTGATTGGAGGTGCTTCCGTCAAATTTGTAGCAAGAAAACTACAAGGACATCTCTCCCTATATTATTCTGTGTATAGTTTCGGCAATCATTCATCCCAAAATTATATTGAAGCTTTGAGAGAATATCAATTAGCATAGCCGCTGATGCAAGAAGTATATCTCAATCAGCCAATGAAAATGTCAATGTGTACATAATCACAATGACATAAGACGCACCTCATCTCATCTGCCAATGAAACCACTTTTCCAATTTTTGGGAAAGCATCGTTCTTGCGTTACAAATGAAATATAGTTTTACTAGACCCTCGTATGGCGGAGATCTCAGGTGGCCACGCGAGAGGGCTGGTTGAACAAGACGATACGATTTGATGTGTGACGTCACATGACGTCATTTAGTAAACAATGCACATATATTTGCGCTGATGGCTTAGTTATTACTTCTGATGTGATTTTCGTATCATTGGCGGAAAATCTCGAAGGTTTTCTGCTTGAATTTTTGGGATACATCAACGCACGGACGCAGATGATAAACCGGGTTCTGAGGAACACTTGTATGCCTATTGCCTCCTCTTGTTTTTTGATTTGTAATTCGTATATGAAAGAGGCAAAGATTCGTAGTCATCCATCATTTCACTTCTCGTAGTTTTGTATCCAGATATGAATTCCCTTGTTATCATTCTGCGCAATTAAAATTTCAATGTTGTTTTCTATTCAGGCAGAAATAGCATACCGACCCAAGTGATAAATTATTATCTTTAAATTCAGAAATGGTAAACAGCTCTTCCTTTATGACGGTCATCAAACCGTCAAGCTACTTGTTAAACGTCATTAGAATTAATTAATCCGGAAGCAAGGAAGTCAGAAGAATGCAGAGTGTCCAAACCATGACGAAACCTATCCAGTAATTAATGCAGAGTAATTAGTTTGATGACTTCTGCTATGACGAGGTATTTAAAAAGCATACTTCGCGTACGAGTCTTTCTGAGCAGTACGGGGAACTGTTTAAAGTCAATTTATGAAGCCAATTTCTCAATTTTCCGATTTTATTATCCTATAATTGTTTGAGGACGGGTCTATCCCATTAAGAACAGTACACTTAAGAACTAAATGGTTGAAAGTAAGGTGTTATTTTCCTGTTTATAACAAGCCCACTTACAGGGTACTTCACACGCAAGAATTAACGATACTTTCATTGCCGTGACGACCACTAACATATTACACATCTCTAACGTGGCGCCGTAAGTGAGGATTCTTAGCTTAAATTTTTGTTGCAATGGAGTGTGTACCAAAATACGTTCCTAATGAATCTGAATGTAATGCCCCCCTCCCCGTTTTTCTTTCTTTTTTGTCATTATTTATACTTTCTCGAATTTACTGTACGTAAGAAAAACTGATAAGAAGAACTCAGTAAAGGAATTACAATCATAGAAACTATTATTATTATTACATTTTATTTTCCTTCACTTTTCAAGCAAAATGTTTAACTAAGTTACTAAGCAGTCGATCTCATTTATAATTGGCGTTTGATATATTGCAAAGCAACTACTTACCAAAATAAAAAATAACGTTGGACCACCGTTCTTTCTATTTATTTGAAAGTGCATTCAGTATACATGCTCACTAATAAACTTTATATTTCATACCATGGAAAAGTTTGAATAAACGTATATGCAATGTCTCCATGACACTTCAAATACGATGTTGCCAAGTACAATTTTGATATTTTATTGCCCTGGTTTAGAAGAATATAGAAAACTACAATAATATGCATTACACGCAACTTTTAGGGGCGGCAGTACCTTCCGATCGTGGTAGGTCTTGGTGGAGAAAATGTACCTTGTTCAGGAAAGCTGCAGTTTTAGCTCGCCTGGCCGTAAGACCAAGTGAGCTTGTGGTATGGCTCTACGTCCGTCGTGCGTCCGTCAACAATTTCTCTTCTTAACTTCTTCTCAAAAACCGTTGGACCAGTTTCAACCAGATTTGACAGGAAGCATCATGCATGAAGGTCTTTCGTGTCTGTACAAATGAAACCGATCTGCCATAAAATATGACTGCTGTTACTAAAAATAGAAAACCTTTAAATGAATTCGTCTCGAAAACAGCAGAGCATAATTTGACCAAATTTGACATAAAGCAACCTAGCTTGACGGAGCTTTCCAGATTTATAAAAGTGATCAAGTATGGCTACTGTTACTAAAAAGAGAAAATAATTTAAACAACTTTATCTGGAAAACACGCGCAATAGAATTAGATCAACTTCGACCGAAAGCATCTTAGCATAAAGGCCTTTTAATATTGGACAAATGATGCTGATGTGCCACCAAATATGGACAAAGATACAAAAAATAAAAAATAAAAACTTGAAACAATTGTTTTCATAACATATGCAATCAACAGCACTGGAATTATGAATTTTGTTGTATACAGATAGCATCATACTGACTAAATTTCTCAGCCAACTGCTCTTGCACACTTGGCTTTTAGGCAGATTCCAGCCAAGTGAGCAATCTCAGGCTCACTTGGACCTCTTGTTAAAATGTTGCCGCAGATTTGGAAATTTGCGTTACCGTATAACGATAACTGAGCTTGAGGAAAACTGTGGATTTCTATTGTTTAAAATATTAGTGCTTCTTTAATTGTCCTTTCTATGTAGTGTTTCGGTAAATAGCGGTTTCCCTTAGAAGCTTTTGAAGTCTCAGATGGAGCTAGAATGTTCCTAAATTACATTGTTCAATTTATTACGATATATACGTTACCATAAGTTTTTTTTTGTTTACTTCTCACCTTTCAGCGATGTTTCTGATATGTAGGATGATTTCATTTTTTTTTTAGCGAAGTTAACTTATAGGTAAATGGCTTTAAAGTATGAAATTATGTCAAATTTCAAGGCATAAAAAATACCGGGAAATATCTGCATTACGATATGAAATTTGGATCTTTTCTAATACTGTATTGCCCCCGGCACGTTTATTCCAGTATTTGAAGAAAGAGTTATTTTTGGTGGTGGTGGTGGGGGGGGGGTGTGTCTTTTTTGTCTTTTCTATTATTTTTTTATTATTTATTTATTTTTATTTATTTTTTTCTAATAGCTTAGAAATAGACATAGATCAGCGTTGACAGAATTTCGAGTGTCTTCTCATCATGTAAGAATTGAAACTGGATGTGAAAAATATTGTATGTTATTATGATAAACTTGATATCGAAGATAAAGATATTGTATGTTATCTTCATAAAATTGACATCAAAGACAAAGATATTGTATGTTATTTTTATAAACTTGATATCGAAGAGATAAAGATATTGTATGTTATTTTGATGAACTCGATATTAAACATGAAAATCATTTTCTTTTACTGTGTCCAAGACATACTTATTTACGTGAAAACTTGGTTGTATGTATTTTTGGACCAAAAAGTACACCTTTTGTACAAGTGCACTCCACTGTTGTTAACTTTGTGTAATTAGCCATATAGTAGTGTAGATGTGAGAGTTCTAGAGAATAATAATTGTTTTAGACGAACACTCACGTAGGGATACAACAATACTAAAGTAAAAACTCAATGTGAGAGTTCTGGTAAGTAGTAACTTTTTGTAGCAACCCACTCGTGTAAGGGACACGAAAACTAATTATCCAAATTCCAGAGGCACTTGTTGCAATTAGTTATTTTTTACACCAAGCCACTCGTATAGGGAATAAGACTGTCTTGTGGGTTTTAACGCCATTTTTCAGCACATGATAGGCTATACATAGCGGCCAGAATATTTATGAAAGAACCAGTCCAAGAAGGCGAACAAGCTGAGGACATACTTTTCTTTTCCATGGAACAAGGTCTCTAAATATATATTAAACAGAGGTTATCGATAATGTCATTCAACGTCCATTCGACATTATACACACCAAATTTTGACAGGAGATACGCGAAAGTACAAGATGGATGCTGTGCAGGATTGAATATTTAATATTGAACAAAGTTATCAACCGCTCGGTGGACTCAAATATTTGGATTTGCCTGAAAGGGTTATTAACAAGAAGGCTTGTATTAAAGTAAAAAAAAATGCGGTAATATATTTTTTTCTATGCTGAGGAATCAATGTCAAATGCTTCCAGGAAAAATATCCCAGATGTTATCAAAATATAATTTAGATAGATATATTCATTGGTTGGATAGATGTCCGGTAAAAAAGAGGAATTTAAAAAAAGTGAGAATGAATTTGATATATCCGTAAATGTGCATTAAACATTGGAAGGGGGAAAGAGCAGAGCTGTGCTAGTGAAAACCGAGAGAAACCACATTAAATGAATAAGAGTAACTGACATATTAACCGTATTTCAGTGTGGTGGTCCTAATGACTAGAAATATGAAGGTACCATTAGGTTCAAATACAAAATGTTTAAAGTTTGGTGTAATCACAGATAAACAGTCATCATGGACAATTTTTTGTTTGTTTTTTTTTTTGTTCAGTACCATAGACATAGAACAATTATCAGAACACAAAATACCATGTTGCATTGTACATAACTCGATATATATAATGCCTGAAGTGGGTTCACTTGTGAAAGTGAAAAACACTCAGTACCAATTAAACGTTCTGTATGCTATTTATTGTCATTCTTTGAAGGTATCATCAACGATCTGAATATCTTCAGCAATTTAAACAGTCAAACGTACGATCTCGAGAGAAGGAAAATAAAATAATAGTTAAAAGAAAAATCAGGTTTGTAGACATCATTAGATGCATGGGAAAATTTATAGAACAACAGGCTAAAGATCTGACCGATGAAAGTTCACGGAAACACTGAACCAGTTTTCAAATATGAAGTCTAAAATATTTTAGGAAAGACATTTATCCTCGCTGGATAATTTACACATATCAAATGACAATTACCGATATATACATGATGTCATAAAACATTTTAACCTTCAAATACTTGAAGATCTACATGACTGTTATGTCATGAAAAATAACCTAATGTTGTGTACCATTTTTAAGAGTTTCGTAAAATCTGTAAACAATTACAAACTAGGCCCTGCTCCCTATTATTGTGTAGCAGGACTAGCTTATGATGCAACTTTTAAAATATCAGGTGTAGAAATTAAGCTTTAACAGACGGTGGCATGTTCTTGATGACTGAGAGTGAAATAAGAGGTGGATATAGCATGATATCACATAGCTATGCAGAAGCAAATCATGAATACAACTTGAGCAAAGATGGTCAGATAGGAAAATATGGTAATCTTCTAGTCGCTGAGCGCAGCAAAGCGGAGGACGAAACGTCAAAGTCAATTCATTATGTACCTGGCATTATTAACCTCGACAACCTCTATCTCTACGTGAAGTCCATGAGCCAATTCATGCTGATAAAAAAAATGTAAACAAAATTAGATGGTCAACTGATGAACAAATTAGATGGGTAGAAGAAAACTTGTTTTGAAATACATGGGAGTATGATACTAGATACATTTAGAAGTGGACTGGGAGATTCAATTGCATCTGCATGTCTGTTTCAAGGGCTACCCATTGGCTCCAGAGATATTAGTTCAAGATAAAAATGATTTAGGACAGTTGCAAAAGAAGTCGATACATTAATACAAGGATAAGAAGCCAATTTGGCCAAAATGTTATGTACATTGAAAAATAAAGATAAATATGTCATTCATTTCAGAAACTTAAAGCTTTAAATACATTTAGTTACACAATGATCACTTATGTTTTTATACCACTCCTTCAAGATCTTCTCTCTGAGATAAGGGTCCATGCGTCTTCCAGATACTCATCCAACTTTTCTTCTTGACTCATCATCAAAACTTTGTCGTGTTGCACTTGACTATGATCGATTTGAAAACCATAACAATGTTCTCTGGTCAGCGTGTGATTCTTTCAGTCAAGTGGCGTGCAAAACAGAAGACTAAGTGCTGTTCTTGTTCTGGCCATCGTGACATCATGACTGTATTTTTCTCTTGTTCACTTGTGGTCTGTAACTGCTGTTCTAGTTTGAAAACATTATCCTCTTTGTAAACGTCCATGGCTTTGTGTTCCATATCTTTCTTCTTCTCTTCCACTTAGTGCCCGTGAATGTTGTTCTGGGTAGAAAACATCATCTTCGCCTATCTCCATGGGTTCGTGTTCCATGCTTGCAATAGTCTGGGATCGCTTCTCTCAAACTGTTTTTCTAAAGTATTATCAAATTCTTCGCCGGTGAAAACTGAAGTTACACACGGAGTTGGCCATATTTTGTAGGGTGGAAATATCCATCGTCGCTGTTTTGGTCATGAGTGAAATGAAATCCACACAAAGCATATCCTCTTGAATATACCATGGGTACTGTTGGTTCCTAACTGTCATGAGGCTTCAAACAAAGTCAAGTAAGATATCAAGTAAATTTTCTGGGTAAACTTTGGTTCAAATGGTCTGGTACACAACGTTTCGCCATCTCAGGTGACTTCTATCTTGGACACATTAAAATGTTGGAACTCGAAAGGATTATGATTGATAGCCAATAAACAAACGTTTAGTTAGTTGACTTTGAAAAACATTTTGACTTCGCTCGTCGTAGAGGATACTTGGCTGTTGTTCTGGTCAGAGTTTGACTGATGTCGTTTCCCAGTTTAGGTAAGACTTCCACACAAAGCAAGTCGGGTCTGGCTTCTTCGATGATCGTTTCGTACTCGTTAGCATTATCCATCAAATGGAACACGGTACTACTTTGATTCAGTCTCAGACGTACATCCACGCCATTCAACAAATGCTTGTCTTGCAACCACATGTCCAAGTGTAAACGATAAATCATTTCTAAACTACGTCCTAGTTTGAGTTTCTTTGGCTGTCGTTCAATCCAATATTGTGAAGATATGCAAAGTGTCAAGTTTCCACATCACTGAGGCATCCATATGTGGGTTTTTGGCTTCTTTTCCGTACGTCAAGAGATTTTCCATGTAAGCTCGTTAAGGGTAAGTGTCCATGCTGTTGATAACCAGTTTATTCTTCAAGTACAAATCCACTTCGCTGAAATTGTTGACGGAAGCTATTCTGGCATTGGCCCCTGGATTTCTGTTATACGTTTTGAGAATTTTGGCCTTCAGGTACAAGTAACTGTTATTGAGATCGATGTAATCTTCGGTTTGTCCTTTGATTTCAAACTAGATAGGTGCTGAGGTGGTGATAGATGACATGGGATGAAATCCTACCCATTAGGAATGTCGCATCGTCATCATCGTCGGTGGCATGGCAAACACATTGAGTTCTGACTTGGAACATTAGAAAGAATCTCAGTGCATCATTTATTTTTATAGTCCTTTTCTTGGCGTGTTTGTGAGGAGGTTTGAAGAGTTTTCAACGTCTCTTTCTGCTTTGTCCTTGCTGTGGCGTAGAAGAGGAATCAATGTCTTCGACAGGAGTGTGAAGCGAACCTATAGATGTGTCTCGGCGACACAGGAGTACTTGTCCTGTCTAAATCAACATATGTTTCCTACTTTCATGAACGCTTGCTTGGGACTTTAATGGTCAATGAGTACGTTTTGGAGAAATTCTTTTCCTTGCGTCAAACATGCATCTTTTACAGCATGCAATCTTCGAGTGACCACAGGTTTCACGATGGGTGCTACCTTACTAAAAGCAGATGTTAACATACCTTCTAAATCATGTCCTCGTTGTCGAGCTACTCCTCTGTACACAGGATAAATCATTTACATTTCACTGGAGAATCGTTTTCGAACATGTAGTTTCACGGTGACTTTTCCTTTTGAAAATAGAATATTTAATTCAAGATCTACCTTTATACTAATATTGACACCGTCAAAATTTGACTTACTGAGAGGATGATAATGAGAATGTACAAATTCTCTGTGAACGTGATACGTGTTTCCTCTTTAATTGTAAGAAGCTATGGCAGAATCCACTTTGAAAGGAATGACTCTCAGCAACGGAGCAGCTATATTCCCATCGACGTTGTACTCGACGACACCAGAGTACACAAACATCAAATTCAGTCCTTTATTCACTTCCATTGGGTAGTGAAAATACTTATAGAATCGGTTGTTGTAGTTGATATCTTTCGTAGGAACGAGAGATGTGTTTCCACCCAGAATAGCAAGTAAACTGGGACAAAAAGTAATGAACAGCAGTAGTGTCAAACGGTATGTTGGGGACTTCTACTTCTTTTTAAAGTCAATGAGTTGTAAATATGCAATCCAAGAATCGAAATTGGGTGGATATCTTTTCGACCGAACTTTCCCTTCTTGGATACGATGTTTTCCCACTTGTTCGTGTTCTTTGATCGAGAATGCTTTCTAAATCAGTGTAAAAGTGTATCCATGTTGCTGCTGCTGATCATTCTTGGTCACTCATTGTAACTCAGGCGAGTAAAAAGCTCTTGTAACACTTCTCCGTTAGTTTCTTCCAATTTTTATATAGGGGGATAATGTCTACGTTCTGGTCCTGTGACACGAAAAATATCTGTCGTCCAATTGGGTAAATAGCCTTTGACGAAAGTGCGTTTTGTTTTTCCAATGCGAACCCAATCTCCGGTGTTTTACGCTTCTTTTTTTTATTTTTTTATTTAGGTCTTTGACGTTCCAAACGATCTGTCAAACACAATCACTTCGTTCTGAGTTGTCTTCTAGAGCACATCCGATGCTACGATGGTACATTTGATGATTGTAAACTTGGACTAAATATAGTAACACGTCGATGTATTTGAGAGTATGTTGATGTGTAAAATATCGCCACATACGTTCTTTCAGAGTTCTTTGAAAACGCTCCACGACACTGGCTTTCATTTGAGGATTTTCAGTGGTGATAAAATTATTGTCTTTTTTTAAAAAAATTCTTTTTTAAAGCTTGGTTAAGAAATTCGGTGCCTTTGTCTGTTTCCCATCGTAGAGGGTGTCGACTACTTGGTTTCAAGACGATTTTTAAATTTCGCACTAACTTAGAACTTGTTTTAGAAGTGAAAGGAAGTACCAAGCTGATTTTGAAAACATATTTGTAACCTAGATTGTACGATGGTAAATGAGAGACATCAGCTAAATCAACTTGTAAATGATAATCGATTCCCGATACTTTAATTTGACTTCTGGAAAATGTTCGTCGAATGGGTTTGTGTAACGTGTACGTCGATTGTAATTGTAACCATTGTCGTACATCTTGCAGACAAACTTTTGAGTTTGGTTTTGGCTGCACGATACAAATTTTTAATTCTTCAGTAGCCAGCGGCATGAACAGGATTGTATTAAATGCTGGCTAAAAGTGTATTTATATTGCTTTGATGCTGAATAAGTTAATCAACTAGCGATGCTCTTTTCTTTGTTTTTTTATTTATTTTTTTTTTTCGTTTTTTTTTTTTCTTCAATGTTGTATGGGTCCGACGAGCAACAGGAGTAAAGGATGCATGAACTGGGGTGACCTGTTCTTGTTTGACTTATTTCTTCACATTTTTCTTTTCTTTTTTTTTTCCCCTGGCAAGGGTGTCGACCTCATCCTTTCCAACCATCTTTTCATGTATGTGTCAACCTGGGTATTGTAGCAGCTGGAGTTTGAAACTCTTCTTCTTCTTCTCCTTTCTCTGCCATCCCAATGGCTGTGTCTGTCATCATCTTTTGAACTTTATGTTTTCTTCTGTTTTCATGACATTCTTGAAATCTCTCAAAGTAGGTCTAGCCGTCTCATCTAAAGCCTTCTGGTGAAACAGTTGAAGACGTTGGAATAATTGTCCGTAGCATTGCGATTTTTCTGTTTCTGACAAATCTGTTCGATCTATCAACGATTGTAACTTTTGTTGTAAATGTGACATCTCGGTGAGATTAGGATAAGGAGGTACATGTGGTATCCGTTGTTCGTACCAACGATGGAGTTCCATTCATAGTTTGTAAGGAGCTAGAGTTCATTTTCGTCCTTCAATAAGGTCCAAGAGAACAAGAGTGATGTCCTTCCAAAAAGGTCCGTCCTTTTTTTTTTCGTCTTCGTCTCATCACTCCTCCTAAAAGAGGTCCAGCAATTGATTCTAACAAAAGAGCAGTCACTTCAAGCAACGGTTCAAACAGCATGGGTAGAAATCCTCCTCGTTGAACTAGCACTTTTTTCTTTGATTTATTGGCATTTTCTTTTTCATCATTTGTGAAAGAACGTGACAATGTCGCCTCAATCGCTGTTTCTGTATCTTGGTCAAAGGAACTGTTCCTTTAAAAACGTTCAAACAACATTCACACACGGTATCGATGATTTCGTTAAGTGCTTTTTGAATGATTTGTTTTTGCATCGGAGCATTGGATTTGGTAAGTTGGTGTGAACTTTGTGACATTTTTGTTTAGAGGAAAATTGAAGTGAATCTTGTTCAACACATCCTCTGGCGGAATTCGTCTCCAATGCTTCTCGTATCAGCTCAACGTTCGGTATTACTGATGTTCCCAACGGACTAAATCGTGCCAGTTCTTGTTTGGACAAATCCAGTTCACTTTGCAACATGCCTGTTCTGTCTTGTACTATTGTCTTAGAGGATGCCACTTTTTTGGCCACAGCAGCAGTAGCTAGGGCAGTAGAAGAAGACTTAAACGGAATAGAAGTTTCTTTAGAGATGGGTTTCCATCATTTCATCAAATGTAGAAACACTGTTCTTAAATTAGGTTTAGCTGGCATCATCATTCACGGAATACAAGAAGAGGAAGGAGAGACGGTTACAGAGCGAAGTTTTCGTGTTTTCATGCGCGTTCAAGCGTTCTAGCAGCAGTGCCTTTCTTTCTTGAAGGAATTGTTTTCTTTGGGGTTTTCTTCTTTTTCTTCTTAAAGCGTGAAATCACTGTCCCTCTCTTCTTTCTTGTGGAATGTGAATGATACCTTGTAGTACTTGACGTGCTGTCAAAATAAACCATCGTAACACTTTCTTTGAGACTTGTGCATTCTTTCGCTACTGATGGTATACAACGAACGAATCAATTTGGCAGGAAAATGAGACTGAAAGGAAGTCATGTTGAATACTGTCAGAAAGAAAAGATGTGAACGGTGTTTATATTTTTTATATTTTTACACAGACGAGGAAAGTGACAAATCCATACGAAATCTCAAATAATCGGGAGTGGCAGGTTTTAACATGATGAGTAAATATGCATGCGGCAATTGGCATCGTCATAAACATAATTTAGCCAAGGTGTTACTAACTGCTTTGCCAAAACTTGAACTTGAGATTAATCTCTTGGACTTTTAAACAAAACCACATAATGTACATTGAGACTAATGGAGCGATGTACTTTACTTCGTTGAAATAGATTTTGAGTGAGCAATGCAAATAAAACTAGCATTACGATGATGTCCTTTGCGTGTAAACCAAAGTTTAATTTCTTCTTTGTCTTCTCCTAACATGTCATCGAAGGTGACAAGACGTGTTTGACTATCCTATCGTCTTTGCGGGAAATTCCTTCCACAAATGAAATGGATTTTCTTTGATTTTCTTTCAGTAACGTGTATGAGGATTGCCACTCTTTGTAACACCACACTATACGTTGTGGAGTACGATCGAACGAAAGTGATTTCTGTTCGATCACACGTTTGACAAATTCGGTTTTGCCGGAACCACTAGGTCCAGCAATCAACATGTTAAAGGGATGGCGAAGATACAGCGTCTCCCAGGTTTGACAATCTGACCTTTCGTCAGTCACTTTGAGAACGGAGGATACAGCCATAACAATTCTAAAACAATCACCAAGAACACAAGACATTTTATACACGTTTAATTTTCTTTCATGGTGCAACAAAGGCATATTAACATTTCAAAAACACAGTTCAGATTTTTTTTTCTTGGTGCAACAAATGTATATTTTTTGCGTTTTTCTTTCATGGTACAAGAATAATCACATTTCAAAAAACAAATTTCATATTTTTCTTTTACAGTGAAACAAATTCACATTTTAAAAAACACAGTTCATGTTGTTTCTGTCATGGTACAACATAATTCCATTTTTTTAAAAACACAGTTTATGCTTTTTCTTTCATGGTGCAACAAATGTACATTTCAAAAAACATAGTTCATGTATTTTCTATCGTGGTGTAACAAATTTACAGTTTAAGAAAAAGTTATTGTTTTTCTTTCTTTTATCAGTCACACCCGACGTCTTTGGTATAGGCAGCTACCTCTTGTGTCCAATTGTGGAATCCAACACATTTCCAGTCACGTACATCCTTCCAACCGTAAATTTGCTGGTGTAGCCAACTAACCACACAAACTGCTAAAGTGCGATGAATGTCTTCCTCACACGGGTGTACAGAAGTCGTATTCATCACTATTCGTAGCACTTTTAACACAATGAGTTTTTCGTGCATAAATAAAGTTGTGACTATCATGCCTTTGCATGTACTGTTCCTAAATTTGTCACAAAGAATCTGCCGGTAAACGAAATCCAAGAAATCCAGTCACTAACACACACACGGCATTTCATCCAAAATTCAAAGGAATCGTCTTGTCTTGTGGAATCAGTTTTTTAAAAGTAGTTGGTAATCCACTAAGTTTTGAATGGCGTCATTGACTTCCTTCCATGAAATTTGGTGTAACACTGACGACAGAAGTCGCGGCTTGGCAAGTCTTATAATGTCTTCACAGTTTATTAATATCTGACCTTTTGAACATTTTCAAAGTAATCAATCTTTCTATATCATTCAGATATCAATGATTAAAAAGCCTATGCCATTTCGGATGCAGTTGTTCTTTGCGTTTCACTTAAAAGTCTCTGTAAAAAATGCATTATTTCAGCTCAGGAGGTAGATCCTGAATGTGTTCTTCCAAACTAAAAATATAATTCGGTGACACACTAATTGCATTAGTCGTGGAATCGAGTTTTTTTATCCACGTAGAGTTTTTGTCCGTTGTAGTCTTTCCCGGGAATCAACCTTAGTAGTGTATGGGGAGTGTTGAGAGCGGTGGGGACGCTATGGGGTCCTATGGGATTTCAACATGGCGGGGACTCTATGGGGTCCTATGGGATTTTAACATGGCGGGGACTCTATGGGGTCCTATGGGATTTTAACATGGCGGGGACTCTATGGGGTCCTACGGGATTTTAACATGGCGGGGACACTATGGGGTCATACGAGAAATTAACATTGAGGACTTTATGGGGTCATACGAGAAATTAACATGGCGGGGACACTACGGGGTCTTACAAGAATTTTAACATTGGGGTGGCACTACGGGGTCGTACGGGACTTTTAACAGGGTAGGCAAGAATGGGAAAATTAATCTTTTCTTGAGTAATGGGTGGCCCTGAAAAGGGCCATTGGTTTTTTTGTTTGCTACTTTAGCATTTACATCTCCTAGACGGTCTTCTTCTTCTTCTACTTCTTCTGACTTCTGGGCCATACATTAAAACTCTTTTCAAGCATCCTTGCCTTTCTATGTAGATTCTTCTTTTCCAATACGTGCTTTCATAAAGTCTAGTGATTGCCCATGATGCTCTTACATACATAGGATAGTTGGGATTGAAGAGCATCCCTGAGACTATGGTCGAAGCTTCTACACTGGTCCACATTTTTTTCTTTAGGAGTAGTCTTTGAGAAAAAACTGGTGAAGCTTTATGAGACAAGCGGTCGTATATATACCCTACGATCGGATTGAAATTCATCGAAATGAACTACCAATCCAAGCGCGCGTTACAAGCGGGTCGGTTTTTCTTCCAATGGGAAGAGAGTAGGGGTATGACGTCATTTGGGGTATAAAGACATGGCAGCGTTCGTAGGGGTTTGACTTGGAGCGGTATCATGGAAAGTACGAAGCCTATGAATTGGAGCGAGAGCACGATGTCATCGGTGAATCATATCTTTCACTTCCTACCGGAAGATTTTAATTTAGATTTTCTATCACAAGAATTTGAGTCTGAGACTGTTGCTGCTGCTGCTGTTGCTACACCACCACTTCCCTCTTTGCTGCCAGTGATGGAGGAATTTAAAAATAAGCAGCAGGAAGAAATGGAAATATTTTTAAAGAAACAGCGAGAGGATGAAGAAATGTTTCTTCAGCAAGAAGAAGAGGGGAGAAGAAAAAGAGAAGAACAACAACTAAGACAGTTAGAAGAGGAGAAGAATGAAGCACCGCTGCAAGAAGAGAGTCAGGAAGATAAAACGGTGAGTCTTCTCCAAGAGATTTTATCCGAGTTAAAATATTTGAGAAAGTTGTACGAATATTCTCTCACACAGCCCAAACGAAAAAGGACATCACGGGCTAAACATTCCAAGTCTACCACTACTAGTGAGATGCTACCACCACCACCACCACCACCATTCACTACTACAACTACTACCACCAAAGCAGCAGCAGCAGGAGGAATTGGACCGGGTCGTGGAAAAGGCTTACGACAATTGAAGTTGATCGTGTCCAGTCCATAAGTTTGTTTTAACCAAACAAACAAAACAAACACCCCAACGGTCCTTTTCAGGACCACCCAGATTTCTAGAAAAGAAATCAAATTGCCAAAAAAAATCAAGTAAAACTTAAAAATTTTACCCATTCCTTTTGGTTTTTGTGTGCGTGCGTGCGTGCGTGTATCATCCATACTCTAAAATAACAAAATAACACAAAAAACACTTAGTTTTTCTCTATTCTGGTGTATTCTCATTTTTTTTTTTTTTTACAAAATAATTCACCATAAACATCACACTCCAAAAAAAAGTTCATTGTTCAATGTCTGTTTCTCTTGTTCTTCTTGAATTTCTTCCCTTCGATAGGGATCAAGATCTTCACAGGAATCAAGGGTTCTTTTTCTTCATTCTCACTGTCTTCCAGATATCTCACTCTCTTCTTACTTTTTTGACGATATGTTCTTCTTCTTCTTCTAGGTTTGAAGATCCTTCGGCTTCCTCCCTCTCTGGTAGATTTTCTTTTTCTTGTTCTTTCTGAGGGCACTCCGAAGACCAATGTCCTTTTCCTTTACAATAATAACAAGTATCTTTCCTTTTGTCTCTCTTTTGGGTTTGTTGACGTTGTGGACATTCTGGAGCCCAATGTCCTTTCTCTTGGCAGATATAACAAGTATCTTGACTTTTATCTCTCATTGCTGTTCCTCGGCTTAGATAATCCCAATAATAGGAAGCATAATGTCCTTTCTTGGGGCATCGACCTCTTCTTGACTCTTCCATCTTTACAGTTTGAAAGTTCAATCCCAAAGACTGATTCTGAAGGTAAGAAGGTCTCTCTATATATACTCTCCTCTCTCTATATATAGGTACCTGTGTGAAACTGAATCAGTTTCAAAGTAAACTTCAAGATGAAAAGATCACGCCCAAACCATGAGAAACGAGAAGAAGAAGAAGAAGAAGAAGAAGAAGAAAAAGAAGAAGAAGAAGAAGAAACAAAGAGGCCACGGCGCCAAAGACATTCCGTACCGCCTGAAACACCACTCGCTAAACTACTAGCTCAAGTCCATGCTAGTGATTTCGAAGAGGAGATGAGTGAGCCTGAAACAAAAACTTCAAACCCGCCCAAAACAAAACCCACCACCACCAGAACCCCTGACCAAAAAAGACCTACAACCTTGGCTCCTCCTGAAAATTACTATCGGATTCGAGAGACGCAAAAAATAACCTCTCGAAAATTTAAAACTACAGCCTACACTCACACGGTTCACTTCAAAGACTTCAAGTCTGAAGTACCTCCCGAGAAAGCGGCGGGGTTCATTAGCGATTTGTGGGAATCTGTGTTACAGAACTTGAAACGCCAATGTGGAGCCAAAGAAGACGATCGATTGAGACTGGCCATCCATCACGACAATTTGAAGAGTCCTGTTTGGATTGAGTTCAGCACCCCGGCAGAATTAACATTAGACAAAGTCATGTTCAACAATCTAACGACAAGTTTACCATCACAGATGGAAAGGCTACACTTTACATGACACAGGTTGCTCCTCCTCGAGGAAGTGGACGAAGTAGGAAACCATTATTGGTGGACGATCTTCGCACTACCAAACGCAGTGTCGTCCAAATTGACAATGTCCAAGACCAGATGTGCTTGGCTAGGGCTATTGTGGTGGGGCGCACGTATGCCAACAAGAACTAGAGTAAAGAATGGAAAAGAGCCTGGGAGAGCATTCGAAAGTCTAACAAATCTAACAAACAACGAAAAGAAGCAGAACTCCTGTTGCAACAAGCAGGGATCCCTAAAGAGACCGTGTGTGGTATTTCTCAAATGCAACAACTTCAAGATGTTTTGGCTCCTCACTACACTTTGAAAGTTCACCCTCAAGAAGTGCGCGGAGATATGCTGTTTCGAGGCCCCGATTTCCCCGAGGGAAAATACATTCACCTCTATCACCACCAAGAACATTTCGATGCCATCACCAGTATCACTGGATTTTTGGGATACGGATACTACTGTGAGAAATGCAACCAAGGGTTTAACAGTCGAGAGCGACACACTCATTGCGGTCAGAGATGTCGGGGCTTTTTAGCGGACAAGCCATGCCTTCCTGAACAACACCAGATCCATTGTGAGACCTGTCGACGTACTTTTGTCAGTTCCTCTTGTTACCAACAGCATCGCAAGACACAAGGACACCAACAAAAATGTGCTTGCGACTTATTGAAATTGTGCTCCACGTGTGGACACCTGATTCGTACCAACGACCCTAAGAGCCACATTTGTGCTGGAAAGAAAAAATGTTCTATTTGCAAGCAGATTGTGAACTTTGATCACCAATGTTTTATTCAAAAGTTCGACAAGACAGAGAAGAAAGAATTAAAGAAGAACAAGAACCAAGTGGATTTCATCTTTTTTGATTTTGAATGCATGCAAGAAACAGGCATTCACATCCCTAATTTTTGCGTGGCTCATCGGGCTTGTGAGAAGTGCATTCAAGAAACGATTTACTTTCACTGTCCTCATTGTAGTCGGATTCCAGGAGGACGTGAAAATTCTTTCGTGGGGCCAACACTCTGTCCGAGTTTGCTGAATGGATTTTAGACCCCACCGACGACACTTGGAGCGAAGAAGACATTCAACGTTACGGAGACTGTCATAGGTATGCGACCGTCATAGCTCACAATTTTTCGGGATACGATGGACAGTTTTTGTTAAATTATTATTTGCAACAAGGTACCGAACGCCCTGAAGTCACCATGAACGGAAAAAAAACTAATCTACATGAAAGTAGGACAAGTGCAGTTCAAAGATTCTATGAGTTATTTGGCCATGCCTTTGAGTCGAATGCCAAAAACGTTTGGCATGACAGAAATGACCAAAGGCTATTTTCCTCACTTCTTCAACACGGAAGATAATCAACATGCCGTCCTACCTCATTTGCCTGACCTCCATGATTACGACCCCGACGGAATGCGCCCCGAACAGCGAAAAGCCTTTCACACTTGGTACCGCGCTCACCAGACCGATCCATTTGACTTTCAAGAAGAGATACTCAAGTATTGTCGATCCGATGTGGACATTTTAAGGCGTTGCTGTGGAAAGTTTCGAGAGTTATTTCTCGATCACGGAGACGTCGATCCTTTGAAAGATGCGGCCACCCTACCCAAAGCCTGTTCCTTAGTCTACAGGCAAACTTTCATGCCCGAGAACAAACTAGCCATCATCGACTCCAACACGACTCTCTTTGCTAGTCGTCAATATTCGGTCAAAGCTTTACGTTGGCTCCATTACTTGTGTCAAAAAGAAGATAAATGGATACAACATGCTAGAAACGGAGGAGGAGAAAAGAAGATTGGAGCTTATTCCGTGGATGGATTTGATTTAGAAAACCCGCACACGGTGTACGAGTTTCAGGGTTGCTTGTTTCACGGATGCCCTACCTGTTATCCTGATCGAGATATGAAAAGTCCTTATTCAGATTCTACCATGGAACAGTTGTACGACCGCACTTACCAACGACGACTTCACTTAGAAAGTCAAGGATACCAAGTGGTAGAAATGTGGGAGCACGAGTACGATGGACGTTTGAAAACCGATCCTGAATTTAAGAACATCACCGAAAGTTACGACGTGGCCGACATCGAACCTTTGGATCCGCGACACAGTTTATTTGGAGGACGAACCAATGCTACTCGCTTACTGTACAACGTAGACGAATCCCAAGGAGAAGAAATCAAATACATCGACGTGTGTTCGTTATATCCTTGGGTGTGTAAATATGCTCGTTTTCCCACCGGTCACCCTGAAATTTTGACAGAACACATCGACGTGGAACACATTCGTCAATACGAAGGATTGATCAAATGTAAAGTCTTACCCCCGACCGACTTGTACCATCCCATCTTACCTCACCATTGCCAAGGAAAACTGATGTTTCCTTTATGCCGGACGTGTGCCGAAACGTGCAACCAAGATCATCCCTGTCACCACACGAAGGAAGAATGCGCTTTAACAGGAACGTGGGTCAGCGCCGAATTGTTTCGAGCTCTGGATCGTGGATACCATTTGTTGAAAGTGTACGAAATCTGGCACTTTCCAACTACTGCACAATACCAAAAGGACGACGCCACGAATCATCCAGGCATTTTCTCGGGGTACGTCAACCAATTTTTAAAACTGAAACAAGAAGCCAGCGGCTATCCCTCGTGGTGTCAGACTCCCGAAGACCAAGTCCGATTCAAAGAAGAGTACCGTGACATCGAAGGCATCACTTTGGAAGACGTCGAAAAGAACGAAGGAAAAAGATCGTTTGCCAAAGTCATGCTCAGTTGTTTGTGGGGAAAAATGGCCCAACGTACGATCCTACCCAAGACCGAATACGTAACCGATCCTTATCGTTACTTTCAACTGGTGGACGACAAAAGTATACTAGTCAAACACGTCGAAATCGTCCGCGATGATTTGATCTTAGTCAATTTCGAAGAAGAACCCAAGTTTGTCAAACCTGACAAGTTTAGCAACGTAGTCATTGCCGCTTACGTGACCGCTCATGCTCGCTTGAAATTGTACGACGAAGCTTTAGAAGTCTTGGGAGATCGTGTCCTGTACTTTGACACTGACAGTTGCATGTACATCCATCGCCCTGGTTGCCCACACCCTACCATCCAAGGAGATCGTTTAGGAGCCTGGACAGACGAGCACCCTCAAGACACCATCCTGAGTTTTGCCAGCGGTGGCCCTAAAAATTACTGCTACCGATGCCGAGACCCGCAAGGACAACTTCACACCCAATGTAAAGTCAAAGGATTGACCCTTAACTATCGAACCAGTCGAGTGGTCAACTTTGAGGTTTTGAAAAATGCTTTGCTGTCTGGACAAGTGGAAGACTTTCGAGTGCACACGTTAGAACCTCACAAGATCGTACGGTTACCTAATCACCAAATTGTCAGTCGCCCTTTACAAAAAGTGTACCAAATCGTGTACCAGAAGCGAGTGAGACTTCCAGACCACACCACTTTACCTTACGGACACGCCGATCTACAATATAAAAAAGGGATCACTTCCAAGCCAAATCATTCATTGCAAATACAAGCGTCAACCTAGAAAGAAGAAAAAAATATGAGTAATTTTGTCATTCTCCCACCACAGATGAATAAGAATACTCATACTGCCACCCACCCACCAAGGGAGAAATCTAGTGGTGTGAATTCCAAGTGCCATCACGACTTGGAGTGCGATTCAGTGCCATGCGAGGAGACGGATTCCGTACGATTTGGCATCAGCGATTCACACGATCAGACGGATTCCGTACGCTTGGACACTGATGATGCTGGTCGTGTGCCTCACCGTCCCTCTAGAGATGCAGCACACCCTATACTTTTTTTTAATCGTACATATAATTGTCATACACATACCTACAGGAGTAAAGAATTGACGATACCTGTGGTTTTGCCTGGTTATTCCAAGTATGATAATCGACTCCAGACGTTCAAAGACAAGTGGCCTAAATATCTACTACAATCAACTACTGACAAAGCTTTAGCCAGATCTGGATTTATCTACTTGGGAGAAGGAGATAAAGTTCAATGTTTCAGTTGCGGTGTGAGACTTCACCAATGGGAGCCTACCGACTCAGCTTACATTGAACATGCCAGATGGTCTCCGCACTGTCAGTTCTTACCTTTAGTGGCCTCAGAAGAGTACGGGTACGATGAGCCAGATGCCAAGCAGAAGAAGTAACAACATGTCGGAGGATACTTTACAATGGTACATTCGTGGTTTACCTTTGGAGTTGCGAGTACACATTTACCAGTATTTTGTCAATCCTAGTTTAGAAGACCGCATTCGTAGTTTGCCTTTGAAGTTGCGAGAACGGATTTACCAAGAGTTTGTCAAGATTCAAGTGAAACGCAAACTCAAAGTCATTTCTCGAGCTGTACACTATGCTTACTTCCAAAGTATGAGAAGACTGATTTTGAGGAGATTGTATCGCTGGCACTACCTTGAAGAAGACTATCACAAAAGGTACCAACCTTGGGAACCTGGATATAAAAACCCGCCACCCAAGATACCCACCTTAGCAATCTCGCCCTATAAAGTCTCACCATGTCAGGACTGTGGTCTTCACTTGTGAAACGTATTCCGTGGAAGGAAGTCAACGATCGTGTTCAGACCTTAGAGGATTATAAAGACTTGATACAAGAACTGTTTCCATTGAATTTTGGACGCTATGCAGTGTGTGTCTTAGTGACTGCCTTTCTTGGATTTCGTTTTCCAGGACATTCGTTGTGGAGTATTTTTGAGGAACAGTGTTTGCCTTGGATTATTTTGGAGGACCCGTGGTTGTTTTGGACTATTTTGATGAACCATCAAAAACAATATGACCATTCATGCACCACCCTTAGTAGAGGATTATAAAGACTTGATTTTATCAGTACACGAAAGAAAAATTGTACTCAAAGTGTTGAGAGTGGTGATGAAAACAAGTGAGGTACCTACGTGTGAAGAAGACATTCGTCACACTTTATCTACCTTTCATACGTTTCAAGAAGTGTGTATTGCTAGTGAGTTACACCAACAACTTTTCAATTGGAAAAATGTACGTAACTGGAGAGGTCTTGGTTTCCATGCTTTGGCTACAAGAAGTGGCTCAGTTTGCCAAAGATCTGGCATGCTACTAAGTGTCCAAAAGTGAAATGGGAATGACTGAAAGAAGAAGAACCTGACACAACAGAGAAAGATGACCACACTGTTGTCCAAATTCAACCACCCTCTGAGGAACACACCCCTTCCTTACCGTCAGAGACATTTCATTCTTCCACCAAAACAAAGACGAACAGAAGATTGCCACCCCCAGTGCCTGAGCCTTCCATTCCTAGGACAGCAGAATGTTGTACATTCAATTGTTTGAACAGAACTTTAATTCTTTTAGTGGTAGCCTTAATCTTGTACATCACCATTTATTCCGTTTGCATTTTTGTCCTTCATGACTTGTAAAAAAAAATATGTTTTTGTTGGTTGTATTGGTTGTTTTTACAACAAAAAAAATAAATAAACGTGTATGAAACTTATAAAATGTCTTGGATCTTTTGTCTTCTTCTCAAAATTCTTCCTACCTCAGTCATGGCTACATCTTCTTCTGCCTCTACCTCTTCTGCTTCTTCTGTGGTCAAAGTGATTGACGAAAAGTTAGATCGTCAAAGTTGGGAAGTTTTGTATCTGCGCCATCCCTTTAACATGATGATTGCTGGACCGAGTGGTTCAGGTAAAATCGAATTTGTCAAACGTTTGATCGAACACAAATTTCATTTGTTCGATCGTCCACCTCAACGTATCGTGTGGTGTTACAAAGAGTCGCAACCGTCTTACACGTTATTGAAAGAAAGTCAAGGAGATGCCATTTCATTTGTAGAAGGTATCCCTCGCGAAGACGATGGGATCGTGTCTGACGTGAGTCAAACACATCTAGTCATCTTTGACGACATGTTAGGAGAAGACGAAGAAGAAATTAAACTTTGGTTTACACGAAAAGGACACCATCGAAATGCCAGTATCATTTACATTACACAAAATTTATTTCAACAAAGTAAAGCCCATCGTACCATCAGTCTCAATGCTCATTACGTGGTCTTATTTAAAAGCCCCAGAGACAAATCTCAAGTGCAAGTGTTAGCCAAACAGTTAGGCACTCCTTGGTTGAATTATGCGTACGACGATGCCACTCAAACACCTCACGAGTATTTACTCATCGACTTAAAACCGACCACTCCTGACTATTTGAGATTTCGTGCCCAATTGTTTCACCCTTGGTGTCAAGAAGGAGGTCCTGTCATTTACACGTCCCCTTCAGCCACACTCTGAAGAAAAAAAAAATATAAAAACATCCACTACGTCATTTCTGTCTCACAGTCTTCGAGATGACTTCCTTTCAATCTCATCCTCCGGCTAAATTGATTCGTGCCTTGTATGGCATCAGTCGCGAAAAAAATGCACAAGTCCGTGCTCATTTGTTAGAAGCTAGTCTTAAAGAAGTGTTACGATGGTTTACTTTGACGGCACGTCAATTGCTGCAAGGCATCATTCACATCCCTCATCAAACTCAACGTTTTTTTCAAAAACATAAAGGGGCGTTGTCACAACTAGCTGATCCTAGAATCGATTCAAGGACTAAAAGACAAATCATTTTAACCCCTGGTGGAAGCGGTTCTTTAGGAGGGGTCATGATTCGTTCCCCTTTGAAATGGGATCCTAATGCCCAAGCCAAAAAACCCAAAACACCGAAAAAAAAGAAGAAAAGCCCTAAGAAGAAGAAAACCACACAAAAAAGAAAAGCCCTAAAAAGAAGAAAACCTCTAAGAAAAAGATAACACCCACTGCCACCGCCACTGCAAGATGCCGAAAGAGAGGTACTGCTGCCAGGACGCAAACGTACACCCGCAAGACACCACCACCACGACAACCAGCAGTGACGAGGTCTCCTTCTCCTTTTGCGTCCACATCATCTTTGTCTTCTTCACCACCCTTCATGATGATGCCTGCCAAACCAGACCTAAGACAAGTGTTTCCTAATTTGATGCAAAAATGGAAACCTATTTCGAAAGTCACCACTTCGGGACCCTCGACATCGGCTGATTTGGCTATGGCAGCCGCCGCTAACAAAGTACCTTCCCCTAAAACCAAAGTCCAAGAAAGAACCGGCGTGTTACAAAGTTTAGTGGATTTATCCAAAGAAGAATTGAGACGATTTAGTCCCTTGAAAACACCTTAACGTCAAGTGAGGCCTGTCATGAAGATGGTACGTCGTACAGACAATCAGTGGAGACGTGTTCCAGTATAAAATAGAAGGGTGACCTTGTTTCTACCCACTAAAAAAGATGACCCCCAAACGTGCACACCACCACCACCACCACCAAAAAAAGAAGAAAAGCAAAAAAGGACTTCCACCTCGTCTGGCGAAACATTGGGACGTCTTGTCTGTCCTAACCAAATCCAATCCTCCCATGCGAAAGCAACTCATTCAAACAGCCCCCAAAGAAATCATCGATACCGTGTGTGAATGTTGTTTGAACGTTTTGAAAGGAACGGTACCTTTGTCCAAGACAGGAACAAAAATTAGGGAAACATCGGAACGTTCTTCGTCAAATGGTGAAAAAGAAAATACCTCTCCAGCAAAAGAAAAAAATGTTGGTGCAACGAGGAGGATTTCTACCTATGCTGTTAGGACCGTTGTTAAAAATAGCGGGTCCTTTGTTAGGAACAATTGCTGGACCCCTTTTAGGAGGTGTCATGCGATAACAAAAAAAAGAAGATAAAAAGGACACCCTTCTCTGGAAAGACCACGCCTTTTTGTACCTTTGGATGAAATGGAAGGACGAAAACTGACTTTAGTACCTTACAAACGATGGATGGAATTTCATCGTTGCAACGAACAACGGATACAACATTTACCACCCATTCCTAATCTCAACGAGATGTCCCAGTTACAACAAGAATTACAAGCTCTGATGGAACGAAGTGATTTGTCAGAAACAGAAAAATCGCAACGGTACGGTCAACTTTTGCAACGTCTGCAACTCTTTCACCAAAAACCTGTAGACGAAACAGCTCCACCCACTCTGAGAGATTTCAAAACCCTGATGAAAAGTGAACCTAAAGTTACCTCCACCACTAAAACAGACACCGCCACGGGGATGACCGTGAAAGAAGAAGAAGAGTTACAAACTCCACCTCTTGAAAAAAAAAAAAGTTAGCCACACCGGGTTGGATAAAAAAGATCATGTCTACCCCATTGCCATCAAAAGTGAAAAAGGAAGAAGTGAAGACAGAAGTCAAAACAGAACCGATGACCCCTGTTCAAACAACATCCTCCTTTACACCAGTGGCTCGTCGGACACGTAAAGCATTGCAATCCAAAAAGATACCTCACGAAGAAAAGAGCATTGGTACTTGGTTGACTTATTGAGGAATCAAACCATGGAGAAACTTTTAGCTACCATTTATTACAATCCTGGCCGTGCTGCTGGTTACGGAGGAGTTCAAAAATTATATCGAGCTGCCAAAAGTAAATTGAAAAGTGTACGTTTGCCAGAAGTACGACGATGGTTACAAGAACAATCGACGTACACGTTACACAAACCCATTCGACGCAAATTTTCTAGAAGTCCAACCCAAGTGGAAGGCATCGATCATCAATGGCAAGCCGATTTAGCCGACGTCTCTCATTTGGCCACCTACAATCGTGGTCACAAATATTTGTTTTGTGTCATCGACGTGTTTTCCAAATTTGCTTGGGTCGTGCCTTTGACATCTAAAATCAGTACCGAATTGGTACGTGCCTTAAAATTGGTCTTGAAACAAAGTGGTCGCCACCCTTTACGATGGCAAGCTGACAAAGGCACCGAATTTCTAAACCAAGCTTTTCAAAAAGAATTGAAACAAAGACAGATTCATTTTTTTACTACCGAAAATCCTGAAACCAAAGCCAGTATCGTGGAACGTTTTCAAAGAACTTTGAAAGAACGCATGTGGAAATATTTTACACATCAACACACTCTCAAGTACATCGACGTGTTACCTCGTTTGGTCAAAGTGTACAATCAATCGTACCATCGAAGCATCGGATGTGCCCCCGAAGAGGTCAGCCCTGAAAACGAAGTGACCGTGTTTGATAAATTGTTTGGTACACCCCAGAGGAGCAGACCACCACCACCTCAGAAAAAAACCTTGCTGGAGTTGAAGACGGGAGATTGGGTTCGCATCGGAAAAACCAAACGCACTTTTGACAAAGGTTATTTACCCAACTGGACCACCGAATCGTTTCGTGTCACTACACCCGTGCGTGGACGTAATCGTCAGTCTATAAATTGGAAGACATGCACGGTGAAGTGCTCAAAGGAACATTTTACTTGCCTGAGTTACAACGAGTGACGAAAAAAGAAGACGCCTTGTACGACATCGAAAGCATTCTCGAACAAAGAAGACGCAAAGTAGGCAAACGTCGAGTAGAAGAAGTCAAAGTACGTTGGAAAGGATATCCTCCTAGTTTTGATTCTTGGATTGCTGCTTCCCAAGTCGTCGACTATAAAAAGAAAAAGAAGAAGTAACCTAACATGCCATTCAACACAACCACGACCTCGACTCCTTCGCAGAGTTCTTCTCTTCAAGAATTACAAAAACAACCGCTCTGGGTGTGGTGCGGAGAACGTGTGCCTAAAAATCCAATCGTCTTTTTCTGCCAAATTTTTGTAGTGTATTGTGTCATCGGAGCAGCTATTGCCAATTTGAGTTTGCAACAAGGAGACAAACAATTGTGGACCATTTTACTTAGCAGTTGCATCGGTTATCTTCTACCCAGTCCCTCTTTGAAATTTACGACGACGACGGACAACAGTCACCACAACAACGGTAGTACGACCAACGCCAGTCCACCTTCTTCTTCCAGTCACCATAATAGCAGTCCTCTTTTAGAACCCTTTGAACATCCTTTGAACTCGAGTGGTGACTCCTCGGAGACCAAAACCACTTTAGACCTACTATGAATGACCAATTTTATTTAACGTTACCCAGCGACAGTTCCATGGATGTGTTTCCCAACAACAAATTATGTTGTTTCACGGCCAAATTACCTCAGGCCATCCAATTGGATCACGACGCTCATTGGGAAGTGGCTTTGGTAGAAATCATTCATCCTACGCAAATCAAGAATGTGTCTGGAATTCAAACCGTTTTTGACGTAGCAATCTATAACGAAAAAGTGCAAAAAGAGTTGGACACCAACGATCCTGAAATTGGGGAAAAAATAGGTACACAAAGGGGTATTCCTCCCTACTCGACCTATCGCATGAGAATTCCTGAAGGATATTATTTTAGTGCTCAACATTTGGTGGAGACGATTGCGGCCGTCTTCGAAGCCCAATTTGGCAAAGCCTTGGAAAAAAACAAAAATGGGTAGAGATCAAATACCATCCTGTGGCACGCCGTTTCGTCTTGCAATTTTTGAAAGGGTATGGGGGGAAGCCATTCGACGACAAAGTTGACAAAGAAAACTTTCAGATTCACGAAAGAAAATTCATGACCATCGCTTTTTCTGCTGGGTTGTTTGATATTTTGGGTGGAAATAAAAGCTATCATGGTGATCGAACAATCCACACCAACACAGATTTCAGAGAGGCTTTTCGTACCCCTATCGAATTGAACGTTGGACTGAATTTAATGTTTGTGTACTCCGATGTGGTGGAGTACAACGTGGTGGGCCACACAGCCGCTCCCTTACTGAGAGTCATTCCTTTCAAAGTGGATACTGCTGCTGGTGCGTACGAAGAAGGTGGAAACACGTTTCACGTTCACCGTGAATTTGTACATCCTCATTATCTTCCAGTCAGTAAATCGTATTTTGACAGTGTCAACATTAGTATAAAAGGAGATTTGGGACAAGATGTGCCATTCATTGACAAAGGAAAAGTCACGGTGAAACTACATTTTCGAAAAAAGTTCTCTAATGAATTGTAACTGGCCCAAACAAAAAAATGTATCCAGTGTACCGAGGAGTGGCTCGACAACGAGGACATGGTTTAGGAGATATGTTAAAATCGGCTTTTCGGACGGTAGCCCCTATTTTGAAACCGATGGTGACTCGAGGATTCCATGCCTTAAAAGATGCCGCTTTGACGCAAGGAAAAGAATTTTTGCAAAACGTCCTCATTGACAAACAAAATCCTAAAGAAGCCTTTATGAGAGCAGGCAAAAATGTGTTGATGAACACTGGCAAAGATCTTTTAGGTCTCCGAGAGAATCCTGTAAATTCGCTTCACGCTTCAGGCCCTGGCATTACTTCTTCCTCCACTTCACAGCAAGGACAAGGCAGTAAGAGACGACGTCGAAATCCCTTCAGAGTTCACAAAAAAAAACCACACGGTGGTTCAAAAAAGAATAAGAAAAGAAGAACAGTCAGAGAATTAGACGTGTTTGATTATTAACTGTGATAAAATGATGCACCGAGATTCTTGCGAATGTACCAAGTCAGAACTGGATATGTTTACCATGCCTCCTACCATGATGACGATGCAAGAATCCCAATGGGTGGAATTTCATCCTGTATCGTCTTTGACGGATTCAGCTCCTATCGAATTTGAAATCAAAGGACAAACCAAAGATTACATCGATCTGAATAACAGTTACTTGTACTTGAAACTCAAAGTGGCCGAAACGAAGGATGGTGCCCCTCCAGATGCCGATGACCTAGTAGCACCCGTCAATAATTTCATGCATTCCTTGTTCAGCGGAGTGGATTTGTACTTGAATAACAAACTGGTCATCAGCAGTTTGGATACTTACCCTTACCGTGCTTACTTGGAAAATCTCTTGACGTACGGAAAAGAAGCCAAGAACACTCATCTGGATGCTTCGATGGTCTGGAAACCTGACACCGCGGGAACGAGAAAGGAAGGGGCTCCCCCTAATACAAAGATTGTTGATATCTTCAACGACACACTTCCGACTGTACCTGCAAAGGTTACGAAGGCTGGTGACGATCTCACTGAAAATATAACTCCAATGCCCGTCGAGAGAAAATCAGAGGGCAAAGTTTAGAACTGATGGATCGTTTGCATTTGGACATGTGGTTGCAAGACAAGTATTTGTTGAACGGAGTAGATGTACGCCTGAGACTGAATAGCAGTAGTACCGCTTTCCATTTGATGATCGCTGGTGACGCTCACCTGTGGAAAACCTTCATCCAAGAAGCCAGACTTTACGTGCGACGTGTAGAAATCTTACCTAAAGTAGCCAACGACATCAGTCAAACCTTGAGCAGAACCACTGCCAAGTATCCTATGCGACGCGTGGAAGTGAAAACCTTTACTATTGGCACTGGAGCCCAATCCAAAGTCGAAGATCACGTCTTCCAAGGACAGCTGCCCAAACGTTTGCTGATTGGCATCGTCAAAAATTCAGCCTTCAATGGATCCACAAAGAAAATCCGTTCAACTTCAAGCACTTTGACGTCAAAAAGATAGAAGTCAGTCGAGATTGCAAGGCAATGTGTACCAGACCTTTTGAACCTGACTTTACCCAGAAAAATTACTTGCGATCTTACTTGAGTCTGTTTGAAGCCACATGACAGTTAGGCACCAACACCAGCCACGGCATTTCGTACCAGGATTATGCAGGAGGGTATGCTTTGTGGGGTTTTTATTTCACTCCTGACCAAGGCAGCGACGAAGGACATTTCCACCCTATAAAATCAGGCCCGCTTCGTGTGGAACTTCAGTTTGCAAATCCTCTACCCGAGACAGTGAAAGTCGTCTTGTATGCAGAATTTGATAATACTCTAGAGATCAACAGTTTGAGAGAAGTGATTCTAGACTATTAGAAGAAAAGAAAAAAAGATGCAGCACATAGAAGAAGAACCTATGGAGATAGATGAGGGATTTTGTGAAGTTCAGCAGTCACAAACTACTACGAATTATGATGATGACGAAGTCATTCATTCAGTACCTTGAATAGAAAAGAAGAAGAAGAAGAAGAAGAAGAAGAAGAAAATAATCCTCTTCCAAAGTTTACTGGATTTATGGCTTGTCGATGGCCTGAACAAGAAAAACATTTAGTCTCCTGTTATGCTAAGGAATTGACTGAAAGAATTAACAGCTTGACCCGAGAACATTGTCATGGATGTCAAATCGATCCTCCCAGTCAGAAACAACACGACCAATGCTTGATGATGACAGGCGAAGAAAAATTGGACGAATATTTGGAAGAGGCCTGGTCTCAGATCTCGGAAGAAAAGGTGTTGAGACAATGGTATAAAGACTTGCAGGATTCTTCTTCACCTTCACTCACTCCTCTGGAGATCCGACGCATCGAAGGTCTCATTGAACAGAGTACAGAAACTATCCGCCGTGAATATTCGTGGAATAACTTGACAAAACCATTCAAATTTAAAGTCAAGTGTGAATTGATGACTCATTATTTCCTGTGAAGAAGAAAAAAAATGGATACCAGGGAACTTCATTACCTGTTGACTCGCAGTTCCTACACTTCTTCTTGGAATCCTGTGGTGTGTGCTAAAGATGAACTACCTCATCGCAAACCTAAAGACGTTCATGCCTATGTCATCGAGCAGGAGCCCATTGGGTAGCTGTGTACTTTCCCAACGATCACAATGGTGGTGGTGTGGAATTTTTTTATTCTTATGTATTACCTCCTTTGGAAGACGACATCATCGAGTTTATGAGAAGAAATGCCGTCTCTACTCGATTCAATAATGTTCGATTACAAGGATCGGATTCTATGGTGTGTGGACAATATTGTGTACATTTTCTTCATCAACGCAGTCTCGGATATTCCTTAGAACATTTAGTGACTTTTTTTGATAGAGACTATGCTCGAAACGATGCTAAAGTAGAACGATGGTTTTGTGAACGTTATGGTTATCTCTTGTCTTTAGCTCAGAAACGTAGTGTGCATCAGAATGATGTAGATGTAGAAAAGTGGAAGTTTAGTTTACCTTCCCAACGTTGTCAACCCTGTAAATACGTTCCTGTTTAATATCTTGTTGATTGTTATTACCTTTTTATGTTAGAGAAGCTTCTTCTTGTTGTTCATTAAAAAATGTTCATGGTTTGAAAAAAAAATATGGTGTTGTGTGTTTTTTTTTATATTGAATTTCAATCAATAATTATGTTCTATCTCTCTCTTTCTATCGATCTGAAGTTACCCCTCCCCTCTATCTATTATCTCACTGTCAATCTGAACACCATGTTTTCTATCGCGTCCGCGCGTTAAGCATATAAAGCGGTGCATTGGCCAGTGTAGTCATTCTCGTTGACTCGTCAAGATCTCAACAGTTCAAGAAGATGGCAGCAACAAAGATTACTAAACTGAATGAAGCTATGGTGAACATTCAGAGGGTGAAGAATCATTTGATGGAGACCAACCCTGAGAAAAAGACGATGACGTTCATTCAAATGGTTCATGATCTGGTGGAAGAAGTCCTGAGGGAAGAAATACTTCGGGAAAGAACAGAATGGGAGGAGAGACAAAGACTACAGCAGCAACAGCAACAGCAACAAAGACAACAACAACAACAACTCTTGCAGTCCATGAAACTACCCGACGGAGGAGAAGTCAGCTGTAAGATAGACTGCGATGAGTTTGCTTTCTCTTTTACCAGAAAGAGAGCACCTTGCCTTAAAGCTGTGAGACCGGTGGCTAAACGTGGCCGCCCTGCTGGAGCTGATGCTACCGCTACTTCAGCCAAAAGAAGTTAAACATAACTTCTTAAACACCCCAACGGCCCTTTTCAGGGCCACCCCAATCTCTAGAAAAGATAACTACTCTCAGATTGCCATATATATATTTGTGTTTGTATGTTTGTATGTTTGTGTTAGCCCACCAAACAAAAAAAAACCTTTTCCCTTGTATGTTTGTGGTGTGTGTTTGATATAAAAAAAAATTTGTTTTTTAAAAAAAATAGTGTGGTTTGTGTTTGGTTTATAAAAAAAATAAAAAAAATAAAGAATGGATTGTATGTTTGTGGTGTGTGTTTGATAAAAAAAATAAAAAATAAAATAAAAAAAATGGATAGTATGTTTGTGGTGTTACGACTCTATGGTCTAAGAAAAATGTAACAGAAAGAAAGTGAAACCAACAAATCATGTAAAAATCAACAAGCAATTTATTACTAGATAATTAAAATGAAAAAATCAAAAAGTCACTTACAGTAATGTGTTTTGAAATCCTAATAATCCAATAAGAATGATTGTTCTAATCACAAGTCCTAAATATAGAATGTTCCAAATTCACGGATGTGTCCTTGAATGTTATTATGTGCCAATGGTCTCCAAAGTCCTGATGTACTAGAAATCTTGATGTGCTGATGTCAAAATGAAGTATTCCAAAATCTCTGAATAAGTTCACATAAATTCCAAAATCATCAATTAAAAATCCAAAATCCAAAAGTTTATGAGCACTGTTATAATCCAATGAATATTTAAAATAATTCCTCTCTTAGAATTTGGAATAAATTTTCACAACTGTAATAGCTCTTTACAAGACTGATGGTAATGTCAAAACTGAAAAAATGTCCACCAAACATGATATATATAAAGATTGGTCACATGACAGAATGTTCTAGAATGTGAGTCATCTTAATGGAATTCTAACTGTAAACAAAATTCAACCTTGACCTTCAAATTGAGAAAACATATTGATCAAAACAACCTAATTCAAGGACACTAGTTATACATGTTTTTCCTAATAAACATAAAGATTTAAGCAAATATTAAAGTGAAGAAACATTTATAATTTCCTAAAATATATATAATATTATATAAACATCATACATAACACCTCCCCTCATAAAGAAAAAGAAAGATTTATATAAAAAAGCTTTCTTTTGAATATACATCTAATACTATAATAACCAAAATTACATAAGAACATGTTTTATGATACTGGACTTAATTACATCAAGCAATATTACATTTCTAGGCACGTGAGAGTGCATCTGCAATCACATTGTCTTTTCCCCTGATGTGTTTGATGTCAATGTTATATTTCTGCAATATCAAACTCCATCTCAACAATCTCCGATTTTTATCTTTCATTTTGCTGATGAAAGTAAGGGGATTGTGATCACAGTACACAATAATTGGAGAAAGAGCTGAGGTGACATACACTTCAAAATGCTGTAAAGCCAATATCAAAGCTAAACATTCCTTCTCAATTGTGGAATAATTTTTCTGGTGCTTGTTTAGTTTTTTAGAAAAATAACACACAGGGTGATCCACACCACTTTTGTCTTCCTGAATCAATACTCCACCAACCCCTACATCACTTGCATCAACAGATAATTTAAATGATTGGCTAAAATTTGGTGCAGAAAGAACTGGTGCATTCTTAAGCATGGCCTTTAACTTGTCAAAAGATTCCTGACACTTGTCAGACCAATAAAATTTGGCTTTCTTACTCAATAAACTTGTCAAAGGTTCAGCAATTTTGGAAAAATTGGAACAAAATTTCCGATAATATCCAGCCATACCTAGAAATCGCATCAGTTGCTTTTTACAAATTGGAACTTGAAATTCAGAGAGAGCTTTGACCTTAGCTTCTATAGGTTTAACTTGACCTTGTCCCACAATATGTCCTAAAAATGTGACACAAGCATGGCAAAACTCACTTTTGCTCAAATTAATTGTCAGATTCGCATCGCTGAGTCGATCAAAGAATTTTCGAATGGTTTCCAAATGATCTTCCCAGGTGTTGTTGTAGATAATGACGTCATCGATATAAGCGTCACAATTATCAAGACCAAATGTTATCATGTTCATCAGACGTTGAAACGTTGCAGGCGAATTTTTCATTCCAAACGGCATGACTTTATATTGATAAAGTCCATCTGGAGTTACAAATGTTGAAATTTCTTTTGCCCTTTCCGTCAGTGGAATTTGCCAGAATCCTTTTAAAAGGTCAAACTTGGTGACATATTCCGCATTTCCAATTTTATCAATGCAATCGTCCATTCTTGGGATTGGAAATGAATCAGTTTTGGTGACACTGTTGACTTTTCTATAGTCAGTACACATACGGAATGTATTATCTAGCTTGGGAACAAGAATACATGGTGAACTCCAGTTACTTTTACTTGGTTCTATGAAATCATTCTCCAGTAGATACTGAATTTCTTTCTTCAGATAGTTCTGTTTGCGAGGATTCATCCTATAAGGATGCTGTTTCACATGCGCAGAATCTACAATGTCAACGTCATGATAAATTTTATTTGTTCTTGTTGGAACATCAGGAAACAAGTGCTCATAGTCATGTAATAGCTGTTTTAGTTCATTTCTTTCCTGTTGTTGTAGATGTGAAAGTTTCTGGTCTAGGTTGTTCAATATTTCTGAATTCCGAAGATTGGTTATACCAGAGTCACTATAGTCTGATTGTATTCCATCGTTGATATCTTCACTGTGTGGGACAGGTACAACTAAATTAACAGAATAATTAGCTGAGCTATCTCTGTCAAAATATTCCTTTAACATATTTATATGACAAAGTTGTTTCTGTTTTCGTCTCCCAGGAGTGTTAATGATATAATTAAAGTCATTTACTTTCTTTTCAATAGTATAAGGACCATAAAATTTAGCCTGAAGAGGATTTTGAGCTATGGGCAAGAGAGCCAGAACTTTGTCACCAGGTTTAAAACTCCTTTCCTGTGAATTTCTGTCATACCTTAATTTCATTTTTGACTGAGTAGTGTGAAGATTAGTTCTTGCTACTTCACAAGCCTTTGACAACTTGTATTTGAAATCAGAGACATAATCAAGAAGATTAATCTTTGAGTCTTCATTTGAAAGAAGTTTCTCTTTCAATAATTTCAATGGTCCACGGACAGTATGACCAAAAACTAGTTCAAAGGGACTAAAACCCAACGACTCTTGAACTGATTCCCTAACAGCAAACAACAACAAATGAACACCCTCATCCCAATCCTTTTCTGTATCAAAGCAATATGATCGAATCATATTCTTCAAAGTTTGATGAAATCTTTCCAAAGCACCTTGACTTTCAGGGTGATAGGCAGAAGATTTAAACTGTTGGATGCCTAATTCATGCATAACTTGTTGGAAAATTCCAGACATAAAATTTGACCCTTGATCTGACTGGACAGATTTGGGAAGGCCAACAATTGTAAAAAACTTCACCAAAGCTTTCACAATAGTTTTAGTTTTTATATTTCTCAGAGGAATTGCCTCTGGAAATCTTGTAGATGCACACATGATGGTCAACAAGTATTGGTTGCCTGACTTGGTTTTAGGTAAAGGACCAACACAGTCTACTATTATTCTACTAAATGGTTCATCAAATGCAGGAATAGGTTGTAAATGAGCCTTAGGTATTTTCTGATTGGGTTTTCCTAACATTTGACAAGTGTGACAAGATCTGCAGTATTTAGAAACATCACTTTTGAGTTTCGGCCAATACAAATGATTCAAGATCTTGTGATAAGTCTTACGGACTCCTAAATGACCAGCCAAAAGAGTTTCATGGGCTAAATTAAGAATTTCCTGTCGATATGACTTAGGAACAACAATTTGATAGCTCACTGACCACTCGTCACCAGCGGGTACATCAGGTGGTCTCCATTTCCTCATAAGGACCCCATTTTTCACAAAGTAACACACTGGAACTTGTGTGGCTTCAGTTTCACTAATAGCCCTCTGAAACAAACAAGATATCTCGGGATCTTGCTCCTGTTCAACGACAAGGGATTGTCGTTTGTCATCCTGATTAGAACAAAGAGAATGAGTTGCCAAAAGAGGATCACTGTGATCAATACCGTTTGATTGATCAATACCTGAGGAAAAAGTGACCTCATGAAAAGACTGACCAATACATGTGTCAGCTAAAGGAATAATATCCTGATCAACATCACTCTCAAGAGCTCTTTTTGCCATAGCTCTAGTAACTGCACAAGCAGGGTACAAATCAGGGATTTCAGTTTCGACAGGATCAACTTTCTGATCCAAACAAGGCTTGTCAGTTACAAGTGGATTAACCACAACCATATCTCCAGCTAGGTCATTGCCTAGTAATAAATGAACACCCTCTATGGGTAAAGAAGTCACTGCCCCAACAGTCACAGGTCCAGAAACTAAGTCTGATGCCAAATTTACACAATGAAGAGGAACATTTACAAAGCCGCACTCTACTCCCTGAACAAGAACACTTTCACTTGAAGAAGACTCCTCAGACAAAGGCAAAGTACCTGATAATAAAAGACTCTGAGAAGCTCCAGTGTCCCTTAATATTTTAATTGGGATAGGTTTGGCAGAATCACCAATAAGTGATATAGAACCTTCTGACATGAATGGTTCATAAGCCTCCAAAATAGAATCAGACGGGGGTTTGTTTGACCCAACAAATGTATTGCTTTTAATACAAGACCGTGACCTTGACCTCGTAGAAATAAGAGCATTTGGAAAAGCTCTGTCTTTACTCTGTTGCTTATTTTTCAACTTGAAGCAATCAGAAATAACGTGCCCTTTCTTTTTACAATAAGTGCACGTAGGAAGAGATAAGGATTTCTGATCAGTCTTATCAGATGTTTGATTCCTAACAGTTGTGCTGTTGTGAAATTTGGAAGTACTCGAATGAGATTGAAATGGTTTTTTACCAGAAAACTGCTGAGAGGACGACTTATTGCCAAATGAAATTTTGTGAGTCAAGGAATAATCATCAGCTATACGAGCAGCATTTTCCAAAGTTTCCACATTCTGCTCGTCAAGATAGGTTTTAACATCACTATGGATACACCTCTTGAACTCTTCAATTAATACGAGCTGTCTGAGGTTATCATAACCTTGATCAACTTTCTTGGCTGAGCATCACCTATCAAATAGCTGTTCTTTTTCCCTTGCAAATTCAACATGAGTTTGTCCAGTTTCTTTTCTACAATTCCTAAACCTTTGTCGATATGCCTCTGGTACCAACTCATAAGCTTTCAAGATGTACTCCTTAACCACATCATAATCAGTGCTCTGTTGTACTGACAGTGAAATGTAGACTTCACGAGCTTTGCCAATAAGTACACTCTGTAACAACAAAGTCCAATGCTCTCTGGGCCATTTCAAGTTTTCAGCTATTTTCTCGAAATGAAGAAAGTATTTATCTACTTCTTTTTCCTGAAAAGGGGGTACTAACCTAACATATCTAGTAACATCAAAACCTGAACTTGTATTTAAAGGAGTGGAGTGTGCTCTGTTTGCCAGTTCTAATTCTCTTAACTTAAATTGCATTTCCCTTTCTTCTCTTTGCATCTGCATCTGCATTTGTATTTGTCTATCTTCTTTCTCTCTCTCCATCTGTATCTGCCTCTCTTCTTTCTCTCTCTCCATCTGTATCTGCCTCTTTTCTTTCTCTCTCTCTCTCTCTGAATCTGAAGCTTTGCCAATTCTAAATCAATCTGGTTCTTTAACTCTAATTCCCTTGATTTCCTGTCAGAACCAGATACAGGCTTTCTCTTCAAACTTAAAGCACTATTTTCAAAAATTCCCTTTCCTAGTAAATATTGAATTAAAATAATCTTTATTTCCTGTTTTGTCAATGATACTTTTGCCTCAGATAGACTGTATTTTCTGGCAAGCTCGAGCAACTCATCCTTTCTCATGCACTCTAACCCCTCCTGGGTAGGTTTTGAAATGAAATTCTGAACATTAGATGCCATTGTAAATGCTTGTTGGTTTCACACAAAAAAAAATTTCTCTATTAAAAAATCTTTGCCAAAGACAAAAAAAATTCTCCGAGACAAAATCAATATGAATTTCAAAGATAAATTTAATATCTCTAATATGCTTTAAAGAAATTCAAATCCCGGACGAGCCCCCAATTTCTGTTACGACTCTATGGTCTAAGAAAAATGTAACAGAAAGAAAGTGAAACCAACAAATCATGTAAAAATCAACAAGCAATTTATTACTAGATAATAAATATGAAAAATCAAAAAGTCACTTACAGTAATGTGTTTTGAAATCCTAATAATCCAATAAGAATGATTGTTCTAATCACAAGTCCTAAATATAGAATGTTCCAAATTCACGGATGTGTCCTTGAATGTTATTATGTGCCAATGGTCTCCAAAGTCCTGATGTACTAGAAATCTTGATGTGCTGATGTCAAAATGAAGTATTCCAAAATCTCTGAATAAGTTCACATAAATTCCAAAATCATCAATTAAAAATCCAAAATCCAAAAGTTTATGAGCACTGTTATAATCCAATGAATATTTAAAATAATTCCTCTCTTAGAATTTGGAATAAATTTTCACAACTGTAATAGCTCTTTACAAGACTGATGGTAATGTCAAAACTGAAAAAATGTCCACCAAACATGATATATATAAAGATTGGTCACATGACAGAATGTTCTAGATTGGTCACATGACAGAATGTTCTAGAATGTGTGTCATCTTAATGGAATTCTAACTGTAAACAAAATTCAACCTTGACCTTCAAATTGAGAAAACATATTGATCAAAACAACCTAATTCAAGGACACTAGTTATACATGTTTTTCCTAATAAACATAAAGATTTAAGCAAATATTAAAGTGAAGAATCATTTATAATTTCCTAAAATATATATAATATTATATAAACATCATACATAACAGTGGTGTGTTTGATTTTTAAAAAAAGTATAAAAAAAATGGATTGTATGTTTGTGGTGTGTGTTTGATTTTTTAAAAAAGTATTTAAAAAAAATGGATAGTATGTTTGTGGTGTGTGTTTGATTTTTAAAAAAATATTTTAAAAAATCGATAGTATGTTTGTGGTGTGTTTGATTTTATCAAAAGTAGTTTCTTTTAGGTCCGCGCCTTGGGGGTAAGGGGTGATGGAGTGCAAAAATCCGCGAAGCCTAGAATGACGTCAGAAGAATGACGTCAGACGCGGGGTACTGGGGTGATGATTTTTTTGGTTTTTTAGGTGTAAGGGATGTTTTCCTTCACGTCCGCGCTTCTAGTATATTAAAACAACACCTTCCCCGATATAGCTACCCAGTTTACTTGTCAAAAATGAACAAGATAGAAACAACGCGTCAAATTAGAGTTCATCTCGAGGTGGCGTGGCACCTCCTCCAAGACTTGGAGAAGAAGGAGGAGAAGAAGGAGGAGAAAAAGGAAAAGAAGATCCCTATTAAACAGCATTGGATAATGGAAGAAGAAGATAAAGAAAATTGGGATCCGGAAGCGGACCCTCCTCCATTTATCCTTAAAAACAACAACAAGCGCTGCATGCTGTAGAAACCTTGAGGGGAAGCTGTCCCGCTTGTCGGGCAAAGCCTGGGAGGTGCCCGCACCTCCTCTAGGTGAACTCTAAAAAAAAACCATTACTCAAGAAAAGATTAATTTTCGTATATCATTGCCATAGGTATGTGTATGTGTATGTGTTTGTATAGAGTGTGTTTGATAAAAAAATAAAAAAAATAAAAAAAAGGATAGGGTGGTGTGTGTTTGATTTTAAAAAAATTTTAAAAAAAAATAAAAAAGGATAGTGTGGTGTGTGTTTTGTTTGTATGTATGTTTTTTGGGGAAAAAAAGGGCATGTTTTCCTTCACGTCCGCACTTCTAGCATATAAAGCAGCGCCTTCCGCAATTGCACCATTCACACTTCAACAGAAGAATGAATAGCATTGACTTGTTACAAGAAGCTTGGGATATGATGGTGGGTGTGGAGTCGTTGATGGAAAGGTTGGAATGTTGGTGGATATATCCTGCCACCAAGCCATATGTCACCAGCCAACTAGCGGCTCTTACTTCAGTGAGAAGGTTGGTGAATGATGTCTTGGTGGAGGAAAGACAAAAAACTTCTTCATCTTCTTATGCTCCTTGTCGTGTGGGCTTTATCAAAGCAGCCCTCGACTTACTGGATGGAGTGGAATACTTCCTGCACCAAGTTCAGGAAGATTGTTATATCTATCCACCCACCAGTTGCGTCAGGCGTGAAGAGATAAATCTTCACACGACAAAAATATTATTAAGAAAAGTTTTAGAGCAAGAAGTAGCCCACATTAAAATCTTGTGGGCTCTCGAAAGAAGTAAGAAAGAACAAGCTAGGAAAGAAAAGGAATTCCAACGCCTGAATTTAAACTGGATGAAAATCCAGGAGAAGTTCAGGCGCATGGAACATCCGGACTGGCTACCTGATCCACCAACACTCCCAAAGAAGAAAAAGACTCACAGCACCACCTTCCTAGGCTTCTTCACACAATGTCGGAGAAGGAAAAAGTAATCCTCCTCCTCCAACGGCCCTTTTCAGGGCCACCCATTAATCAAGAAAAAATTAATTTTCCCATGATTGCCTACCCTGTTAAAATTCCCGTACGACCCCGTAGTGCCACCCCAATGTTAAAATTCCCGTAAGACCCCGTAGTGTCCCCGCCATGTTAATTTCTCGTATGACCCCCATAAAGTCCCCAATGTTAATTTCTCGTATGACCCCATAGTGTCCCCGCCATGTTAAAATCCCATAGGACCCCATAGAGTCCCCGCCATGTTAAAATCCCATAGGACCCCATAGAGTCCCCGCCATGTTAAAATCCCATAGGACCCCATAGCGTCCCCACCGCCCTCAACACTCCCCATACACTACTAACCTTCTTATACTTTTCAGATAGCAACAGTTTAAAAAAAATTAAAATCATTTGTCGTTTGCATTTCACTTGAATATGTACAAAGTCTCTGTAAGTGCGTTATCGCACCTCCAAAGGTAAACTACAAATTCTCTCTTCTAAAGTATCCACGAGAATCATATTCTGGACCGACCAAGGTATTTTGATTTGTGATTCTCGATGAACTTGTGGTATCCAGGCTTGTTTGTGATTGCATCGATGATGTGCACATGAACGGCATCGCTTTCGATAGTAGAGTGACAAGACCGTGCTGCTTTAGTGAACATCTGGTTTGACGAATGATTGACTAATGCTCTATGTTTAATTTTAGACTCGCGGAAAGGGTCGCACACCAGCATTATCTTTTATTAAGTGTTTAGGTGGTCGCACACCATTAATTTCATCTATAGTTAGTCGTGATCGCAATTTACTCATTTTTACACATAATTATATTGCATTTTGCTGGTTCCACAGTACTCGTTGTCATCAGTACTCAGGTTAAATATTGCTGACGTTAGTTCGTGTTTGACCACAGGTAGCACACCATTCATTATTATCTTGAGTGAGTCAGACTCGCACTCCCCCTTTTTAATTCATTATAATACAGTGTGTTGCTGGTTTCAGAGAACTCAAGTTAAGTATTGTTGATGTTGATAGTGTTTAACCACAGGTCTCACGCCACTCATCATTATCATGAATACCATACAAGGCAGGTGAGGTATTGCTTTTATTACATTGCATTTGACTTAAGATCTCATGCCAATAAACAATATTATAATCATCATTTTTATTATTGTTCCTTGTTTTCAGATATTTTTTTTGCAGCAATATGTCTCAGAGTGTGAGTAAATGTAGTCATAAAAAATCCCCATGGGATACACCTCCCACCTGC
Organism: Margaritifera margaritifera; assembly: GCA_029931535.1. Classification (NCBI taxonomy): domain Eukaryota; kingdom Metazoa; phylum Mollusca; class Bivalvia; order Unionida; family Margaritiferidae; genus Margaritifera; species Margaritifera margaritifera. The sequence continues at coordinate 2,487,783 of JAQPZY010001482.1, read as the reverse complement.
CTTGCTTGTACTAATTGCCAATAGACAGATGATTGTCCGTATTGCTGTTTATGGTCGGACGAGGTCTGGGACCTCGCAGAAAGCAGACACACTTATAAGGGCAGGAGAAAAGAGCCTTCTTCCTCCTCGTCTCACGAAAAGAATGATTCTTCTCTGAGTCCCTCAGGTCACAGAAGAAGAAGATTAGCCATTCGGGTGAAGAGCTCTCCTCGACCGCAGAACCGTATGGGATTAGTCTCTACGAATACATATAAAGCCCTTGGATCCCTGATAGTTGTTCTAACACAGCCAGTGCCTGTTAGGCCTAGGCTTAAGGTCCCCTCCCCTCCCGGGAGGAAATGCTAGGGCGGAGAGCCCCCATCATGAGGGAAGAGCAGCACCCAGCACTCTCTCCAAGCCCACAGCCCAACGACGGTAGAGAGAGAGAGAGAGAGTCGTCCACCCTGTGAGGGAGGAGCAGCATCCTCTCGGAGCCCGTAGCCCGGTGATGGCGTCAGGAGGATCGAGCCACCCTGAATGAGCACAGCTACGATCTAGCTAATATAAGATATAAGGAGGTGTCCTCCTGTAGATCAGAGTCACCTGACCGGGCACCAGTCACCAGGCGCCGGACACCAACAACCGGTCAGCTTTCACGGGTCACCGGTCGGCAAGTACCAGTCAACGGTCCTTAGAGCCTGCTCGGTACGGGTACAGGGATCGGGTCGAGTCTCCCCTCTCGCCAGGCTACCGATGAACCAAGTTGGGAACTTGGATTCGGCATACATCTGTCATGCTATGGAAGGGGATCATATCAGAAACCCCTTCCCTATAATTCCTCCTAATCCCTACGGGATGTGGGGATATCAGGAAAGTGAAATGTTTTTCCCATTATGCCGACATCGGGGCCTTGGCCTCATAGCAGGGTTGTTGTTGCAGATCGCAACACGACATCATCAGAGACAAAAAGGAAGGAGAGATCGGTCTTCTTCCTCCCAGACGCTCGAGGAATGTCGAGAAGCGAGGACATCCTCCTGCCGAGTCTGCTACTAGGGGCAGTCTCCTATCTCCGCGTGAGGAGTTACGGTACGAGGCTCCTTCGGGAGGGGGGGGGGGCGTCAGCGAAGTTCTTTAAAAAGATACCGGCCCAGTCCAAGAAGCAACTCTAATTTCAACCTCACCCTCGCCCGTCGGTCGCTAGACGGGGTCGCCGGAAAGCCCAAAAATTAAGTCCGCGGGCCCTTCTCCCTTACTAGTTTCTACTCCAAATGTCATGAAAAGTATTTTTCTAGCCTGTGGCTGACTAATTATCAATAATTCTTGAAAGCTGCTGTAAAAATGGCAGAGCATAATTAATTACATTTGTACGATGCTACTTATTGAAAATTTTGCACATTTTTCGTTGGTAAAGATGTTTTGTGAAATTTGCACTTGCGCATTTATAAAAGATGACGTTAGGGTTCACATTAATTAGTAGAGTCTAAGTCAGAGTTTATTCAAAACTGTTACGTGGCTCGTAACAACTCCAGATTGATGTCTTGATGTCATTCTTAGGCGTCTTGGTTGCTATTTTTCATGTTTGATTGAGTCTCTTATCTTACAATACTGTTCCTGCCTCTCGGTTTGAGTGATTTTGCAGTGTGTGTGATATATGCGTGACAATAATTTCATGGTTTACATCTCTTAAAAGCTGAAAAAGGTTTTGAAATTTGCCTTCAGTTTAGCCTGCACAGTTATTGTTATTATTGATATAGTTATTCGTATAGTTTTTAAGTAAGTTTGTCAGTAAACAGTTTAGTTAAAACTCTTCTGAATACATTATTTTTTTAAACTCGGCACACGTTTACTCTACAGCATATCAGGATCCAAAATATATGGAGCATGGCATGTCAACATGCGAAATCATGTAATTTATTTAAACATGTATAATGATAAATCTGCACAAAAACTGCAAACCGACGTCAAAATCTTAGCTAGCCTGTGAATATTTAAAAAAAAAAAAAACAGCTTGAAAACTGAGATAATCAGTGTACATCTTTTCATGCATAATGCATAATTCAAATTCCCTTACGCCATTTAAAACTTCGTTAAAAAATTCCTTCATGACGATATATTAAAGTCTCCCAGTAGTGAATTTTAATATTGTATCCTGATATAATGTGAGAATGTGTTAGTGTTCTGATGAACAGGATATACGAGTGTTCCTATATATTATTTGTATATGATTGTGCATTCAAAATCCTAGATACATGCATGTTTTATTCTACACATATCTGTATGACTTTCAACATATTGACAGGAGTATATACATGTGTTAATTATAGTTAATTTGTACACCTGTTTACCACTATTGTTATATTAATAAATCTAACTTAAATGTGTGCGCACTTGTGGTGTATACCAGAGTGTGTGTGTGTGCAAGTGATTTTACCATCATATAACCTGTAAATATGTTGAGGATCTCATGGCAAATTGATCTCTTATGACCAAACATCTATCCTCGTTAAATAAAGATGATGATGATTATGATGATGATGATGATGATGATGATGAAGATAATGATTATTTAAGAATTCTATTTCATATTTTACAGGATTCATGATGCCATGTATAGCGTATACTCTATTTTCTAGTAAAAAAAATGAAGTTAAATCCTTATAATTACAAAGAGTTATAAATATAATAATGAATTTCAAGTAATAAACAATGGAACTATATTTTAACCAGTTTACATATACTGTCAAAACGCACAAGAAGAGCTCATGAATACTCGAGTAGTTCTTTCTGGTGTTATGAACTAATAGCAATTAGTTTTCTGCATCACATGCCATTTTAACCAATCTAAATGCTTGTTACAAAGACTTGGTACAAAAAACCCGTTATTACATGTATTATTGTATATTTAAAACATTGTACTTTAAATTTGAATTTTGATATTATGTTACCTTTATATAATGTTTTTCTGTAAATTAAATACTCTTTAATGGACTTAAAACGAAACTGTATGAACATATGAAACTTTTTTTTTTCTTTCTCCCTTATTATCACAATTTAAGCATGTTATAATATTTGATAGGCGGCAATATTAATAACCGGAATAAACGTTTTGAATCCATATCCCCCACCAAAAAAAACCCCAATACATCTGCTCCCCCCCCCAAAAAAAAAAGACAAACAAAAAAGTTTGTTTATCAACCGTTCCTATACAGTGACTCTGATTTAATCCCGATATTCCCTCTTCTCTTAGGCCGTTACTATCCTGTCCATTCGTTTTCTTCATCCGCAGTAACCATCTTCTAGAAATCATCGGACTTTTTCATCTCAAATTATTAACTCAACTCAATCTCATCACTAGCCAATTCCGGCGTTTTTGGAACCCAGTAGGTCCCGTCATCGTGTAATACTAGGTTTTAAAAAAAATTCTTACCCTATTATGTATTACAAATTGTGAATTTGAGTTAGGTTACAATGATTACAGATTAGATTAATTTATTTGTTTTTAGTGTTGTTTGCATCAATAGCTTGTTCACCAGGTAAAGGTATGTTACATTCAGACAACAGTTTTCATACCTGAAAGTAAACTTGAAACCTGTACAACGATTATACCTACTCTGGTATACATTGATCTGTTAAACGCTAATAAGATATTCCACGTCCAAAATCTCTCTGTATCTGTTGAGAGACTAACGACAAATTTGACAGCATAGTCACCAAAAATGTTTTACAGCTTCTATGTGAAATAGTTGTTTTCAGTGTAATAGACTTTAATTTCTTTAAATAATTCTGTAATGTCTGGGTTAATTGCAGCATTAAATTGAGTTGCTGGGCATGGATAAAGTGCAATGCTTGTTAATTTTTTAAACATGAAGTCCATTATTTGTCAAAACATTTCATACATGAACTAATGAATTATAACACATTTGCCATCACTGTCATGCATTGTTTTTTGCCTATTATGAATCATGGTTTAGATATACATTTAATGAGTTAAAAGTGGTAAGACGGCTGCATTTATCCATACAATTTCTTTCCATTGAAAATGTGTATATTTTTAGAGCATAAGTACTCGTTAGAAAGTATTTTCAGGCAGCAAAATTATCAGCCTAATGTCATCAGCCTTCCTGCTACGCTATGAAATCTATTCACACTTTACGAAATTTTCTTTTCTAGCTTTCTGCCAACAAGTATAACATTTTTTATATCTTGGTAGTTAAATATGAATCACATGTACACTGATATTAAGTACATGCAGAAAATGCGAGATTGCATATAAAGTAACCTGGTTTGTTTTATTGTTTGTTTTGTTGAGAATATGAACTTTCCTTGCACTCCTGCTCTTAGAAAAACGAACTTCACATTAAGTGTTTTTAGATTGTAGATTTTTGTGGTGACAATCTGTTGGTTTTTCATGACATCTGTGTGATCACCCTGTCAGATTCAACAACGTGTTAACAAGCTTGTTAAGTAATATGCTTCTCTCAGGACAGCTTCTCTTCAGTTTTGTAAAACAAGTTTGGTCTGCTCATGTACCAGAAGGTAGAACTGTGCAAGTCCTGGATTATTGCACATGAATCTAGTGTACAGTTTAATTTTCATCAACAATGAGGTGAATTACCTTAGTTGTTATTATTTATCAAATTTGGCACTGTATTTAAATTAGAAGACATGTTCCACGCAAGATATTTAAAACAAATGTTCATCAGCCTCAAAACAAACAACAACAAAAATTAGCTATAATATATATATATATAACATCAACCATGCTTATGTTTGTAATGAAGGAGCAGGTATAAAAGTCAGCACATTTTATGCATTATTGTTTCTCCACTTAACAAAATTTTCATCAAATCAATTTACAGTTGAAGGCAAAACTATAAATATCGGCATGTGTCAATATAAATCTTACACATGCGACCCCTAGCAGTTGTAAGGGTGATAACCTTCAATGCTACTGAACTACACAAGACATGTGATAAAGAGGGGGGGGGGGAGCAGCACCTGATAGGACTCGTGTAACAATTATTACGTGCAGTTCAATACCCATAAATGTAGTCCCAGTCTCTTTTTAGAGCATTTGAACCTTTTAACCATGCTCCAGTCAAGCACAATTTGTTTTAGACTGTAGCTCATTCAATGTACAATGTATTTTTCCCTATAACAGTTTCACAGGCAATTCCATCAGGTTTATTTTCATGTCCAAAGTGAATATTGTGATAAAGTGCATTGTATCTTGCATCAAATGCAACATTTATTTGCTCAGGTTTCTCCACACCACACATCACATTAACTTGTCAGACTAGGTTAAGCTTGTCTGCCATATCACCTTCATTTACCATTTATACTCGCGTATAAGCCGGGTCCAAATGCAAACAACAGAGACCCTGATCTGCCATCGCATAATGTGCCGGCAGATCAGGGTCTATGTTGTTTGTCCTACTGATTAGTCCTTACAAACTGCATAGACCCAGATCTGCTGGCGCATTATGCGACAGCAGATCTTGGTCTATGCAGTTTGCAGTTGGTATCGACTTATATGTGAGTATATACGGTAGTTTCGCAGTAGCTTTATCTACAATGGCAAGTCCCCATTTTCTTTCACTAGCAATTTGAAAGTCAGGTCTCCCACATCTGTTGTCTTGTTTGCCATGATGATGGATGATATCATTCCACATTTCAACATTTTTAATAATACAGATCATACACATCCCATCAGGCTGATTCACTTCTGTCTCTTTCATGGTCAGTCTTGCTTTGGATGATGGCCATAGAATTCTAGCAGACCCAAATGAGTCTGGTGCCACAACCGACTGGAGACCCCCAACTGTTAGTTTCGTTACTGCCATGAGAGAACTTCTCTCCATCCATTGCTTTGGTCAGTTGAGCAGATGCAACACTGGAACTTGGAAGAGTATCATCAGTCAGAAATCTGACCCCTTTATTATTTAGAATATTTCCTGGCTGAAAAAATGTTTCTTTTTCTTTGTGTAGCCTTTCATGGTTTCACTTAAAATAACTGCATGTAAAATGACACTAATTATCCTTTCTCTTCCTTATATAACTTGCAAAAGCTGTGCTACCATGGTATCCAACAACTCCCAACAACTCTTTAATACTACTGGAAGCATAACTTCTGACAGCTCCTCCCCTTCATGGGTGAAAATGACATTACTACCTTAGTTCTACCCCTAATTAGCATATTTGGATGCTACCAGATGTCAGGTTCTACCTATTATTGGCAGGCCCTTGTTTAATGACTTCATACATGATAAGGAAAACCATTCATGATCATAATAAAGCAATAGAAACACTTTGTAAAAGAACAAAATTTGTCAACTTCACTTTTTTAATTTTCATGAACATTTGATTTAAAATCAAATTTTTAAAATAAAAACATGTATCATATTTTAAAATGGTCTCTCCTAAGAGAATTTAACAGAAAAGTTTAATTTCTAGACATTTCTAGATTTCTTCTTTAAATACATTCCTCAATCACATTAACATTACGAAAATAAACTCCACTACCTCCCGACAAAATGAAAATCTTGTCATTTCCATCTATATACCATAAAGACTAAGGGAAGATACTCTTAACCATTACCTCCCCTTTGCCACCACTAGGTAGCACCAGTTTTAAGTTTTCACTCAGCACAATCAACATAGTACTGCAAGATCTCCCAAAATCCTATGAATATCTTCGTGATCTCAACCCACCCATCCAGAAAGTCAGTAAATTAGTATGTAGTGAGGTATTGACTACATGTGGTTATCATTATTTTTACTTTTGATCACTATTTATGTGAATTTGTTTTGCAGTTGTGGATTTCATTCATTCTGACCTTGTGCTTCAACATGGTATCATTGCTGCATGTTGTTGGTTGTTTATTTGCACCCACTGCATTTATATTTCCATTGTTTAGGTAATAAGTGTTGTGATTTATGAACACTTTTTGGGTTCTTGTTTTCTGATTTGTTGTTATTCTTGTCATTTCAGTTAAACAATGGCGATGAAATGCAGTAAGTGCAAGAAACTTAAAGCTAACAAGGACAAACGTGAACATCTCTCGCTTGCAAGAAGTGTTCATTGTTCTCAACATGTGATGTGTGTGCATTATGGTCAGAAAATATCTGGAGCAATGCAACATCTTGAACCTTCACCCAAAGACAGCATCAATTGCTTGCATAGTGGGGGACATCACAATTTCTCACCACCCTTTCCAAAAATTAGATATACAATGCTGACTGCCAACGATTACATCCAGCGAATTGGAGGAACAAGGAGTTGCCATCCCCACATTCTTCCCAGGCGCTGTCAGAGCTGCCGAGGTGTTGACTGGTACAGGTGATGATGGCCTCAGGACAGTTTTGTTGATACGTCCATTGCAAACCTCCATGGATAGTTTGGAGCTTATGGTGTGCCCCACCTCATATCTAGGCAGCCCTGTGGGCGCAAATCCCACTGCATGTCCATAACTATGTTGGGGGTTATTCAGACTGGTGTCATAAACACCTGGATAATACTGTACACTTTACATACTTTAAAAGCAACATTAGAGATGTTCTAATATGGTCTTTTTGGCAGGAATGAATTCTGGCTCTACCTTGGTTGAAAGTTTAGTCACCTATGTACATGCATATGATACAACAAATGGCAATCTACTGCAATGAAGTAAGGTATTATGCAAATCAAATATCAGATATGCTGGCTGTTGATTAAGATCTATTTCTTCAATGGAGGCCTGATATAGTCCATTTTAAAAAATAACAATAAATGATTTCTGGTCTTTAAAAGGACTTTTTAAAATTCTGTTTTTAGTGTTGGATGATTACATCGAGATGAATAAGAGTTTGGTTTAAGTACTATCATTCCGACTCCTCTAATTCTAAGGAATGTGAATTAAAAGTGTCCTTTAATATATTCAAACAGATTAATAGGATTTAAAAAGTTATGTGAACGGCTGACAGTCGCTTGCTAGTATTGAGTTATTATGAGTATGTCAGGCACTGCTTGTTCGCAGTAAATCACCATTTTTTGTAATATATTATTGGTGGGGTTTGATTTAAGCACTGCTTTCATTTCCAGCAAAATAGCCCAAAATATAATAAGCCAAATGTATGTGCCATACAGTGTTGATAAGCCAGGAAATCAACCCAAACAGTAATGATCCACATAAAATGGGTAACTGTGACCTGTTTAACAAAGAGGTGTTTCAGACTGAAACCGAACAAATCACATGCAGATAGTTACATGTGTTTAAACAAAATACATGCAAGAAAAACAAAACTGTAAAACTGATCTCAAACTGGTATGTGAGCAGTGGTGTTTGAAGAGCCAGAGGATGATCAGTGGGTATCTGTTAGTACTGAAAATTTTAACTCACAATTAACTGATCTAAGTTCTATGTCATCACGGTACCATCAAATCTACTAAAGGATCATACCGAGATAATGTTTTATTTTCAACTTTCACGAGATGAGAAAAGGTCCTTATTGTCAGCCTTTATCAAAGCATTAGGGTACAGAATTAGAAGACATCCATCCATGCGGGCATCTGTAACTTCATACATTAGTATGACTATCTGTCCATCTGTCCGTAAAAAAATGGTTCCATACCTCATGGTATGTACAGTTTTGTGTTAAGCTCAACCTACTTCATTGATGCAAGCCATGGGCGACGATCCACAATGCTCCCTTATCAGCTGTGGCTGCCTATTCCAAGATTTTCTTGTTTCTCATGAATATGCATAAAACTGCTTAACCAATCACGGTGAGCAGAAGTAAAATATTCTTGTCATTGTAACCCAACATGACCATTTGGGCCACCTCAACTATTTATGCCAGAGAGATATATGCCTTGGTTGTGTGTCAGTGCAGTAATTTACAGAAAAATCATAATTTTATTTAGCCAGAAATTTCTTCACACAAAAAGAAACCGCAACCTATTTGGACCACCTTGGCTATTTCTACAATTGGATTGACTGTAGGATTGACAGAGAAGTTATGAATAAAAAATTAGTTCCATACATTCAAAACTTTTTGGTCAATCCTTGTTTTGTACATAGCCGAGGTGGTCTGAATAGCTGCTACTGGCATACATTTGAGGTATGATCAGTAGGATTGACCTCAAAGTTGCAAATGCCAACATAACCTTACATGCTGTTTGAATGAGCAAAAGTTTCTCTTCTAAACAGTTACTTATCAATCGATAAAACAGGCACTTTCATTTATGTGTAGGAGATTGTGACATTGTGTTGTTGACATATTTTTTGTTTATACATGCTCATGAAATACGAGGAAATCTTGGCACAATCAGCAATGGGTGATAAAAGGAGCATAGTTGATTGTTGGCTGTGGTTTATGATGATGAACCTATTTGGTTTCAAAGGTTAATTCAAAAAATATCTCAAATGAGATGATGAAAATGACACTCATGCATTGAGTGTCAGGTAATTATGTCCATGTTGATTTCTACTGGTTCTTTTTGGTTTTATCAATTTGTAGCAGGGTATTTTTGATTTGCTTTTTACACCTTTGTAGAAAAATATGAATCTGTTTTCCAGTCTACATTGGCTTAATAGTTTCCAAGGCAGCCTGTTCAACATTGAGGTCATACTTCCTGGGGTATAGTCATAATTGGATGTAACAAACCTGGCTGCTCGCTTTTGGATTTTTTCATTTTCATCCTGTAAAACCTGGGAATGGGGTCCCACACTGTACAAGTATTTTCTAAAATGGGTCTAATTAAAGAAAATCCATCAAGGAATTTAAAAAATATAAATGAAAAAATGTAAATGAAAAACCTCAATTTGTGCACATTTTCAATGACTGTGTGATCTTGTTGTTCAGTCTCATAGCAAAGAACTCCCCTTAGTGTCTCCCCACAGTTGGAAAAGTGACTCTGCTACTGACTGGTGCAGAGACCATTCCATGAGGTTAAGGCTGCAATGCTTACACATGTAAATGGCTTGGTTTCATTTACTGCCTGTAAACATTTACAAAATTGGTAAACATACAAATGAACATGCATGTGACTGTCATTGATGCAGGCACTACCCATTCCAATTAAATTAAATATATTTAAGTACGAGTCTTTGATTTTCACATCGAATGTGGCATTGCTAGGAAATAAACAGAAGTTGACAAGAACTGATTATAGCGCACATTATACAACAATACTCATCAGGGTTGATTTATAATGCTGATACAAATTTCATTTAACTACAGTGTTTACCTTTAAAAGCAACATGTTTTTAACAGAACCTCAGATCAGAAATATTTTATTTCAAAGGAACACACAGTAACATTTTTTTTCAAAGAAACACAGTTTTAAGTTTGTAGGCTACTGCATAGTTTCTTAGTCATTGTACATCCTACAGAAGGATCCCATGCACATGTCCAGGCAGTACATCAGGTTCCATTATCAATTGTTTCATCATGTTCATATATGTAACAGTAGGAAACAGTATCACAACAATCCAAGGGATGTTTGACTGAAACTGTCAGATATATTCAACAAAGACATGTCTTACAAACTGAATCCTGTCATAGTAAGAGGTAAATGACATAAAACAAATGTAACAATCTCAAGTTGAACAACATACGGAAAGCACATTATAATAGCTCTCAACTGTTCAGTAAGCCTAATGGGTAGATAGAGGGAAAGATTGAATTTCTAATTTCGATTAAATGGCATCGCTGTATTGTAAACCGTGTACACATTTAGAGATTTTGGTAAATGTTGCAGCCTTATGTGAGGACCACACAGTCCACAGACTGTCCACTAGGATATTCCTTTTGCCTGGAATATGGCAGACTCTGAGAGTTATCTCCTCCGAGGCTACCCATCAGTCACTTCCAAGGACCTGCGTTGCTGGTCCCTCAAATCCTGTGACGCTATGATAGGGATTAGACCTCTGAAGAGCATCTCCTGTTCAAGCTGTGCAACCCCTAAAAGGTTCTTGCTGTTGTCCAGCAAGTGTTTAGATGTCTTCAAGGCGGCATCCCACACCAGTTAAGAAACTCTGCCAAGAATGCCATTGACATGGACAGCATGACATGTCCTCACTATGGCCTCCAGTAAATGCTGAATCGCCACTAGAGACAATGATTCCTCCTTCAACAGACTGAAGGAGGCTGTAAAAAACATATTGGCGTGCGAGGCGATTGTCACAAGAATGCGGCTCTTAAACTCCAAGGCCTCTAGGGATTTTACTGGGTGGCAAGTCCAGGCTCAGCAGATATCCTGACTTGGGTTGCACCAGAGTCCGGGGAGAGGGCCTAAGGGGCGAAACTAGAAAACGAATTCAGTAGCTAGAGGAAGAGACAAGTGGCCAGAGCATGGAAGGGGGAACTGATCACTCCTTCTGCTGCCTGCCGAACTCCTAGCCCCAGGAAAACTTATGTGTAAGCTCCCTGACCATCGCAGAGTGTGGGAGCAGCAGAAGATCTGGATGAGACTGGAAAAAATCTTCTTGTCCTCAATGCCAGAAGGCTTAGGACACAAGCTTGGGGTAATGAGGCATAAACTTCGTTCACCACCTTACTGAACATCCAAACTTCCTCCTCCTCCTCCAGCACCTGACCTGACAGGTGGGAAGAAGCAGGGGACCCCAATGAAGAACCATTGCCACCGGTTCTTCTGGGAACTCATCCAAGTCCCCATGATGGAAAGGACATCATCGTCCTTAGCCCACTCCTGAGGCAAGACAGGACTCTCCTTCCCAGGATCTCCCTCTGGAGAAGGAGATGTCAAAATGGGGTTTTAACTGTCACAAAACCACTCACGAGGGGTGATAAGACTAACCCTACTAGCTGTCCTCTTAGGCAAATGGAATCACTGATTCTTCGACTGTCTTGGAGGTGAGTGGTGGCCCCCTCCTTTTTGTTGGACAAGGCAGTAGATGACAAAACAGGTGCACAGATTGTCAAATCTGCCATACCTTGAAACCAAGGCATGGACATCCATGACATCATGGGGGAAGGAAGACTTGCTTCCCAGTAAGGGGGAAGCACATCCCATAGGGAATAAAAGGGAAACATAGGGAAGGGGGGATGCTGATCTGATCCCAATCCCTAGCTGAGTGAGTACAACCTGACTCCCTATCCTCATAGGGATTAAACAGTAACATTGTAACAGGAGCGTATTGACCTTATCCCTGTTTCCAGACCGATAATCAAAACCCAGTGACTAGTCTGGCTCTCAGGTGTTTTTCCTCCCTGGGGAAGGGCCAAGGATTGATCCCTCACTGGTGGCACTGACAGCTTCATAACGAGCATCAGAGATCCTCAGTCTTTAAGCAATCTCCAAACCATGGAGGTCACAGTACGATCCTGCCCCACAAGGGGAGTAGACTTCCCCAACACAGGAAGAGATCCAGACCCCTCCTGGGAATGACATGGAGGAAAAGGGGCCCTTCTTTCTCCCTCTGTATGTGTGGATACTTTCTGCGAAGTAACACACTTGATCCATCCAGAGACAACAAATTGGACATCTATCCGTGTGTGCACAACGAGTGCACGAAAGGCATGTGGGGTTTGTGTCACATGGGGCCTTCCTGTGCCCACACTTACCCACAGCCTCCAACATATAAAGCACTGACAGAGAAAAAATCACTCAAAACAAAATACTGGGAACCCAAACGGGGCAGACAATACTTAACCTTGCATTGGAACTATGAAGGGGATTACAATTTACTGAAGCACCACTTTCTAAGCAAGGCAGAAAAAAACCCTCCAAAATTAACAAAAGGAACACAGAAAACACTCACATAAAGCAAGGACTGAGGAGACAAACACTCAATCGACACAAAAGGGTATATGATTGGCCTAAAAGACATTTAAAGACCACAACGAAGGCGAATTTTGATGAGCGATCTGGCACGTGTGTACTACACACATAATCCAAGGAAAAGAAAGAAAGATGTTGCATATGTTGGCTGTGACTAAGGAGTCAGATTGGGATCATGTTCTTTTTCAATTTTATTGCTCCAATACTAATTGTAGGCAGTAATAATTAGCTTGGACTGGGGACAGGTGTCCTGGAAAAGGAAAGCAATGCAACAGGAGCAGGCAGAATATCGCTGCTATTAAAATATAGTTAACAGTAATAAACCACCAAAAGAACTGCTTCTAATAAATTCAACATCATTCAGTTCCTTTTTGAGTTTCCATATTAATAATTAATTAAAATGGTGAACAATATCAATTAGCCAGTACACAACAGAAAGGTGTGAATGAATTATGAAAATATGTTTAATTTCAACTACTTTTACTTTACTACATCAAGGAATTTTACAACTAATCTTGATGGTGCAACTCTTAAAATATATTTACAGAAAAATGCAATTATCTGGACCTAGCAGGAGGCAATGATTTTGTGTGGAAAATTGGTTTTCCAATAATGGATTTTTCTGGGATTTAAGCCTTTTGTGGACATGGAGGGAATCTGTATCAGTGACTAAAATCTGGATAATTGAAATTCTACTGTGTTATATAAACAAAAAAGCACTGGTTGTCCAATAATTGATCTTTATGGATTTAGGTTTTCTATGGACATGATGGGAGTCTGTAGGAGTGAAAAAAATTGGCCTAACTGGCATGCAGATAATTGACATTCTACTGTGTTATAAAAACAAAACAAGCAAACAACATTATTTCAAAGATGTTCTAAGACAAAAAAAGAGGGTAGACAGAATATTTGTAAACTGATCATTTTCCAAAGATAACACCCATTCAATATTACGCCCTGAATAGTTTGGTCTTTACAATGTAAAAAATACTGATTTCTGATGGTAGGCAGTGTCAACCCTCTTACGGGTACCTTAGAATTCAATTGCATAAATATTTAAATAACACATAAGACCCTACAATATTTAACCATTAAATAACCTTCACATCTAGTATCTTTTCTGTATAAAATTCTTTCAAACTTTAGATTTCCCTCTTTATGTGAACATATCCTATAGTCCTCTATTTATTACGGTTTTAACATCAATTTCCATACGCCTTCAGTATCCGGGTTGTATCCTTTCTGAAACTTGAACCTTGGATCCTAAAAAGACAACAACAAAAAAAGCATACAGTAAGCTTCACTTACACCAATGATATTGTATATACGAGGCAATCCCTTCCGAAATGAAAAAGAAGCCCTTTACAAGGGGTGGCCTCCCATGGGAGGAAAAAAGATTGTGATAATATACTATTTTGGTGACCTATGATCAGCGGAGTGTGGCCTCACTGGTGAGGGGCAATTCAAAATCAGAACCACTGAAGCAATATACAACACTCTGTCATTAAAATACTGTCCATGGAAGCTCCCACAGAGTATATCACCTTCATGCCTGGATGCATTCTGTCATATTTGATCAAATTATGTTCAGCACTTTTTGAGAAGAAGCCTTTTAAAGGTTTTTCAAATGCTAGTAATGGCAGCCATAAGTTACAGCAGATAGGCATCTTTTGTACAAATGTTAAACGCCTTCATGCCAAAATGCTTTCATTCAAAGTTGGTCAAATTCTGTTTATTACATTTCGTGAATTCATTGAAAGGTTTTTCTATTTTATTTTATATCAGATAGGCATCAGTTATACAAACAGCAGATTGGTATCATTTTTACAATCTTGAAAGATCTTCATGACAGGATGTTTTCTGTCAAATTTGATCAGATTCTGTTAGGCACTTTTTGAGAAGAAGCCTTTTAAAGGTTTTTCTATTTTAAATAGCAACAATTATATTTTATGGCAGTTAGGCATAATTTGTACAAATGTGAATATCTTTCATGACAGAATGTTTTTTGTTAAATTTGGTAATATTCTGTTAAGCCATTTTTGAGAAGTTGTTTAAAGATTTTTCTATTTTTAGTAACAGCAGCCATATTTTACAGCAGATCAGAATCATTTGTAAAAACTTGAAAGGCCTTCATGCCAGGATGTTTTTGGTCAAAGTTAATCAAACTCTGTTTAGTGTTTTTTTAGAAATTGTTTACAGGTTTTTCTATTTATGGTCATGGTGGCCATATCTGATAGCAAATCAGCATCATTTGCACAAATCTAAAAGGCCTTTATAACAGAATGCTTTATGTCAAATCTAGTCAAATTCAGGTCAGAAGTTTTTGAGAAGTCATTTCAAGATTTTTCTATTTTTAGTAGTGATGACCATATCTGATCGCAAATGGGTATCATTATTACATAACTGATAGGCATTTATGCCATGATGCTTTCTTTCAAATTTGGTTAAATTCTGTCGAGAGGTTTTTGAGAAGTCATTTAAAGGTTTTTCTACTTTTAGTAACAGTGTCCATGTTTCACAGTGGATGGACATCCTTTGTACAAATTTTAGAGGCCATCATGCTATGCTACTTTGCATTAAATATGGTAAAATTCCATCATTCAGTGCCTTCTGAGAAGAAGTTGTTTAAAGTTGTTGTAAAAAATTGCTAGAGACTTGCACCAGGAGAAGATGAAAGTATTAATGGATGATACACAAGACACAATGGATGAAGGACCATATCATAATCTAACTTGGCCTGAAAATTTAAGGGGGGAAATTCAACCCCTCCGTTAAAAAAAATAGGAGGGATTCAACGAAAGGTTAAACTGTAAAACATCATAAATGTATGGTTCTTTTTATGCATGGGAATCTGTTGTACACACAATTTAAAAGACTTGATAAAATTTGCATTTCTGGAAGATTCAACTGTTTCGTCTTCAATTTAAATTCCCGGGAGACTCTGGAAAGGTTATAGTCTTTCAGTTGTGATACTTTTTTCTTTTTTTTTTGTAGCATTCACTCATCATAATTCACAGGGTCATCATCGACAATTACAGTTTTACATAGTCATTTTCTGAGTCTGATTTCCTCAGTTTGAAAGAGCTTCCCGCTTCTCTGTCTCATGCATTTTTGATGTGCTAAGTTAATCACTGGATACCTCCTTACATGAAGATAAAGGCTCAAGAGAAAACCATTTCTTCCTTTTAACTGCTGAGTGTTGAAACCATCTCTAATATTCTTCAGTGAAAACAATATTTTCAAATTAGCTGCTGTGGTGGACATAATGGATGTCAGTATGGCACCATTTTCATTTAGGACCAACAAGACATCATAAGAAGTCTTCTGGTGGAAACCCATTGTTGATATGACTTTCCATTTTTGGAGTAAAGATAACAAGATTTTTAAGATGGCTGCAATCAGATTCACACCATTTCCATTTTGGACCAACTAGACATAATAAGTAGTCTTTTGGTGAAAGCACTATGTCGATATGACCAGCCATCTAGGCAAAGTAGCAGTAACAAGATTTTCAAGATGGCCACTGTGGCGGTTATACTGAAAGTCAGATCAGCACCATTTTCATTTACAACAAACTAGACATCATAAAAAGTCTTTCAGTGAAAAACCCATGCTGATATGAACATTCATTCAGGAGAAGTAGCGATAACAAGATTTTCAAGATGGCCACTGTGGCAGCCATAGTGGATGTCTGAGTGGTACCATTTTCATTTAGGACCAACTAGACATCATTAGAAGTTGTACTGTAAAAACCCGATGCTGATACGACCATCCATTCAGATAGAGTATCGATAACAAGATTTTCAAGATGGCCACTGTGGTGGCCATATTGGATGTGCAAGTGGCACAATTTTCATTTAATACCAACTGGACATCTTAAGAATTCTTCTGGTGAAAACCCCATGGCAATATTACCTTTTGTTCAGAAGGAGTAGCGATAAGATTTTTAAGATGGCCACTGTAATGGCCATATTGGACATCAGATTAGCACCATTTACATTTAGGACCAACTAGACATCATAAGAAAAATCTTTTAGTGAAAACCTCGTGTTGATATGACTATCCATTCCAAAGTAGTAGGGTTAACATTTTTAAAATGTCTGCTGTGGTGGCCATATTGGACATCAGATCAGCACCATTTTCATTTAGTTCCATCTAGATATCATAAGAATTCAATATGACTTTCCATTCATGAGTAGTATTGATAACAAGATTTTCAAGATGGTTGCTGTGGTGGCCATATTAGACATCAAATTGGCACCATTTTCATTTAGTTCCAACTAGACATCATAAGAAATCTTATGGTGAAAATCCCATGTCAATATGACTTTCTGTTCAGAAGTAGTATCGATAGCACGATTTTCAAGATGGCTGCTGTGGTTGCCATATTGGACATCAGATCAGCACCATTTTGATTTAGAACCAACTAGACATCATAAAAAATCTTTCATTTAAAACCCTGTGTTGATATGACAATCCATTCAGAAAAGTAGTCACAAGATTATCAAGTTGGCTGCTGTGGCAGTCATATTTGATGTCCGAGTGGCACCATTTTCATTTAGAACCAACTAGACCATGGGATGAATGTGTGTGTAAAATTTCATGGCAATCCTCCAAGTAGTTTAGGAGTAGTGATAACAAACTTGTGCTAACAGACGGATGGGCAACGGACAACAGAAGGATGAGGGGAGAGTTGTTAATTATGATTTAATGTAGCATATTTTGTTGCAGCTCATCTATTTTTGATAATAATTGATTATTGTAGCCACCACAGAAGAAGTACTATTTGACTGTGATGAATGAAGTGATATAAATAAATTCATGTCACACTTTTCATTATTTTTCATTTCAAGATAACAAAGATAAAGAAAATACAATATTGCTCCAGTAAAAAAATATAAAAAAAGTGTTGACTCCAAGGAGAAACAGTTTACCATATTTATATCTCTTGAAATACATTTCTCTTGCAACTCTACATCTTTGCCATGCATTGCAACTGTATCTTTGCCATGCATTGCAACTGTATCTTTGCTATGTATTGCAATTCTGTATCTTTGCTACACATTGCAACTCTGTATCTTTGCCATGCATTACACAGATTATTTTTTTTAGTTAAATAAAATGATGCATTTTTATCGTGCTGTTCTGCACTAATTTTGCCATATTTTTCACAAGGGCTCATTATTCTGAACTTATTTCTAAGCCTGTTTCATTTCTTCCAACTATTGCTTGTCTGCCGTGATTAACGTTTATAACTGTAAGCATGTGGAATATCGGTCTGTGAGTACTGACTTACTTCTTTGTCCAATGTTACAGGAATAATACAAGTCGAGGGAATGCAACTTCCAACTTATTCTAATAAAGTAAACTTAAATAAGTTTGTTCCTGTCGCTCTCTTCTTTCATGCTGTTCATAAACAAATGATGTGTTTCGAACACTTGCTATTTTCCTTATGCACCATTACTGACATGTAAATGGGAAACAGGATCTAATGTGGCATATTACTAAACTAAGAAGTGATGCAATCATGTTTCATTCTGTCAGTCTTCTGACTTTATAATCAGTAAATAAATTCTGGATTTCTAAAGAGTGTCAATGACAATTCAATCTAGTTCATGGAGATAAAAGCACTTGTGCAAATGGCAGATGTCATGTGCAAACATTGTCATGTGGTTGTTTGCTGCTGGAAATTTGACATGCTAGTTGCCTACTCATCTGATGAGAAGCAATCTTGATTAAAATTACTTCGATAAGTGGTAAAATATAGCATTTATCAATTACTCAGAGCTTTCTCAGTTTAAAAAATAATCACTCTGCTTAAATGAAGGCATTGCAGCCAAGTAATTTAAACAGTAGATTTATGAAAGCATCTCGACACGTGGATCAAAGAGTAGCGAACCATATCAGCCTGAGGAGAACTCAGTGCTCTGTTGATATTTTATGTCTTTAAATACAGAGTAGATATAATCTTTGAAAAACGAGATGGAAACAACTCTCACTTGTCAAAACCAAACCACTGTGTTGACATTACAATCTCTGATTACAAGAAATGATAAAGCATGTAAAACTGATGGCTAAACAAGGACTTTTGTTTATACTCAAGAGGCTTTCTTAAGAGAAAGATTAGAATTTCAAACTTTCCATAGCAGCCCTTAAAATGCAAGGAATTTTCAAGATCTGTGAAAACTATGAAAATCTTTATGCTGGCCAAGCTGAAGTACCAACTCTGCCTGAAAATAGGCAATCTATATTTTTCTATCTGCTTACTGAGGCAAAATAACTACTGTATAATACTCGTGTATAAGCTAATACCAACTGCAAACTGCTTAGACCCAGATCTGCCATTGCATAATGCGCCAGCAGATCTGGGTCTATACAGTTTGTAAGGACTAATCAGTAGAACAAAGAACATAGACCCTGATCTGCAGGCGCATTATGTGATGGCAGATCAGGGTGTTGTTTGCATTGGAACCTGGATTATATGTGAGTATATACGGTAATGTAAAAAAATATCCTCTTGCAACTGTATCAAATGCATTCAAGAGAAAGATAACTATGTAATAAATATTTCAATCAACTATGTCAATTATTTTACCTGAAGGACAACTCTTCTGTAAGTGTCAATATCATCTCCCATTATTCGTAATTCTGGACACTCAAATGGTTCAGGGATGCCCATGTACCTGTTGATAAATTTGTCTCCACTGGAAACTCTGCAAAAGATGAAATCGGTAACTATTTGGAATACTAGTATGATAGTTACAATATTAATGTATCAGGGATACATGTATATTGATACTGTCATTAACAGTGTCCTGTCAAAAAATTAAAAACACATTTCTGACAACCTTTCTTTCAATTATGTTTACCCAAACGAAAAATTAGCTATTATAATTTGAAATAATACAAAAAAAAACAGCCATTGCAAACAAAGTTATCTCCTCCACTCAATGAACATCATTGGATCATATTTGTCAGAAATGTATATAATACTGAGGCTACTGAATTTCATTATCTCATGAATTGTCTACATTTTAACAATGTGCAAAATATTTATGCCAAGTGTTTGTTTACTCAAGTTCCTTAAAGCTTAAAAATTATTGCAATACAAAAAAAACCCCCACTCTTTTGAAATTAAGTAAACTCGGCATGTTAACTTGTAATTGTATATTTAGTTACAGCTATAGTTACATGTATATATGTTTGTCTTTGTCTTTCTATGAATCATACTTTCTTGTTTAAAATGGAATTGTTCAACAAAAAAAGGTGACACTGTGTTCACATCTCCAATATAATTGAGTTTTTGTCAATAAATCTTTACATCTTGAACCTACTGGTACACATTAACTGGTTACCCAAAACAGCAACTTTGTAAAAATCAAACTGTTGATATACATTACAAACTATTTATCTGTATCCCAAGATTTCCAAACCACCTTCTGATCTGAACCAATTCCATTTCCCATGACTTTTTTCACACTAAGGTCGGTAACATCCTTATCTCGGAATGCCCACATATGCAAACAAAATGGGTATCCCTAAGCAGTGTTCCTGCTAGGTGGTACAGTGAGGCGCACTGCCCTACGCCCAACTCTGTGCACCCTGCCATTATTTCAGGTCTTCAATTTGCAACCCATCCCCATTTCATTTGTAAGACTGGTGCCCTTTCTTCCAGTACCATGCGCCCTCCCAGATCAGCTTGTTGCCTCTGTACTGTGTTACTCTCAATGCAGTCCAGAATAAACTCTGAGCATGTGCCAATATCGAACACTAAGTTTGTGACTTTCCAAACATCAACAAAAAGAAACACTAACAAAAAATTACTTTATTTGTGATGAATGGAACTGGACAATAAGTGACATGTATTTGGGGTTAGAATATCTTCAACATAAATGGTAGCAGACAAGATCGGCAGTCAACTGGTTTCTCCTATACAGACACTATAAATTAAGTGTCCTTATACATGAATCTCACAGGCCCTTTTTGGGGATCTGGTGCCCTGCCATTTTCTGATTCCAGTTGGAACACTACCACATGCAGTTTTAGATAAATGGACTTATGCTGTATTTTTCATTTTCCAATTCATTTCTAATGCATCCTTACTCTCTCTCTCTCTCTCTCTCTCTCTCTCTCTCTCTCTCTCTCTCTATATATATATATATATATATATATATATATATATATATATATATATATATATATATATATATATATATATATATATATATATATATATTCACACACACACAAGCAAGGACAAAATGGGCAAATTCAACAATGCAACCAAAAATCTATCTTGATCACATGATATTGTAATTTAATATATTGGGACATATACATATGTCAATGCTTTACTTGAATCTGACTGCATTTAAGAAATTTAAATGTACACATACTTTATCAAGTACTTAATTATATGGCAGTAGATAATAGTGTGTATTATCCAAGTAACTCGGGACAGATTTAAATTTGAGTGATAGGTCTCTTTCTATCATTGATGTAAAATCCTTTAATTATCCATGTATTGCAGAGAAATTGCTGTATAAATCCTATAGCCTGACATCCAGGACAAGTGAAATTTGGGGGAGGGGGGGCTAGTGAGAATTTTCTAAGGTGCTTCTCAGTTTACGAAATAGAGTAAGAGACAAATGGGCATATGGATAGATGATGGGTATCAAAATATCTCCAATGATTCAAAATACAAAACATGCTGGAATATACAATCTTACAATGTAAGTAAAGTGTACTTAAACTTCCAAGTGGATCTTCAATAGCTCTGAAGGTATCAAATTATAACAATGCAACTTAGGTATTGATCACAAAAAAGCAAAACCTTGTACACAACCACCTGTTTACATCCAACATGAAACTCTCTCATCCAATGGGAAAGCTTGTTGCACTTGGAATTATTAAAACTTGTAATAAAGAGGTTTTTAGTAAATTGAAAATTGATTATGTTTAGTCACTCATTTTTTAAAGGAATTGGCTGCGATATTATTTTAGAATGTGGCAACACAATCGTGATATTTTCAAACCTAGCTATTAAGAATGAGATTTCCTAACAAAGAGACACTAATTAAATATGGGCAAAAAGACTGGGATATTTTCCAACCCAAATATTAAGACTGAGATTTAATATCAAAGACCAGGTTTTAGCAGCATTCTAAATGTATTTATTATCCTTGATATATGCAAAAACCCTCTTCCATTGGTCAAAATTATGGGATCCCCTCTTACGTTGATCAGAATTATTGGTATCCCCTTTTCCATTGGTCAAAAATAATGGTATCCATCCAACTCATGTACATCTTTTTAGTCCCTAGACTTCATTACTAAAACAATATCATATAAGGTATGTTCCACAGAACATGGTGTCTTATCTGTGAACACCATTATGATGAAACAGGTGAAACACAGGAATCCTGGTATATCATGGTTATGATGACACAGGTGAGACACCTAGAATCCTGGTACAGTGAAACTCTTCAAAACTGATACCTCAGTATACCAGAATCCCCTCACAAACGAATTTTTTTTAGTCCCAAATTTTTCCTTCTTTAAAATCATCAATTTCTTCCCAATAAACCAAAACCGCTCAACTCTGAATACCAAAACAAATTTCTGTCACAAATTTCAATTTTATGCTTTAAAAAACCCCATAAAAACTGAAACCCAATTAAAACTTGGAAATATATTTTAGCTGCTAAATTCCTGACACGTAGGAACAGATTAATTATGATTAGCAAGTATTGTAGTGGACTGATATGTGAGACAAAGACCCATAAAATGTCCCAAGGGCCTGTGATGTTAACACAATACTTGACACACATGCCAACACAGATTAGGGCTGACAATAGGCTAATCTGAAGTCTTTGCAGCATACAAAAGAGCCAGTTTTTAAGGCAAATTATTAATAACTAAATGCTTGTAGGTAAGCTATTTAAGAAAGACTATGTTTATCTGCTTATTATGTAATTGTGATTGATGTTATTCATTTGTATACATGATCAATAGAAAATATTGTTTGCTTGTGGTTGTTTTAAAAATTAAATATCAGGGCTTTATTAACTAGGCATGTGGCCTTGCTTTTGATGCTTTTCTGGCAGAGATAGACAAAGCAGTATTCTAAAAGTCAGATTCACTCAATGATATACCCTGAAGTTTTTGATCTTATACAGAAATGTAAAAATGTCACGATTGCTAAGGATAAACATTATTTGGCTACAGCACAAGAAATGGGGTCATTAACACAAGCCACATTAGTTTAAGAAAGATGTCAGAAAAACAGACAACACTCCATGCCTTCTTCAAGCCAGGCTCTTGAACTGTGAACATGGTGAATTATACGGAGTATTTAAACACTGCAGAGTATCATTCATAATTCTAATGGACTTATAGTAAAGTTATAAAAGTATCTTATTCCTCAGATGTTTCTTGTGATGAGGACTGTATTTCTATGTGGAACAACTGTATTTATTCATGTGACAGGATGTGATTTTCAGAAAGAACGTATATTGTTCAGCTAATTCTTCATTAAATACATGTACGTGTATTTTAAAAAAAATAAAAAATAACATTTCTTAATTTTGTGCACTCTTACACACTCAGAGACACTGATGCTCTCATAATTACATTCTCTCTCTCTCTCTCTCTCTCTCTCTCTCTCTCTCTCTCTCTCTCTCTGTGCAAAAACCTCAGTAAACCAAAAACTTCTCAAAACCAAAACTTATTTTGGGTTCCGAGGGTTTTCACTTTTGAGGGGTTTCACTGTATATCAGGGTTTTGATAACACAGGTAGGGCAACTGGAATCCTGGTATATCAGGATTATGATGACACAGGTGAGACACTTGGAATCCTGGTATATCAGGGTTATGATGACTCAGGTAGGAGACTTGGAATCCTGGTATATCAGGGTTATGATGACTCAGGTGGGACACCTGAAATCCTGGTATTTCATGGTTATGATGACACGAGTAGAACACTTGGAATCTTGGTATATCAGGGTTATGATGACTCAGGTATGACACCTGAATCCTGGTATTTCAGGGTTATGATGACACCAGTAGGACACTTGGAATCCTGGTATATCAGGATTATGATGACTCAGGTGGGACACCTGGAATACTGGTATATCCGAGGACAACTTCAGATATACAGTAATATTATCCCAAAGTTTCAGCTGAATGCAGCAACTGATGTAAAAGATATATGACGTTCAAAATGATGCAACACAGAACTTAAACATCATTGCCACCACTAATGCCAACATCACCACTGTTGCCAACAAAAAAGTGATCTCTAAGTCTCAGTACTCACAGGCCACATCCCTCCAAAAAATCATGAGTGCAGTGGCATTGTATAAATATGTCACAATGACATTTCTGTTGCAAGTCACCCATGCTGTTCTCACTGTCTTATGAAAATACTTACAAATCAGTCATTGCTTAGTTTCACACTTTTAAATTATTATTTTAATGTGAACAAACATTTTATTAAATTATATGGTAAATGAGTTTATTTCTTTTTCATAATTGGTTTCATTGTAGGATTATATTTAAACTACTTATTTTGATGTGATGACATCATATGGCATATTGTCCATTATGCCTTTACACATGACAGACTTAATGGCACAGGTGTTTTTGTAATTAATATATTAGATTTATTCAGTAAGTACAATAAAACTATTTTCACATTTTTATGGTTTCTAACATAATATATTAGAACCTATGGTCAAGTGTACATGAGAAATTGACCCTGATCACAATTCTTAACCAAAGTCAATGAAGAGTGAAATTTAGGTCACAGTGCCTTGCTTTTGGTAAGATAAGATGGTGCTATATTCACCAAAATGCATTTACATACAAAGTTGCATGCCTCTGTGGCTAAAAATGCCCAAGAAACTAGCCTAAATGCAAAACTTGACCAAGGTAATTGAAGCATGAAATTTTGGTTACAGTGACCTAATTTTGAAAAGATGTTATACGCACCAAGATGCATATAGATATCAAGTTACATGATTCTGTGGCTAACATCCCCCAAATAATGGATCTCCATGCAAAACTTAACGGAAGCTAGTGAAGCATGAATTTAAGTCACAGTGATCAACTTTTGCTATCTACATACATGAAATTTAAGTCAAAGTGACCTACTTTTGGTACAATGGTATGTTACTCACCAGGATGCATCTACATAGCAAGCTGAATGACTTTATTGATGCCTGAGAAACTTATCGAAGTCAAGTGAACAATTTAGGTGACCTACTTTTGGTATGATGGTATTGTACTTACCAAGACATGTCTGCATACCAAACTGAACGACTGGGGCTGACTATGCCTAAAAACTGACCAGAACACAAAACTTAACAAAAGCCAGTGAAATTGTGGTCACAGTGACCTATTTTTGGTATGCTGTATGCACCTAGATGCATCCACATACCTAACATGCATGACTGAGGCTACTAACCTTAACATTTGACCAAGGTGTGACAGACAGACAGATGTACAGGTGTAACACTATATGCACCTTGCACAATTGTGGTGGGGGAAAAAAATTAAACCATATCCAAACAATTTATGATAAATATAACCCTGCAAATGTTAATAAAATTATGACAGGCTGTCACAATTATGACAGGTCACTAGCATTATGTGCTATTACCTAGCCAAAATATTAAGTTATAATAACTTGAACTATGAAACAAATCTTCCTGTCTCTGGCACTTTTACTCCCGAAATTCTGTAGGTATCAAGCTATAGTTTTTCTAATAAATCCAAAGCATAATTTTGTTTGTGATCCCAACCATGAATGTGGTAGGAAAGATAGCGTCACCTTGTCCATTCTGTCTATGCATCCCAGAAGTTCTTCATTCAGGTCCAGACCTCAAAATTAGGATTTTTTTTCCCACTAACCCACAGGCTCAGCAAAATAAAGTTTTACTGATCCTGCCTAAATTTCACTGATCATGCTAAAAATGAAACAGAAGCCAGTTCAGTTTCTAATTCAACATTTATTATTCATTAACATCAACTCAAAACAATAACAACTGTATTTTACCAACAAGACTCACGAATGAAGTACCCCACACACTTTCATATTTCTCCAAATACTCAGTGCAGAAAGTGCATAACATCACAGCCTCTCCTGGGTCATACTTCAGCCATTTGTGTTCATTTTTCCAGCATGTCTGGTACTTTCTTAGTATCTTCTCTTGATCATATTTGCGATCATGCTCTCTCTTGTAATCATCTAATTTCCACCATTTCAGTGGTGGCTGCACACCTTGCAAATACTTCCACGTTTACAACTGTCACCACAGAATGCACTGAATGTTTATCAATAAGGATATAAATATTAAAACACATTGTTCTGTATAATTCTGGATTATTAGTTGAGTTGGCAAACGCAACCTTTTCAAATTGGTCAATACCAGCCTGATACCCTATACCTTTTGTAATCATCAGTAATGAAATCAGCGCCTGAGGGCAGTACACCAGGCTAGTTCTACATGTGCAAAAACTGTTTTGACAATAATCACAGTAATTTACTTGATGAGTGGATGAGTAGTTTAACACCTGTCCATTTGTGTCACGAGGATTTATTATACCTTGCCAAGTGCAGGATGTTGGTAGGTACTCAATTAACATAATAAACAGATCAATTAACCATTAAAGGAAAGCAAATTTTTAAGTAAATTATGTTTCTCTGAGAATACTTACCCTATCACATTAACGTTAGGGATATGCTAACTCCCAAATCCAGCCCTATTTAAAGATGAAAATTCATATAGACAAAGGGCAATAACTCTTGCCCATTATCTCCCCTTGCCACCACCAGGTGTCGCTAGTTTTTAAGCTGTGCGATATACCAACGAGGATGCTCGCATGGTGGGGTGGGTGGGAGGGTTTTTAAGTAATGATTGGGTAAGTAATCTCTGGGAAACATAATTTACTTAAAAATTTGCTTTCTCCTTCAAATACGTTCCCCGATCACATTAACATTAGGAGAATAGGTAATAGGAGGAGGGAATGCTGAGCATCCTACCTATACCTTTGGTATCCTTCTAGGGAATAAAAAGGCTGGATTGAATATGCGAACGATAACCCACTCTCCTAATTTGAAAGCAACATAGCCTAGGGTCACGTGATCTGTGATCTTCATATCCAGTTAAGAAGATGATTATTGAATTCTGCTTACCAATAAAATTTCACTGGCGAATCCAGCGAAGCAAAGAGGCTGTCTTGGCTTTAACTGGGTCTGGTGATCATTTGGGCCACTGACACAGGACCCACCAGAATCAGAGTTTGTCTCTGCGAAGCTAAATTTCTGAGATAAAAACTCCTGAAGATTGACTCAGCATGCCAGCCAACAGCTTCTATTATGGATCGGATCAAAATGTTACATTTGAAAGCGAGGCTCACAGAGATCGCTCTAATTTCATGAGTTTAAATGCTCATAAGGCGACACTGATCTTTTGCAACTTCAGAGTACGCCGAATGTATAACCCACTTCAGCCACAAAGATGGGGCTTGAGGGGTAATATCCTGTTGCCCAGCCTTGAAAGAGACATTTGTGTGTGCCATGACTAGCCTCTGTGTGTTTCAAGTAGTGCTTGAGGGCATGGACAGGGTCTTGGATGGCTGCTGCTCTCGACATGTCTAACAAAGAGAGGGAGTGCATGACAACTCTCAGATTGCCCAGTGACGGCAACCTATTTTTGGCCACAAAGCCTGGTTGCATCATGAGGACCACCAAACCATTCGATCTGAAATGAAGATATTTTGAGTCAGCTGAAAGGGCATGTAACTTGCTCACCCAGCATGCTGAAGCTAAGGCTATCAGGAAACATGTTTTGCATGATAGCAGCTTCAGCAAGGTTTGGGCTATAGGTTCGAATTTATGTGAATTGAGCCATGTTATAAGCCAGGAGAGATTCCATTTTGGAAACAGGATCAGGGATTTGGGTCAATCCAAATCAAAATTGTCTAGTCTGGTCTGATAGATCTTTATCATGGCCGATATCTTGTCTGCCATGATGTCTGAATGTGTCTGATATCATGAAGCGGTAGGCTTTGATGGTAAATTGGGCCAGCTTTTTCTCCTCGTAGAGCCAGAGAACAAAAGTCGGCCAGTTGAGGGATCGAGGCATTCAAATGGACAATGTTATTGACTCAGCACTAGTCCCAGAAAACACGCCACTTTCCCTCATAAGCCTTCAGAGTGGAGGGCCTTCATGCTCTTGAGATTCTCTCCACAATCGGAGGTCTAAATTTCTCTCGCAAGAGCCAGGCGTGAAGGAGAAGGCGGTCTGGGCAGGGGTGGAACACCTCTGATCACGGTTGCTTGAGAAGATTCGGTTTGGTTGGAATCTTCCTGGGCAGATCCTATCGCTAGATTAAGTAGATCGGTGACCCCAACTTGTCCCATCTGAGAGGGGCTATCAGAACCATCTTGCAGTTCTGACCCCTCAATTTCTGTATTATTGTCGATACCAAGACCATGGGTGGGTAGGCAAAACCCTGAACACCTCCCAATTGCTTGATAGTGAGCCCAAGCTTCTGGGTCTGGAACTGGAGAGATGAAGGTGGGAAACTTGTGATTCCATCTTGTCATAAAAAGACCGATCATCGGACGCCCCCAACGTGCGCAAAGCCGATGAAAGACTGATTGATGTAGGGACCATGCCATAAGAATGACTTGACCCGTTTTGGATAGAGGGTCAGCCAGGACACTGAATCTGCCAGAAATGTACCTGATTTGTAAGTTGATATAGAGTTAGTTGCACCAATGTAGAAACTGCCAAAGCAGAACGTACAGGTCAGGTGATTTTTTGCACCCCTGTTTGAGGATGTAGGTCACTTCTACTGAGTTGTCCGACATAATCAGGACTGTTTTCTCTGAGAGCTGGTCCTTCCAGAACTGAAAGGCATTGATGACAGCCTTCATTCCGAAAAGGCTGGTGTGGAGAGGCAGTTTCCCCTGGTTCCCATGTGCTGGTGATCGTATTGAAGTCTGGCAACAGGTGGGCTCCCCAACCGTACATACTGGCATTGGTATGTACTGTCTCTTCCGACTGGGATTTTTCCAGAGGAATTCCTGTTGTGAGCCAACTGGGGTTGTGACACTGACACAGGAATGATCGTACCTCTTTCGTGATCCTGACCTTTTGATCAAGGAGACTGGAAATGGGCACCATTGAGCAAGGTCATCTGTAAGGAGCACATAAAAAGATGGCTGAGTGGGATTAAATCTGCTGCCGCATTGAATAATCCAAGGAGTTGCAATAACTCTCTCGCTGAAATCCAAGTTCTGTTGGAAACGGACTCTACTAGTTCGACGATCAGTATTACACTAACTTGAGGAATATATTGAGATTGTTGGCAAACTCCATACCCAGGAGGACAAAACACTGGGATGGATCAAGATTGGACTTTTACCAGTTCACAAGAAAACCGAGATGACTCAAAAGGGATAGGAGATCGTTCCTGCCCTTGAGAAGAATAGAACTTACCATATGTTTCTGGAGGATGTCATCCAAGTACACACCGCCATCGCTGTAAATCAAGTCGACCAGAACAGGGTGACGACACAATCTGTGATTTTGTCAAAGACCTAGGGATTGATGTTTAGACCTAATGGAAGAACCTGACACTGGTAAACGTTGACGCCGTAAGCAAAACGAAGAAATATCCACGACACCAGGTGGATAGGGACATAAAATTAAGCATTGGTCAGATTGAGACTGATGACATACTTATCCCTTCTGGTGGAGTCGTATCGATCTCACCATCTCCATCTGGAACTTCGGCGGAAGAATGTATTGATTGAGGCGACTAAGGTTGATGATCGGCCTCAATGTGCCATTGGCCTTTTGTATAAGGAAAATCCTTGAATAAAACCCTAGAGATTGTGCTTTTCTCACAGTCTCCACCGCCCTTTTGGTTAGGAGCGATCGTAGATTATCGTCATTCTCACAATCTAATGGTACATCTGTTAGAAGGGGAGAGGAAGAAAGAGGAGGGGTTGGATAAATGGAAGCCGAAGCCCCTCCAAAATGATATGGATCACCCATTCGTTTTGAGGAAATAGGTTGATCCAACGAGACTGGAAGTGCAGCAGTCTGGCGGCGATATGGTAGTATAGGATGTATCCGTTACATCCATTAAAGCCACATACGCCCTGACTTACATGCGCCCATGCTCGGACACGCAAGGGGAATTACACCACCTGGGCTGCCTAAAAATGGGGGTACACTCCCCCATTGTATCATATTTACCTGTCCATACACTCTTGGACCATATGGCACACACACTGCATGGTACTGACGAAGTACATTTGTACACGCAAGGTATCGACTCATCGTGTCTTCCCTGGCCTTGAACTTGTTGTATTTATATGCTTCGTCGACATGTTTCACTGAAATGACAAAAAAAAAAAACACAACAAAAAATGTGTGAATTAACAATGCAGCATGTTAATAAATCACTAAAACAACACCATTACTAACTGGGTGAGCGAACTGTAGACAGTGTGCGTGAAACCATGAATCACAACATTCATCAACGATAGCATGTTGTACCATGCAGTCTAAACAGACAAAGACCGAGAAAGTGACAAATTCACGAAAATACTGGAGAAATTGCAAAAATAATGTATACCACCTGTAGAGGAATGATTAATACACACTAAAAATCCAAATTTCTGGATGGATGGTTTAAATTCACATTGATATTGGCAGGAATTGATGTGAGGTTTCTCATACGATGTTGACTGTACGAAAGCGACGTTAAAAACTAGCGACACCTGGTGGTGGCAAGGGGAGGTAATGGGCAAGAGTTATTGCCCTTTATCTATATGATATAGACACAAAAGACGAATTTTCATCTTTTAATAGGGCTGGATTTGGGAGGTAGCAGGCTTATATCCCTAACGTTAATGTGATCGGGGAACATATTTAAAGTAGAAATGCAGACTCACAACCAATTCTTAATAATTATGATAGTGACGGTAATTTTCACTGCTACAACAGATTAGTGACAGCTAGATTTTAGTGATCCATCAGCAAAATCACTAACTGCAGGATAGCAACATTAATTTCTAACCCTGCTAGTCAGTTATCTAGCACTGTAGTGGGACATTCACACTCCATTAACACATTTAAAGTTTTATAATCAAAAATATAAAAAATGTGACCAGTCTTTTCAACCTTTTAAAAATGAAGTGACCCTTCCATCTCCTGCAGTTTTACTCACTCAATCCTGTAGACATTAAAGTCGAAGTTTTGCTCATGGTGCCAGTCACTGAAGCGATCCTCCTGGTCATATTCCTCCATTGGGGGTTCGACCAGATCTAATTCCTCAAGGTCCTCCTGAACCTGACAAATATAAATATAAATACTGTCAGATTAGTGTTCCAAATTATTTTATTTGTTTAATTACTGACCAATCAAAGTGACAGTCATTAAACCTTCTATAAGACTTTTGTAAATCATGTTGCCTTTTGATAAGCTATCAGGTCCATATAGGATTTTTCATTATTATGTGTAAGTCATGCGACTGCTTGAATAATGGTAATGTGACTTGTTCCCTCACAGACTATTGTCAGGGCATATATGTGTCCACACAGTCCAAGTTATACCAATAACCCAAAGCTACACTCCATCTTACTTGCCAAGATGTTCTACTATCAATTCTTTCTTGCCTAATGGACAGACATATCCTACATTTGAGCAGTGTTATAAAATATTATCTTACCTATGTGACTGGTACATGACAGGGAATAACTTTTTGACAAGGAAGTCAACTCTGAATTGTTTTCCATATTCATGCCATCATCTACACTAGCTATATTTTTGTGGAAGCTTGGATTTTTATATTTAACTGCTGTTCTGGAATACTTTTGTCTATGTGCTTGATAACCTTATTTGTCATTTTTATGCAACAATGTGGATTTGTTTACGCCTGAGTCAAAATTGTTCTCACAAGTTTTTTTTTCTGAAACTAGCAAATTCAGTGAATTTTTGTCCCACATCTACCATTTTGAGATCATAAAAGTTCACAGTCATGAAATCTGAAGATGACCTTTAAGAAAGAGCTGTCAAGTCACTGGACATACATCAAAAGTAACTAAGTTCCACTCCCCTATCCTAAAGATCATTGGCCGAAAAGGGATAAAATAAATTATCAGTGACCTTGACCTTGGAGATAAAACCTTGACTGTGACACATGAGATGCCATCAAACTGAGAAGCTTAAGTGTACCATGGTTCATCCCTGTACAGTGGTCCCCTTCTTGAACGGACCCACCTGACCAGCGGCCACCCACTTTTTACAGCTAGAATCCCTTACTCTGATGAGTTTGTATTCAAAAGTATACCTCTAGGACAGCCACCCCACTAACATGGCCAGCATATTAGTGCAAAAACTGTCAAATTTACCCCTCACAAGTGGTTGCATAATGGGGTTTACAGATAGATAATCCATACAAAGAGGTAAGTAATCTGATTATCATTACTGCTGTGTATTCCTTAGATGTCAGGTTTTGTCCCTTTGATAATTGCTGGCTATTATTACCACCGATAATTATCACGATGACAAAGCTAACTGCTGAGAAGCAAAATATTGTTCAGCTCAAGTCAGCGTGATGTCCAGTCACCCTAAAGAAAGAAATGATATGTTAGCTGTTGTATTATCTCCACCATTGATTATAAAATGTACTTGAAAGGGTGCCAGACTAAAAACCAGTTGATCATGTGACAAGCTCACTTCCTTTGTAAACAATGTGCATTTGGTGTAATAACTACATATTGCCAATGAAGGAATAAGTTGTACCAAAATGTCATCAGTCATTCTTACCTTAGAAGCAAACTAATTAAAAGGAGAGAGAGTCCTTTGATTACTGCTGAGAAATTTTATATCAGAACAATTCCAATAAACAGTTATACATTCTACAGAAGCTGGAGAATGGAATGCTTGGGCAATGATAATTACAGCCAGATGTTTGTGTCCTGATTTTACTTACAAGATGGTTTAGCACCACAGCTGATGATTATTCATAATTATTTTAAATAACACTGATACAAGTTTTATCACATAACATGCCTGTGATTTTTAAATGAAAATATTAAAATATTGAAAAATTAGTTATGCCTTTCATATTTTATATGTAATTATTGCTCACATCTGTGTGATCCCCCTTTAGAAAGGCCACCCCTCTTATAAGGCCACTTCCCTGGTGCAGAGGAGGTGGCCTTATAAGAGGGGGACCACTGTACCTCAGATAAGCTTTTATAATATAAAGCAGAAAAAAAAGAAACCTTAACATATTGAACTGTGACCCTGACCTTGAGGATAAGACTTCAAACGTGCAATGCAACACGGCTTCTAGTGACTATATAGTGACCATAATATATATATATATATATATATATATATATATATATATATATATGTATGTAATCATCACAGTAATGCAATACTGATTGCTAGATTACATCGAGTTGTCCACATACATCACAAAATCCGGATCAGGGCAACATGCGAAGCGTAGAGTCATGATCTGGATTTTCTGATGCTGACAACAAGAAATGATCTAGGAATAAAGATTGAATGACTTGATAATGATATTTTTGTTATATATCTATGAATTTTCAGATAATGTTACAAAATTACTACACATAATTGAAAAACAAAAGCAAATGCTTAACATTTCAGCCTGTTAAATTCGAACTTCATCTTAAATCATAAACCAAATTGCATTTTGATCAGCTGATATGGGCATGAATATCACTGTTTATGAATGAAGCACACAAAACAAGAGTCACTCATTTTCATTATGATCACTGTTAATAACACAAATTCTTTGATGCATGGGGGCAGCAGACCCATATATTTGATTTGCAGTTATTGTGCAATTATCACATTTTGCATCACGGAAGATTTCACCAGCTGAATGACTATGAAAGTTTCTATCTGAGGCCAGGCTGATAGCAGTTGAAATGTTTCTGGCAGAACACTGTGAGAGACTCCGATAGGGACTTAGCATTGAAATTACAGCATTATTATGACAGTTATTTACAGCGGGATTGGACAGATTGTTGGAATTTGATGATACAGATTTGTTACTGAGAATGTTACTCATTTCCTTTTGCATGTCAAGTGAGGCTACAGCATAACCATTCAAGCTTGTTCAGTAGTAACCAGGAATCCTCAATGAAAAAGTAGTTCCAGCCTCACTTGAGTGTACGGTGATACGAAATCAGAAAATGTTAGTATCATTATTCTACTTGTAGGAAATGACAGTAAAATTCTGACTCTTTCTTGAGTAATAAAATTGATAGGTATATAATAAGTTTACCAAGCTTCACCCATTTTTCTTAAACAGCTGTTAAGTTAGAAAGCAAAAAGGCAAAAAGAGACTATAACGCAAACTATTGCCTTGTGACCTTGACAATGAAGATAGGACCCCCAATGACGCACCTTTCAATGATGATATATAGGTATAAGAAATTTCGTTCCTTCATCTCAACATAACTCTATCATTATTGAGTGGAAAGGAAAGTGTGATAGAAATATTCAACATATAACACCATGACATTAACATTGAAGATGGGACCCCCAATATGGTACACACACCTGCTAATGATAACATATATGTATATCCAGCTGCATCACTTAATCTCATACAGCTCTAAAGTTAAAGAGTGGAAAAGGAAGTATGATGGAAAACATAAAATATTGAGCGATGAAAATAGGAACCCCAATGTGGTACATGTCACACATTCTAGTGATGATGTACATGTATACCAAGTTTCATTCCTTAATCTCAAACAGCTTTAAAGTTGAAGAGGCAGAAGGAAAAGTGTGATGGAAACATAAAATATTGAGCTGTGACCTTGACCCTGAAGATAGCACCCCCAAAGTGGTATGTAACACACCTTCTAGTGATGATGTATACATATACCAAGTTACATCCCTTAATCTCAAATGGCTTTAAAGTTATAGATATGGAAAACAAAAAATATGGAGCTGTGACTTTGCCCTTAAAGCAACCCAATCTGGTACACAACACACTTTCTCGTGATGATGTATAAGTATACCAAGTTTTATCCCTTAATCTAATTTGAATTATGAATACTTACCTGCTACTATTTCATTACTTTCCTTTTTTGGGACTCCAGTCCCCAGTCCAAGCTAATTATTCCCTCCTCCAATTAGTATTGGTTGGCCAGAATTTAAAAGAACATGATCCCAGTCTGACTCCTTAGTCACAGCCAACATATGGAATACCATCCTCTTCTGACTTGTACCTATAGTACAGAACATCAAAGCCTGGTGTGAGGAGGGGATCTTTTAAAATTATTTTACCCCCCCCCAAACAACTCCACATTTTAATAGCACTAATACATTACCTTCTACTACTGCATTGCTGAATTTACCAGTTAGGATGGAGCCTGATGGCCTCAACAAATCTGGTATAGAAAACTATTGTACTTACCTTACAGTAGGAGTGTTCACAACTGTAAGCTAGTAAAAGATTGGGCCACGTGTTGTACTGTCACTATGCCTTCGCTCTGATAAGTCAAAGATTGAAGGTAAAAGGAGAAGATAGTGTGAGACTGTCAGAAGGCAGTTCTCATAACATCATCCAAAGAGGAGTGATTCAAGTAGGCCCAAGATGTAGCAATAGCCCAAACTTCATGGACTTTAATTCTCATGAAAAAAAGGTCCCTCTCAGTGAGGGACTGATAAGCTCTCTTAATAGTGAGGACAATCCACCTGAAAATGGTGGCTGCCAAAATATCAGAGGAACTCTTAATAGGTAGGAAGTGATGCTTCTGACCCTTCCTTTTCCCTTTAAAAGAAGCCAAATAAAACCTTAAGGCCCTAACTGGGCAAAGGAACCTATCTTGATCATCCCCAGCACAGATTCAACTGAAACTGGGGATCTCAACAGGAAGTGGAGCTACTGAAGGTAGATGATTGTTAGCCATAAACCCAGGTTGGCAAAGAAGACAAATCAAATCGTAATTACCACTTAACTGTAAACAGCCCTTTTCCACAGACAAGGCATGAAGCTCGCTCCTTCTCCTCGCTGACGCTAAGGAGAGCAGGAAAACAGTCTTAAGGGTAAGATTCTTGAAGGAAGCTTCACTCAAATGTTCATGAGGGGTTTTGACAACATCCAAAGAACACATTAAAGATTCCATTTAGACATTAGTGAGTGAGATACCAGTCTTTGAAGCTCAAAATACCTGAAGAGATCAGACAGATTAGGGTCCAACCCAATGGTGGAACCCCTAGAGAACTTGAGTGTTACAAAGGGCTGACCTATAGCCCTCAATAATGGACACCAAACATTCTCTTTCCTTGAAAAGGAAGAGAAGAAAATCTGTAACTGCACTCAAAGCGGGACAGCTAGGATCAATGCATTTCCTACTGCACCAATCACAGAAGACTCTCCACTTTGCATCGTAACCCTGGAAGTAGATTACCTCCTAGCCTGGATAATGCAGTTGGCAACCTTGTTGTAAACTGGTCCTGGCAGATTGATTGTATGAGATGAGCCAAGGTGAAAATGGAGAATCTGTGGACTGTTGTGGAGGATAGTCCCCCTGTCTTGCAACAGCAGGTCTCTCCTCTGTGGTAATCTCCTGGATTTGTCTACCAATAGGTCAAGTAGGTTTTTGAACCACAACAATTGGGACCACAGGGGGGCTACCAGGATGAGCCAAGCAGTGGAGATCCTGACTTGGCAGAGCACTTGCAGAATTATTTTCAAAGGTGGAAAGATGTACACATACAGACGATCCCACTTTACACTGAGTGTCCACTGCCCATGCCCTCTTACCTGGTACTGGAGAGACAAAAGGGGAGCTTGGTGGTCAGTCTCATAATGAACAAGTTCACCAAGAGTCTCCCCCCCAGTTGGAAAAGTCAGTCTGCTACCAACTGATGTGGATACCATTCTATGAGGAAAACATGCCCCCTCTGGACAGACTATCCGCCAGGATATTCCTCTTGCCCGAAATATCTCGGACTTGGAGACTGATCTCCGAGGCTGCCCACTGGAGGAGGTTCCAGACTTCCACACAAAGAGAAGGAGCATGTGTACCTCATGCTACTACTGACATGTTGTCTGAGGTGACCATAATGCAATGACACCTTATGAGGTTGACACACCTCTGTAAGGCTAGAAACAATACTCACATTTCCATGTTGTTTATGTGAAGGGTTGCTTCTTCCCGGGACCAAAATCCCTGGAGAACTACACTCTCTGGCTCAAGGTGAGCACTTCATCCTGAATCTGATGTGTTGGTGTACAGAAAGGAGTGGGGTTCGGGGGGGGGGGGGGGTGAATTCCAGTCAGAAACCACTCCCAATTTAGCCACGAACACAGGTGGTGGTGAAAATCAGATCCCAGGGGGATCCAAGGATCCTTGTGTGTCTCCAGTTTGCTAGAAGCAGGAACTAGAAAGGGCATAAGTAAAGTCTCCGTAGGGAAACCAAGTCAGCAGCCGAGTTCAGAGTCCCTAGGAGGGAGAGGTAAAGGTGAGTGGTTGTTTGCAATAGTTCTATAGTGGTTGTTTGCAATAGTTATATAGTAGTTGTTTACCATGTTTATATAGTGGTTGTTTACTATAGTTACACAGTGGTTGTTTGTTATAGTTATACAGTGGTTGTTTGTTATAGTTATATAGTAGTTGTTTGCAATATTTATATAGTGCTTGTGGGCTTTAGTTATATAGTAGTTGTTTGCTATAGTTATATAGTGGTTGTTTATTATGTAATTTTAAAATGGGATACTTTACTGCAGCTTAGAAGTATTTATAATTTTTTTAAAGATACCTAATAGCAGATGACCCCTATATTACCATATTTACTTGCGAATAAGCCGATACCTACTGCAAACTGCATAGACCCAGATCTGCATTCACATAATGTGCCGGCAGATCTGGGTCTATGCAGTTTGTAAGGACTAATCAGTGGAACAAACAATACAGACCCTGATCTGCCGGCACATTATGCGACGGCAGATCAGGGTCTATGTTGTTTGTATTTGGACCCAGCTTATACGCAAGTATATACGGTATTTACATTTTCATGATTCATATTGAGGTCAATTAAAACTTTACGGTCAATTAAAACTTTACAACTGGCAATACTGCCTTTTGTATAGTAAAGGAGGAAAGTAAAAGAATAAAACTATACATTACTAATGATCTCTTATTTATTTTAAGATGTATTATTATTATTATTATTATTATTATTACTATTATTATGGTCTACTTTAAACACAAACAATTTGTCTGCCATGGGTTGGAAGGGCAAGTCACACTTTAACTGTACACTTCTCCTTGTTAGCTCTTTAGAAGAAAAGCATCTTCTCTCACAATTCCAGGCCTTTGTCACTTAATTTGACTGATGAATATGCTTGTCACAAGTTGTTAGTGTTCTTTTGTTTGGGTTTTTTAAATTAAATAAGAAAGTACAAAATGGTGTATTCTTAACTTTTGTGCACAAAAGTTATGCCTTTATCACAATAGCAAGTGATAAATGAATAATCCTAATTTCAAGAGTGGGACTCTTTTGAGCTGGGACTCCAACTTATTAAGTTTAGGAGTGCTGGACTCCAACTTCTTTAATTCTTATTAGAACCCCACTCTTGTGTTAAGCATATTTAGGAGAAAAAAAATTCTCTATTCTAAATTTTGTGAGTGTTAATCTCACATGACTTCAAAAAAACATTTTGATTCGTGCATTGATGCTCTAACCTAACTTGTTCTATTGATTTCATGGTATCCATGACATATCAGAATTTAAGAAATATTTATGTGCTTTTACTCAAGTTTCCAATTTTAAACTTATTGTTTCGGTGTAAACCATATCTTTTAAGCTCTTTATAAAAATAAAATAATTTAAATTTCTAGTTTTTCCTTTTAACAGGAACTTGTGCCAAAGGGGCACCATTTTGTTTACAACCCACTTTTTCCATCGTGGAACATGAGAAAAATAATCAACCATGTGCACTGATGTGCGACAGGTAAAACCCACTCTCAGGGTCATACTTTATTGGCAGGAACTTCAGTGCACTTCTTGCCCATGTATTATGTCTCACCTCGGATGGGTTTTCCCCTATACCACACCAATCCACATGACAGATTCTATTATTCCAGCAAACACATGGCTCAGTAGTCACACATTAAAGGCTGGCAGTGCTTTTCTCTGGGTTCTTCAGTTTCTTCAACCACAAGGCCTGGAGATCATTGTTTAAACCAATTACAAATAACGTTACTTTTGAATGGTCTTTTCTGATTAGATGATAGTGGAAACTCAAGCTCAGAATCTTATGATCTCCAGGGCAATAAGGTCCATAGTCATGAATCTCTATGCACACAAAAACTGAACTTGCACTCAAATTTCAACAAGAGTACCATGAAGGGGACACATTATACAACCACTACGTGTTTAATAGTACTCATGTATATAACTGATTTTTTTTTTCAAAAGCAACTGTTCTTTCAGCCAGTCACCTTGAACTTTGACTTTTTGACTCAAAATCGATAGGCTTCTTCCTTACCCCAACTGTAATGTAAGCCATCTACAGAGTTTGGACCAGGTTTGTAATGAATAATTATTGTTACTGTGCAAAAACCATTTTTCTTCTTTCAGTTGCAGTAACCTTGAGCTTTGACCCCAAAATCAATAGAGTTCTCCCTTGCCCCAAGTGCAAGCCATCCACAAATTTAGTAACTGTAAATGATGGTTAACTCAAGTTAATGTGAAAACCATTTTTCTTCAGTCAAAGTGGCCTTGACCTTTGACCCTGAAATTGATAGGGTTCTTCTTTACCACAAGTACAATCCACCAACAAAGTTTGGTAACTGTTGATGGTGGGCAACTCGAGTTATTGCGCAGAAACAAAATTGGTAGCAGACAGGAATATAAACATTCCAATCTGCTATAACTTTGCTAAAGTAAAGCTAGAAGCACAAACATTCTGTAATAACTTATTGTTCATACCTTTAAATACATACTAAAATTCAGTAATACTGACAGGCTCCAAGAACTAATTTCATTTATGGAGTTTTCAGTATGGGTTTCGTTTTTATGCTTAGACAATTGTGTGACTTCACAGCCAGGAGAACTTTCCACATTTAGCCAATCAAAAGTGTCCCTTCAAAAGTCAAGCCCGTGGTGACTGGTTAACACAAGATCTCAAAGTTGTATTATCTCTAGACCTGCTCTCACAAACATATGCATCAAGACAAGTACATGATACAAATTTTTACCAGGAAATTTGAAGAATTTAACTTACAATATCCATATCTGGCATTTCTGTTAAGTCATAGCTCAAAACCTCAGCATATTTCCTGTAAAGATATCAATATAAAAACTAGAAATAGGAAACCTTAGAAAATTATAAATGTTGACAGTATTTAATAGGTCTTTCCAATAGACAAAAAAAAAAACAAAAAAAAAAACAAAGAGTAAAAGCAAGATTGCTGTAAAAATAACCTTGGGATTAGGTGGTAACAACTGACTATAAATTTCAACTTGCTACTTCTGCACACATACGTGTATGCACATACACACAAGTATTTAATGAAGCATATGGCACAAAGGAGCATATCCACATGCTTTTACAAGTTACTGAGCCTCTAAGTTCTCTTGCCTGGTACCATATGTACTCACGTATAACCTAGGTCCAAATGCAAACAACATAGACCCTGATCTGCCGTCGCATAATGCGCTGGCTGATCAGGGTCTATGTTGTTTGTTCTACTGATTAGTCCCTACAAACTGCATAGACCCAGATCTGCCTGCACATTATGTGACGGCAGATCTGGGTCTATGCAGTTTGCAGTTGGTATCGGCTTATACGCGAGTATAGATGGTATCTCATTATCCCCACACACACGCCTCCCAACGGGTGGATTAAGATTTTATGACTGTTGGTCATGGCTGCTAGACACTAAAATTACATGATAAAATGTATCTTCAAAAAAGATACATTGTGTGTCTTTACACATGAATACGCTAATGCATAGGCAGTACCATAATGAATAAACATTTTTTTTTACAGAACTCTTACTGTATAGAACACATTGATATGAGACAGCCAAACTAACCAAACTAGAAGCTTTGATTTGAAACAGAGGACCTTGAAATTTGCACTCAGAACTCTTTGGACAATGACTTCATAATCACAGAAGTATCATGAAATTTGATGTGAAGTTTTGTAATACAAATCATTGCTGGATATAAATTTTACCTTTTCACTCAGTTTGTAAGGCAGCCCTGAGAATAGTGCAAGTGGTCCAAAATGGAATCTTTCTTGATTACATCTGAGGTTACATTATAATTGTCTAGAAAATTCGAGTCTGTCTCCACTTGCAATGGTCAAGTTGGCTATTGCAAGTGGAGATAGGGTTCTCCCCAGAATCTTCTGAAGGTTCATTGCATAAAGCCATATTATATAAAACACAGTCCATCGCAGTTTTCTTTAAAAACATG
Organism: Margaritifera margaritifera; assembly: GCA_029931535.1. NCBI lineage: Eukaryota > Metazoa > Mollusca > Bivalvia > Unionida > Margaritiferidae > Margaritifera > Margaritifera margaritifera. Next base: position 2,446,506 of record JAQPZY010001482.1, on the reverse strand, counting down.
CTTTTTCTTCAATACTCCTCTTTTTTTACATTAAAACACATAGAATTTCAATTAGTTATTAAATAAGCAACTCTTAAAGTGATATTTTCTAATCATGATCAACAAGAACAGGAAACAAAATTCTGCATAAAAAAAGCAAAAGAACAGGATCAATATTATGATTTAAAGGTTTGATTTTAACCTCCTGTTTTTTTATATTTATTTTCCTTCACATGATTATGGTATATATATATATATAGTGTTCCCATCTAAAATGCCCCCCCCCCCCCTCCCGCGACCAGTGGTAACCCATTTTATACAGCCAGAATCCCTTGGTACTGATGAGTTTGTGTTAAAACATGCCCCTCTAAGATGGCCAGCCCTCTAATGCAACCAGTGGCTGGCATATCAGTACAAAAACTATAATATTTACTCCTCACAAGCAGCTGCATAATAGGGTTTACAGATAGAAATCTCACAAATATTTTTTTATTTCTAAATATAACTCACTGACATTTGTTCCAACATACTGATAAAGTATCTAACTTTAATCTGGGGTATCCCAGGTTCTTCTTCCACTAAATATATTGGCTGCCATGTATAGCCTATCATGTGCTGAAAAATGGCGTTCAACCACACAAAACCAAACCAAACCAAACTTAACTTTTCTCCATACAATGAGGTAAGTAATCCAATCATCCTGTGTGTTCTTTTGATGTTCGGTTTTGTCACATTGATAAATACTGGCTATTATTACCACTGACAATTATCAAGATGACAAAAGCTACATGCTGAGAAACAGAGTATTGTTCTGTTCAAGTCGCCATAAAGTAAAAATAGTATGTTAGCCTTAGTGGCTTCTCGCTCATAGATTACGAAATGTATTTGAAAAGGTACCAGACTAAACCCAGTCAATCACTAAGACATGTGAGTCATAGAAGTAAGGACTTATTTTCATGTGACAAGCTCACTTCCTTTGTAAACAATAAGCATTTTGTGCAATAACTACAAATTGTCAATGCAGGAATAAGTTCTTGCAAAAAGTGCAAAATGCCATCAGATATTCTCAGCTTAAAAGGAAAAGTTAAAACAATTTGACTAACTGAAAAGAGAGTCCTTTGAGAAATTTGATGTAGAAAGATTAAAATAAACATTGTCACTTATACATTTCTAAAGCAGTGGGAAAATGGAATGGATGGACAATGATAGTTACAGCCAGATGTTTGTACCCTGATTTTATTGACAAGATGGTTTTACATCATGACTGACGATTATTCATAATTGTTTACAATAACATTAATATACATTTTATCAAACTGATTCCAAAACACGCCTGTGATTTTTAAATAAAAATATGTTCTAAAGATTTCCTGAATTTGCATAATCTGCTTGAAGCAGGAAAATATGTAAGTCTTGGGAATGTTGTTAATTATATTCCATAAATTTTTAGCAAAATGAAAATAATTATTTCTTTGATTTTAATTAAGTACCACAAATATAGTAATAATAGAAGATACAGGATGTTTTGGATCTTTTGGCTTTAGATTTTGGCATCAATTGCTCTGTATAAATGTTCTCAGTAAGAGGTCAGAATCAAGTTCTCATTGATATCTCTTAAAATATATAACTAAAAACATGTTTAATATTATTCTATACACTTTTATTTGATATATCTATGACATTATGTTGAACAAAAATTGCTAAGCTTGTGGTATGCTATTTTATCAGGACACCCCTTTACTGATACCGAAACGTGAATGCAAATTGAGCCCAATGACCTATAACGGCCTGGGGAGAACAGTAGTAGATCATCATTAACACAGAACTCATAAAGTTCATAAAATTAGACAATGACAGTATAACAACTAGATTTGATGTAAAACACACATCTCTAACACTGTCATAAAACTACTTTGGCACGGACTCAAATTGACATGCCAAATGGGATGATAACTGTATAAAAATTGGCACAGATTCAATTGACATGCCAAATGGATGATAACTGTATAAAAATTGGCACAGATTCAATTGACATGCCAAATGGGATGATAACTGTATAAAAATTGGCACAGATTCAATTGACATGCCAAATGGATGATAACTGTATAAAAATTGGCAGACTCAATTGACATGCCAAATGGGATGATAACTGTATAAAAATTGGCACACTCAATTGACATACCAAATGGGATGATAACTATAAAAATTGGCAGAACAAAAGTGAATAGAAACAGCTATATCAAGATCCCTGCACTTTGAACATAAAACTTAATTTGATGGGCACATGATAATTGGATGCATTCTAGAACCATATATGATGCATGAAGAGCCAGGTAGATTGCAATAGTTTCCAAGCTATGACACAGGGGATAAGTCCCGTGGGGTAGGGATGAACCCCAGGATCACAATGAGCTGATGTATACATTTGTCTTTTCGTACATATTAAGTATACATATAGTTATAGGGTGGGGCTCTCAATAGTTTATATGTTATGACCTGTTGGCTAAGTTCTTGGGGGTGGGGAAAGACCTCAGTGATACAAGTCTGAAATGTGTCCACACTTTAGTCATTGATCACATATACTGATTCTAAGGCATGTGAGTCATAGAAGTAAGGGCTTATTTTCAATTTATGTACAATTACCCCCATCAATAGGGGTGCAAACAAAATTGCAAAAGTGTTGGCACAATCTACACCCATAGAGCTATTACCGACCCTGACCCAAGTTTTATGTGTCTAGCTTTAACAGTGTGGAGACATTACACACATATGTACATTATGTACATTGGTACACATGTATGTACAGACAGTCCATGATGGATGGAGGGACAGACTATATCACAATATCCATGCTTTTCTTTGAAAGCATATTGGATACAAATCTAAACAGATTAACTACATGTGATCATATTAATGTGTGTATGTGTGTGTAAGATTTCATTGTTATACAGAAGTTACTTTTTGTGAAATCCTAAGAATCCAGTTTTTTCTAGTAAATTATGTTTCTTCAATAAAACTTACCCGATCATAGTACCTTAGGAGAACTACTACTACCTCGCAAAAATCCAGCCCTTCCAAGCTAAAACTTTTTAGCTAAAAAGCTAAAAGTTATCTGCCCACCTAGGTGGCAGTTAGCTAGAGTGATCTCTCCTTGATACAGGGATTGACGCCAATTCCCATGAATTCTTCAGTTACTACTGGGGCGGAAGGCACGCTCTCTATATGGATGTAACTGCAGGGAGGATGGGAGAATGTATATGTATTATGATCAGGTAAATATTATTGAAGAAACATATTTTACTAGAAAAAATTGGTTTCTTCTACAAATACATTACTCGATCATAATACCTTAGGAGAATAGATAACAGGTGGAGTTACATCCCCTTACTTCGGAGAGGCCATCTCCGGTCCCCTAAGGTATGTGAGACAGATTATATATAACCGGACTGGAGAAAAGACTCCATATGTCAGGAAGCAACTTCGAAAGGGAAAAATTTTCCCTCCCGCAAATCAGCATAAGTCATGAAGCCATGTCCTTATGAATCTATCAAACGACCAAGGAAGTAACCTGTTAAGCAACAGCTATAGGTCCTATCAGATCAAGCTGAGCTTTTGGGGATGAAAGATCTCTGAGATAAAAGCTAGAGAAAGTGGACTAGGACCTCCATCCCACAGCCTGGATAATGTCAGTTAGGGAACAGCTCTGCTCAAATGCAATGCTTGTGGCGACTGCCCTAACTTCGTGAGCCGAAATGCGTAGCAAATTCATTTGATGTGGGATTATTTTTCGATATGCAGAGCGAATAACCCATTTTATCCAGGATGAAAGTGTCTGTACTGATATGTCATCCTTTCCCTCTCTAAGGGGTAAGAATAGGCGGGATATCCCTCTACACCATGGCTCGGTCCTTTTCAAGTACCACTTCAGAGCTTGCACTGGGTCCTGTAGACAACCTTGAGATGAAGTGTCCAGAGTAGACAGGGATTTCACTATAAAAGTCTGATTCCCCTTCATACACTTCAAAGTGGAGGGCCATCTCGCTCTAGTGATTCTCTCCACCACTGGTTGCGAGAACTGTTTGTTCTTGAGGGCTTGTTTAATATGATCCAGACATGCAGTTCAGCAACTCTGGGTTGGGATGAAACACCTGCCATCATAGTTGTTTGAGAAGATGAGTAAATATTCCAATTTTTTCCTGGGGATTTTCACTGTGAGATTGATGAAGTTGTTTGATCCACGATTTTTCTCATTTGAGAGGAGTAATCAGGATGAGGTGACACTCTGATTCTCTTGCTTTCTGTATCACCTTCAGGATCAGAGGAGTTGGAAGGTAAATATAGACCATTCCAATATATAGAAAAGTCATCGAATGCCCAGGTCATCAGATCCGGGACTGGTGAGACAAAGGTTGGGAGTTTGGCATTCCTCCCTGTCGCAAACAGATCCACCATTGGTAGATCCCATAGGGCACATATACAAGTGAAAACTAATAGATGAAGAGACCATTCCGTTTGTATTAGTTGATTCTTCCCAAACAGCGAGTCCGCTAATACATTTAGTCATCCTGGAATACGACAAACTTGTAAGTGGATTTGTCGTCGATTACACCACTTTAGAAAATCCCAAAAAAGAATGCTAAGGTCTGGGGACTTGGTTCCACCTTGCCGTTTGAGATAAGTCATCACAGTGGAATTGTCTGATAGAATGAGAACTCCCTTCCCATGTATAGCCTCCAGCCACCAATGAAAGATTTTCAAGATGGCTTTCATCTTGAGAACATTGAAATGTAAACGACGATCCTGTGGGGGCCTCACTCCACTGGCCTTCTGGACAGATGGATGGAGGTGTGCACCCCAGCCCTCTGTGCTCACATCTGTACAGATTGTGATTTCCAGAGGTTGCACCTGCAACGGTATACCCGACATGAGCCAACTGAGGCTGCCCCATCTTCCGAGAGGAAACTTCATATTCGTGCAGATTGAAAGAGGTTGGTCCAAGGGGCAAAGTCTCAGCCATCATTTTAACAACAGAATCATTTGTAATGGGCACATAAAAAGGCAACCTAGAACGATGAGATCCGCTGCTGCATTGAGTAAACCCAGCAGGCGGAGGAATTCTCGGGCAGAGAGATTATCCTGTATAAGCAAGGAAGCTACCATTGTACTGATTATTAATGCTCTTTCGTGAGGGAGACATACTGTTTACCTGAATGTTGAAATCCATTTCTAAACGAACGAAATGTTAAGATGGTACGAGGTTTAGATTTGTCCCTGTTGACAAGGTTTTGAAGGACAGCAACAAGGGATATCATGTCTTGATCTAACTTACCTGATGGTTTTGTAGAATGTCATCCAGGTAGTTTGATGTTGCCGCCATGGAGGTGGTCCAAACATGGGCCATTACCTGGGCTATTACCAGGTCCATCAATCATGTGAAAACCCAGGGACTGATGTTGAGTCCAAACGGGAGTGTCCTGAACTGGTAAACGGTGTCTTTGTAGATGAACCGCAGGAACTTCCTGGAAGCCGTGTGATTGGGGACATGACGATGTAGGGTTCCGTTGGCCTTTGGGACCAGGAACAGCCTGGAATAAAACACCGGAGAATTTACACTGCAAACAATTTCTACTGCCCTTTTTCGGAGAAGGTTGTTGATTTCTTGCCGCAGAGTGGTGGATTTGAATGGGTCAGTGGAGATGTTTGTAGCTGAAGGAACCCTGGACAAAGGGGCAGGTGTGCTGAAGGTCATACTGAGTCCCTCAGAAACCTCTTGCCATATCCATAGGTTGTAGTGGCAAATACTGTCCCATTCGGCAGTGAAGATTGGAGCCTTCCCTTAGCGGGACATGTGATAAGGGCAGCTTGAAGATTGTCATTTTTTGCGATAGGGAGGATGCTGAGAGAAATGCAGGCAAAAACGATCGCCTTCTCTCTGCCTCTTGTCCACTTTTGTTTGGGAGAATTGCGGTTTTCGTCAGTTGCAGGGTCGATAGGACTGCTTCCCAGTGGTCTGTGTCCTAAAGGCATTCTTGCGATCCTTTTCATGCTTCCCCCGAAAATCCCTCTGCTGTGGCTGAGACTGTGTGAGTGGGAAATTGGTCTCCTTGGTAGCTTGCTTGTGGATTTCATCAATCTGACCATTAAAGAGGAGATTGGATGATAATGGTTGAGAGCATAACTTGGCCTTGTGATGATCTTTAAGAAAGGTGGAGGTAGAGAGCTTGTTCCAGCAGTTTAAGTTAGTAGCTGCTGTTACGGCATTGGCCAGGGTATGTTAGACAGCTCTGTTTAGACGCGGGCCATTCTGGAAAAAGACTCCCACACATGTCCTGTGGGGTTCGGTGTAGGAGATGATGAACTAAGTTCAGCCTGCTGAAAGATCTCCATAGATACAAGATCCAACACAGAGCCCAAGGCCATGATGTTGTGCACCAACTGCCGTGTGTCCTTAAAAGACTTCCAATCCATGCATACAGAGGATGGCTTTGTCATCAATAAAATGTTGCAATGTCTCTGTCGATAGCTGGAGTGTCAATATGGAAAGTTGCAGTGTGAGTCTTATGGAATCACCGACTAAAGTTTGAGGGAAGGTTTTTTGCGAGAAAAAGAGTTGGTTGACACTTCTGTCCTGTAATTGACGATGTAGGCAGCCCAAAAGGTCATTAACTCTACCAGACTGTGGAAGTAGTTTGAAAGACAGTTTGTCCTTTTTGGTCAATAAGTCAACAGATGCCAGAACTTTCAACCAGGCAGTGGAGAGGGAGGTGGGCGGACAGAACTACTACTTAGTGGCAGTAAGAGAAATACTTCCTCTTTGCGCATCATAGTGAGATCCAACAAAGATGATAGGGCTTGAGAGCAGGCTTCATCATCTATGTATAAGAGTGGAGACGCCAATGTTTCTTGTGCTACCTGTGATGTAGCTAGAGAAGAATGTCGAAGATGACAGCTCACCATGCTCGCAGAGCATCCTGAGTGAGTTACGGTGACTTACAAATGGTTGCTAAGTAAAGGCTCCCTTTGAGTGGCAAAGGCTTGAGAACAGAGTGAAACGGCATCCATTGGGTACTGAGGAACTCAGGTAGGCATCATTTGCAGTGAGTGCCAAGCGGTACTATGCAGTTTAGACTGATCCACAGGTGTGCCGGTATGATGTGGGTTCAGCAAACTGGACAAAATTCGTTCTTCTTGTGGCTGGGAATGGATGATTGACTTTAGTATAGACTCATTGCGATCAAAGCCATATGGCAGAGTCCAGTTGTGATGGAACAGGGCCTTCTTAGATGGCATGATGTTGTCCAGTTCATGAAGTTGGGACAGGGTACGGGATATCTGATCCACGTAGCTGGTCCTTAAATCTAAAGTGTGAGATGGTAACTGAGATGGTTTGTTTTGTTCTCGATCTTGTTCTACAGCAGGTGATATGGTGTCGAACCCTGATAAACAGTCTACTGGTTCTGCCAATAAAGGTTTATCATTCTGCGGTGGTGAAGGAGGAGCCCCAGCTGTCGCTGAACGTGATGGCTTGTGACACTTCATGGCTGAAGAACCTTGTGAAGTTTAATATCCTTCAGATAGTAAATCTTGCACTGCAGCCACATCTGCATGGATACTTATCGCATCATCGATCTTCGACATGTACTTCTGCACCTTCCCTTTTGGTGCCTATATGACGGCAGACCACTGACATTCTGTCCACACTGAACATAGCTTTCATGTGTTCATAGATTGGCAACCGAAACATGCTATACATGTAGGGTCGTTGTCCATAGCATGTTTCCATCTTTTACATAACTTGCATTTCTTCTTGCCCATGGTCTAAATCTGTAAGACAAAACAGAGCAGACAATATAAAGATATAAAATATAGCCCAGCATGTGTCCTGCTTTATGACTTCAGAAAGTGCACGTGCAAAGCTACACACCATGACAACTTACCTGTAAAAGAGCGCATGTGGCAGTCAATACAGGTAGAGTATTAAAACGTCGTTATTAATACTTACAAAGTGGACATTAAAAATATCAATTCTAATAAAAGTCACCTGTAGGAAATGCCAATTGACTGCCTATACAGGTAAAATCACTGAAGCCAAGACTACTATGTATAAAAAAACTTACCTGTACATATCTGACACATGGCGGAAACTAAACAGTAATATAATTGAGTTTCTATAGCACACACAATATCTGCACAAAAAATGCACTGAAGCATCACTATTGATACTTATGAAGAGGACGGTATAATATCAGTTGTAATACAATGTTACCTGTTGGAAAGGCCAAATGATGGCATATACAAGAAAATCAATAAAGCGTCACGTATATAAGTACGAAGTGGACACTGAGATATTCTAGTATAGAAAACTTACCTGTATGTATCTGACCCTCACGGAAATTATAGTCATATTAAATGAATTTTCTCTAATACACACCATACCTGCACATAAAAACAGCTATAGCAATGTGAGGGACACACTAGTGACCCATGAAGGTATGTACTAAGCGCCTAGGTGTGTGCAGTCGCTAAAATGATGAAAAGACAGAACTCTGTCGTCTAAGAAAGAAAGAAAACTTTGAAATATATAGATAGAGTACACTTCCCTTAGTTGAGAAACTCCTCCAACTTGTTTTATGGTAGAAAACTTCCAGAATCCTGTATTGGATTGCAAGCCCTCTCTGTTCAGAAGAGTGAGTGCTAATCGGCACGAGCTGAAGTAGTAAGGGATTTGGTGCCAATCCCTGTATCAAGGGAAGATCACTCTACCTAACTGCCACCTAGGTGGGCAGATAACTTTTAGCTTTTTAGCTAAAGAGTTTTAGCTTAGGAGGGCTGGATTTGTGAAGTAGTAGTAGTTCTCCTAAGGTATTATGATCAGGTAATGTATTTGAAGAAGAAATACATTTCCAGAGTGATATTTAAATTTCTAAGTCAAACAAAGGCCATAATTGCATGAAAAGTGACAAAACAACATTAAAATCTAATATGGTCATCTACATATGTTCATCATTATGTGTATTAAATTTAACTGTTATATGTGGACTGATGATTTTTTGTAATCATACTAACAAGGTTGCTCCGGATACACAGCCAGACACATGGATAGACATCAGCACATCAAGACTGTACCTGCAGTACCACTGTACCATCAAATTGTTCTTGACTGCATACAACCACATCTTAGGTCATTAAGATTGCCAGAAATCTTTGTTCTAAGAGAAAACTTGATTGATTACCTCCAATGTTGGAGCCATTGACAATTTTGTATGCTTTTCAGTTTACCTCTATGGACAATGAAAATAAAAAAAAAACTAATGGACCATTTATTGGGATGGGATTTAGACAATGTCAACTACTAGCCTGACAGAATGCAAGTGCATATACTGAAAAGCATAGTTCAAAATATGAACTGTGATGAGAAAGTGAGGTAACTATCTTTTATTACATTTTTCCCAACTTTATAAAAAGATACCATACATTACAAAAAATGTTCCACTTTCTATGCTGGTGCTAGCAATCACCAAAAATCCCCAACTGCATTGAAACTTCTTTGATGGCAATTCAATTAAATAAAAACACACTTGGCAACTGAAAATGTAGAGGCTTGCTGGTTTCCACCCTGAAGTCATTGAAATCCATTAGTGTTACATATTTTTGAGAGAGTATTAATTCTGTAAAGGATATTTCTTTATAAACTAAGGAATATGCAGAAATGCATAATTAAGTAATAAATCAAAATTTTATTACTTTGAAAAGAAAACTTTCAAAGGGAAATTATGAAAGAAAGTATTAGTTAAATAATAATGGGCAATGACTAAAGATAAACAGGGGCCATATCCAGAATGGAGAATCCCATTGTACTAACTGAAGGGGCCATATACAGAATGGAAATCCCACTGTACTAACTGAAGGGGCCAGATCCAGAATGGAAAATCCAATTGTACTAACTGAAGAGACCATATCCAGAATGGAAAATCCCATTGCACTAACTGAAGGGGCAAGATCCAGAATGGAAAATCCTAAAATACTAACTGTAAGGGCCAGATCCAGAACAGAAAATCTCACTGTACTAACCAAAGGGGCCAGATCCAGAATGGAAAATCCCATTGTACTAACTAAAGGGCCCAGATCCAGAATGGAAAATCCCATTGTACTAACTGAAGGGACCAGATCCAGAATGGAAAATCCCACTGTACTAACTGAAAGGGCCGAATCCAGAATGGAAAATCCCATTTTGCTAACAAAAGGAGCCAGATCCATAATGGAAAATCCCTCTGTACTAACTGAAGCGACCAGATCCAGAATGGAAAATCCCATTGTACGAACTGTAGGGGCCAGATCCAGAATGGAAAATCCTATTATACTAACTGTAGATGCCAGATCCAGAACGGAAAATCCCACTGTACTAAATGGGAAATTCTAGAGCCAACCTAGTTCTTATAAATTGATAGGGATCACAGATTGCCAAGCTGAACTGTTTACCAGATTATGAGAGAAAATTTCTGAATTCAGATGCAGAGACTGAAAAGTCAGGTTCTTCCTGAGTGTCAAGCAGAAAACTGTGCGAGATACTTTTTCCTACCTGATCCATCACAAGATAACAAAATTATGAATCTCAGTCATAAAAGAAGTTTTCTAAAGAAAAAAAAAACTCTTTAAGCAGCAGATACAATTCAGACTTTAGAAAACAATGAATCACATGCTTTAGACCAGCTGCAGATGGCCTGATTATGTTAGAATACCATTTTACAAACCTCATGTAAGGCAGGAAATTGTCCTTGTAGCTATCCTCAATGGCCTTCAAAAAGTCCCCATTATTTAGGATTGGACTCTTTACCTCCAGTGGCTGAAAGAATGTTGAAATTTATATGGAAAGTTACATGTGAATCATGATGTAAATACACACTAAGGTCATAACTCTTTAGTTGTTGGTCAGAGCCCTAGCAATTCTGTTATACATCTGACACCTAAATGGTTTTCACTTAGTCCACTCCATTTTACATATTTTGGAATTTGACATAACAGCATAGGGTAGCTGCTTACTACAGGGCCTAGCAAACTTAAATGACCTTACATCGAGGCCTACCTGCATGAAATCAATATGAAGATGATTTATCTTCTCAGAAATTGTGAGTATAACATATGTTGTCTTTTAATTAATTAGACAAGATGAAATTAGATCACTGAAGAAATCTGACCTGGTACTCTCCAATTTGCATTGCTAGTCACATGACTACCCAAATCTCGTGGCCTACATGTCCACGGCATCAGTAGTCCAATGGTCATGTGATACCATCAAAAATCCCCTTTCTAATGTTGTTGTACAAAAAAATTAGAAAATATTAAATGAATGTCAAATATTGTTTGTAAGAACACAAAAGGCGCATAATTTCCAACATATTTATTATGAGAACAATGACCAAAAAGCCTTTTGCTGTCACAGCAACATGGAAAATGCCAGATTCATCACAAAGAGAGCACATATCAATGTGGTTTGTGGTATCTAAAATGAGGTGGGAAAGGTCAGAGGAAACTCAGACTAGGTTTTCACTATATAACATGTACAAATTCTACTGTTTAACATTTTCACCCAATTTCAATTAAATTTTCAATACTCAACATTACTGCTGAAATATTATCTAAATTTTTTAAAGAAAATCTTGAATTTTAATGAAGCTGATGTTGTAAAAGATATGGGGTGATGTATTTTGAAAAGCAACAAAAAAAGCTTCCAGTTGAAATAGGTTATAATGACCAATGTTTTACTTAATTTGAAGAGATTGTGAAGATGGCTCCACATGTAAAGTTTGATGAATGAAGGACTAAAGGTTAGGCTGATATATTTCCACACAAAAAATTAGCACAGGAACGCATTAGAGGCCAAGGTTATAAACCAGTCAGTCGCTAGAAAGGGGTAGTAGAACATGTAACTCAAGGACTGTGATTTGGTGAGGACATGACAATAAATTGCCAATGTGTTTCAAACAAGTTGTGAATAACAAAATTCCTGTTGAACAATCATGTGGTATAATGAATAGTATACTAATTAGCCTCCTACAACCAATTAATAATGACATGTGATCTATCAGGAGTTAAGCCTCACCTGTCAAACACTGTGTTAGGTAGTTTCCAATGCCTAACAGCTAATCATAACTCGATAAGGAATAACTTTCCTCAACAACAGCAAATTTCAAACTGAAGAAAAGGGTAACCCAGAAATACTAATCCATTAGCATGTTTATCAGAAATCCTAACATCAAATTTTCTGGAATCTAGGCAGCCCATCCATAATGGATAACACATTTATTAAAAGTAACAGACTTTTATACAATCATATTGCATCTTCCAAGGAGACTATACCTGTTCACAGTCTGTAACAATTAAAGTCCAATGAAAATAAATGGTGTATCCATTCCTCCAATTCCAAAACCATGAATTTCTTCAACATTTTTTTTACCAAAGCAATAACAATAAACATTGGTTTTACTCATGAATTATCTACATCTTTTTCTCTTTACCTCTGCTGCCATTTTAAAACTATTTACAGTCTAGTAGACTGGTTTCTTTTTATCTATGTTCTCTATTTTGCACTGAGAAACTATAGTCTATGTACCAGTTGACCATATTGGTGCTGAAGTACTTTTCTCCCTAATTGCATCCACACAGAAAACTCCTGTTTAAAAGGATAATTCTGATTTTCTAGAACTTTGTCTATATAATTCAGAATGTGGATTTTTGTTACACAAAAATCATGATAATTCCACAAAATTCAGAATAGTTGGCATCTCTGGGTAACTCACTCCCTTTTATTGTAGGACCTCAGTCTTTAAGATTAAAAAAACTGAATCCCTTAAAAATTCATCATTTTGTGATAATAATTATCAAGTCTGAGTATGTTGCTAACTTCTATTTTTATGTGTTTGCTTCACTCACTGGCAGGGATTTTGAGAAACCTGCATATCTGCACTTGTTAGTAAACAAGTTTTAAAAAGAACATTTAAGATAGGTTTTAAAGAATGAGAATTTTAAAATTGTTAAAATGTTAGTGTTAAGAGATTTACTAGGTTAAGATAATAGTTGATGATAACATGTAAAGGTTAAGATAATAGGTGATGATAACATGTAAAGGTTAAGGTAATAGATGATGATAACATGTAAAGGTTAAGATAATAGGTGATGATAATATGTAAAGGTTAAGATAATAGGTGATGATAATATGTAAAGGTTAAGATAATAGGTGATGATAATATGTAAAAGTTAAGATAATAGGTGATGATAACATGTAAAGGTTAAGATAATAGGTGATGATAATATGTAAAAACAGATATAAAATCATGGTTTGATGTGATTAAAATTCCCTATTTCACATCTGAAACACTCCAGGTCAGGTGATTTTACAATATTGTCAGGAAGGAAATTAAACTGAAAAATTGCTATTGAAAACAAGAGTCCCTCGAAGGGACTGATGCTCTACTGGGCAAAAAGAATTTCCAAGAATTCCAGATAAGACCATTTCTTACTTTTAACTGCCGAGTGTTGAAACCATCTCTGATATTCTTCATCAATAACAAGATTTTCAAATCAGCTGCAGTGGTATACATATTGGATGTCAGCTTGGCACCATTTTCATTTAGGACAAAGTAGACATCATTAGAAGTCTTTTGGTGAGAACCCCATTTCATAATGATCATCCCTTCAGGGGGAGTAGTGACAACAAGATTTTTAAGACAGTCATCATAGCAGCCATACTGGATGTATCATTGGCACCATTTTCATTTAGGACTTGTTGAAAACCCTATCATAATGATCATCCATTCTGATGGAGTAGTGACACGATTTTTAAGACAGTCATCATGGCAGCCATATTGGATGTATGACTGGCACCATTTTCATATAAGACTAACAAGGTATGATAAGAAGTCTATTTATGAAAACCCCCTGTTGATATAGCCATCCATTTGAAGAGGAGTAGAGATAACAATATTTTCAAGATAGAAATTTCTATTCAGGAGGAGTAACAATAACAATATTTTCACGATGGCTGCTGAGACAGCCTTATTTAACATCAGGTTGGCACCATTCTGATTTAAGACCAACTGGACATCATCAGAAGTCTTCTGGTGAAAACCCCACATCTTCTGGTGAAAACCCCATGTTCAAGTTGTGATAACAAGATTGTTAAGATGGCTGACATGGTGGCCATATTGGATGTCAGACTGGCACCATTTTGATTTAGGACCAGCTAGACATCATAAAAAGTCTTTTATTAAAAACCACATGTTGATATGACCATCTATTTAGGAGGAGTAGAGATAACAAGATTTCCGAGATGACTGCCATGCTGGCCATATTGAATGCCAGATTGTCACCATTTTCATTTAGGACTAACTAGATATCATAAGAAGTCTTTTAGTGAAAATGTTGATATAACCATCCATTGAGGAGGAGTAGCAATAACAAGATTTTCAAAATGGCCACTGTGGTGGCCATATCAGATATCAGATTGGCACCATTTTCATTTAGGACCAGCAAGACATCATATGAAGTCTTTTTGTGAAAACCCCATGTTAATATGGCCATCCATTCAGGAGGAGTAGCAATAACAAGATTTTCAAGCTGGCCACTGTGACAGCCATATTGGATGTCCAAGCAGCACCATTTTCATTTAGGACCAACTAGACCATGGGATGAATGTGCGCGTAAGGTTTGAAGGCAATCCTCCAGGTAGTTTAGGTGAAGTAGTGATAACAAACTTGTGCTAACGGATGGACAGACAACAGACGACGGACAACAGATCATCCCATAAGCTCTTCTGGCCTATGATCAGTTGAGCTAAAAAGCCAACAAAAAACAACACAACAAAATTCCTGATGGGCAAGGTATTTTTTCCATCCTACAGTAGAATAAAAGGTTTCTTTACTTACATTATTTCTCTTCTTTATCTTTTCTTGCACCATGCTAACAGGGGCATCCAGGTAAATCACTAGATGAGGCTTCCACAGCTCACAGATGGAGTACTTGCGCAGCTCACGGAGAAATTCATAACCTGTAACATAAAGATTTCATAACTTTAACACAAAAAATACTAGCATCTAAAATGCTTTGTATAAACTGGCAAGTATGTCAGTTACGATATGGTTACAGAATCATACGGAACAAGGGTTTAGCAGAATGTGGTAGCACCCAGCAGGCTTGAGGGTGTAGAATAGGTCTGATGCATCCTCATGCTGGACTAGCAACAGAAACGCTGGGGGTTTGAATCCTATCATTGGTTCAGCCTGGGTCAGCTACAGTACAGTTGTGATTTTTTGTTTCACCACACATGGCAATGGGGCAGTCAATCCCCTCCATGCTCTCTCAGTTTTGAAGCTCCAGAGTGGAGGAGTAAATACCTAAAAATCACCACCGCAACTAGGCAGGCACATTTTGTGCAACTTCACCATTGAGGTGGCTGGTAGACTGACATCTGAATAACCAATGCACGAAGACCACCCATGGAAAGACTGAGACCCAAAACAGACATCAGAGTAATTTACAATTGGATACCAACTGAAGAATCAATTGTCTTTATGTTGATTATATATTTGGATAATAAAAACAATCATTTCGAAAGAGTCTTGTATATTCAAGACATGTGAATTTAGAAAAGGTTGATAGGCTTTTTTTGCAATATATCTATCTGCAGTTATTGCTGATGTAAATAATTCATGTGCATTCTCCAATTCAGTTTAAACAATGTAGCCCAAGAAGTTTACATCATGATCAGTGGAAAGTAGATCACTGACACATCTAGGAATTTTATGTTTTTACTTTATTCAAAGAAATCTAACTTATGTACCAACTTGATGCGAGATACACCTTTCGGTTTCTCTTTAACAGCATAAATGTATCCAACTGATACAAAGGAAAAGTAATCCTCTGAGATTTGGACAATTAAATTCCAAATGACAAACAACCACTGCTATTTCAATAAAGAAAAGAACAGAAAACACTGAATTTACTCTAAAATGCAAACAACGTCTTAAACCTTAAGTAGAAATGGTGGCACAAACTGTCAACAACAGCACGTGTTCATGAGGTTGAATATACACAGCTTTGAGTCAGCTAGATTCTGACTCAACTGGGCCTACCGCATGTGAACTGTAAGGTACCTACCATTTAATTTTCGGGGGGGCAGGGGAGGTCTGATCGGGAAATGTTTTTTCCCTTTCATTACAAGATAATTTTTTCGAACTAATAAAAGGGATAGAGTAAGGACTTTTTTCTACAAATAAGAGCAAGACAATTGTTTTCAAGCTTTTCAAAAAGAATTTCAGCCACCTTCCCGCTTTAGAAAATTAAATGGTCTGTCCCTAACAAAGACCGACTTCAGTGGCTGTTCTACAGAAATCAAGGCAGTAGCCACTGTCAACTCTCGTTATAAAATATTTACAAGAATTAGCATCAAAAGAGGATGTCAATTTCAACTTGGGAAAGATGTCATTCATATTACACAAAGTCATCTGACTTGGAGCATCGTATTTAACAGCCCCAATTATAACCCAGCAATTAACAGCGGAAGTTTGTTAATTGTCCACAACTGAACTGAATTAAATTTATTGCTGAAATGAATAATGTTGAAAATTTTAATGATTCCAAGACTAATCCCTCTCTCTCTGATAATTAAGTTGCAATCAAAGATTTCCAGATTTTATTTTCCAACACAGAAGAATCACCTCGCACCAGCAATTACAGTTTACTCACTTGCATTTTCTTGTTTTGGTATAAAATTCTACGACGTTCGAGACTACCAGATCTCTGTATCCAAAATCTCTCTCTTTAGTGTTAAGTCAATAACTGGTTTATTTTGTTCACTTCTTTGTGTAGCTATATAAGCTACTGTAACACGGATCATTGTCGATATTAAAATTTGAATTTGTTTATGCTTCTTATGCAAAGAAATATGCAAAATGCCTTGCACTGTGATGCACATTAGTAGGGAAACCTGCCAACCATCTCCTATTGCCTTGGCACCAGAAATTGTCAGCAATTTTTGTGGCGGGGGTGGAGGGGGCTAGACTGCCAGTCTGATCCTGCCCTGAATTCATGTGTTCCTGTGCCATAAAACCAGAAACCAAACCAAACATACATCGAATCATGTATACTGTTTGATTCTGCAAATAAAGAACAAAAAGTCAGTCCAAATCCCAGATTGTTTTGTGAACCCTTTATCTGAAGTTGTTGTGAAAATAAGTACAATAACTTAGTCATCTGTCTTAGGCAATTCTGCGTACATGTCTCTCACTCTCAAAGAAATGTGAAGATTCGGTACATGGTATTTTCAGTTGACTTTTAGCTGATCATCAAATTGAGTTTTTTATATTCTATTTTCGGGATGTTGAGACAACACGCACTCGCTTTAGCCCCGGACTTTAATCCTTTCATTTGTTATTTGTTCTCTCCTCTGTTATTCTTGTGGTTTAATTTCACATCTTTTCCAAATCATGGTTAATTTAAAATAATGACATTCACTTTTAAATGTAACTCAGTGTCCTGCAGCACATTTTTCAGCCACCGCTCACAACCTGCTCTCTCTCTCTCTCCATGTTGTGAATTGAGCCTATAGGTTGGGTTTTTTTTAAAAGATATCCGTGTACTACATTAATATACATGTAGCTAAGAATATCTTCACCAACAATGGGACTTTAATGTCGATGGGTCTGCATCAGACATACTTGTGAAGATAAACCATGTTTTACCAATTTGATCATGAAATTTTTATTATACATGTACTTGGCAGCTGCATATGAAATTTCCTCATCCAATATACAGTATTGTTTGTATAGCTTTTTGGGGAGAAGAAATGAATGCATCGTGAAAAAAGGAGTATGGATTTACATGTCCTCAGCAGTCGTAAGAACAGTCTTACATCATCTCTCACTCTTGCAAAAGAATTTGGTGTATTTTTTTACAATTAGTAGAAAACGAAATCGCTAGTTCATGATATTCCATTTTCTGTGATGTTGAGACAGCATAGAGATACTCATTTAGCCCCCGATCTTTACTCCTTTTAATCAGTTTTTGGCAACCGCTCACAACCTACCTCTTCCCTCTCTCACGCTCTCTTGCACTCATGTGCACATTAAATACATTCATTACCAAGATACTTTTTACACAATTAGCTATACTTTCAGCAGGCTTCTGTCATTCTGCATCCAAGTTTTTCTTGTGACTAGCAAGCTTGGATTTTGCCAGCTTTTGATGTAAAGATTTTAGTGACTTTTATTCTACATATATCAGATTTTAACAAGCAATGAAATGCATTTATTATTCTTAAATATTTGATGATAAAGAAACTGCCTATGGTTCTGATAACGTAGAAATTTAAAAAATATAAAAAAACAACTAAAAATTAGTTGCTTCACTCAGTATTTAGATTAATAAAGTTTGTGCATCATTGTATTATGTTGATGTTATCTAACATCTGATTTGGAAGAATTAAAAAAACGTTTTGATTAATTTATATGGGAAACAACCATGCCAACTCAGTGCCCCACTGTGCTCTCTCCCTCTTTCTCTCTCTCTGTCAATGAAACTCTTTAGCCCATTTTTGCTGGGGTCATAAACAGTAAATCATGTCCACTTTATCGACACCACATCCACTCCATGGTGATCATCAGATACGACTCCAAGAGAAAGCATAGAGATCAGAGCTATCCACTGTGAGAAGCCACAGCATGTGAAGAATAGACTGACACTTGTACCTTCTTTTCTGAAATAACCCATCTTGTACAGGGCATCTACTAAAGCCACTTCTCCAAAAACACTTCTGTCCAGGACAACCCCTTGACCTAAAATTGGAAAATTAAATAAATAGGATGTAGAATAGAAAAGTACTGTATAATACGTTGCAACACAATAAAATAACAAGAGTTTAGTGTAGGAAACATTATACACTGGCCCTGTGTTTAATATTCCTCTATGTAGCCAATAGTAGGGCATGAATGACTGGAGATTACTGACCAATGGGTCTCAATGACCCAGACCTTTGGTCAAGGTATGCAGTCTTGAATTAAAAGTACTGTGCAAAAACCATTAATTTCTTATTATACTTTACCATGACCATGACCTCTGACCTTTAGACCCCAAAATCTATAAGCTTCTTTATTAACCTAAGTGCAAGCCATCCACCAACTTTGGTCAAGAGACTTATTCAAAAACAAAAGTTATTCTGGAAAACCCATTTTTCCATGGACCACAATGCCCATGACATTTGACCTTTGACCAAGATATCAACGGGAATCTTCCATACCTCAAGTACAAACCCTCCAGAATCTTTGGTTGAGGTATGTGGTGTAGACCTCAAGTTGTTATGCAAAAAACATTTTAGCCACAGTGACCTTGACCTTTGGACCCCCAAACCATTAGGCTTCTTTCTTACCCAATGTGCAAGTCATCCACAAACTTTGGTGAAGGTACATGGTTGAGAACTCAAATCTATGCACAGAAACCATTTTTCCTCCTTCAGTCACAATGACCTTGAAACTTGATCTTTTGCCTCCAAAATCAATACATTTTATCCTTACCCCAAGTGCAAGCCATCCACAAATTTTAGTCCAGGTTTGTGATGCAAAACTCATGAAAGTGTAAAAAGACCATTTTTCTTCTTTCAGTCAGTGTCCTTGACCTCTAACCTTATGACCACAAAATTAATAACCTTCTCCTCACCCCAAGTACAAGCCAAAGTTTGGTCCTGGTCTGTGATTGTGCGGAAACCATTTATCGTCTTACAAAGTGACTTTGACCTTTGATCCTAAATTATTAGGCTTCTTCTTACCAGAAGTGCAAGCCATCCACAATGTTTGTTACAGGCATGTGATTTAGAACTAATGTTATTGTGCAGAAACTATATTTATTCTTTGAATGACCTTGATCTTTGACCCTAAAATCAATAGGCATCTTCCTTACCCCAAGTGCAAGTCATCCCCTAAGTTTGGTAACTATATGGTGGAGAACTCATGTTATTGTGTAAATGAAATTGGTAAGACAGATGGACAACATCATAATAATACACTCTGCCTTTTGGCCTGGCATATATATATAAACAGCAGAACAGAACAGAAAATAAATTATATGATAAGGACTAGAAAAATACCAAAAAAATCTGCAACTTGCCCTGAATAGAGACATTCATGGTACTGCATAACCTTTCACATTTTTCATTTTTATTGCATATATTTGTCCAGCAAAATTATAAACTTATACCTCACTGCCATTCAAGGGATTTTTTCCAGCCCTGGTATAGTTTAATATTGAAAAGGTAGGAGTATAACACATTAGAACACAATATGATAAAATGTATACAACAGAACAGAACAAAATATTAATAACATGCAACATCAGTTCCATATCAAGAACACAACTTCTAAATGAATTTGAGTCACTTGAAAAAGGTAACAGAGCAGAGATGGGACAAAAAATGTGTTACAGTTTTCTGGTACCAGCAAATTACAATGACAAACTTGGTTGCAAGCAATTTCGTTGTTATACTGAGTCTGCTCCTGCATCAATTAAGGTATTTTCAGCATGACTTGTGTTTCTTGTTAGGTTTTACACAACATGTGATAATAGATAAAGAAAAGAAAGAAAAAAGATAATATGCTTTTTATAATTAATTGTATCACCCTTTATAAATATGGCTGTCAATTTTATCCTGTGTGTATTTTGGATGATCATCCTTAAAGGCAATAATTTGTCTTTTTTTCTGAGATCACAAACTGGTTTCTTTCTTTCACTGGGAGTTTTGACATCAGTGTAAACTTAGATGCAACCTCACATAAAATGTAGCAAAAAATGTCAACTATGACACTACTAAGAGACAGAGAAAGTTTCTGCCACATTGGGTTGATTGTTATCCCTGACTTGAATTTATTGACTCAGAATGAAAGATGTTTTTCAGTTATTGCAAACAATATCCAAAACTAACACAGGTTGGAAATTCAACCAGTGTATTTGTCAGTGGAACTGACAAATTCAGGACTGAACCAATCAAGTCTCATGACATTTCTGGACCCCACGGACACCTTTGTTGTCATCATTATCATCACTATCACCACACTTTAATAATGACAATCAAATCTGGAAAACGATTGTCACTTGCTAGTATTATAGACGAAGACAAAGACTTCATTCATCCCAGGCTTTATGGATTACAATGGCAGTTAGTGACATGTACTTTAGTTTGGTTTACCTTTATGTTTACAAAGGACTAAATCAAGGCCAGTGGTGTTTATATCAGTTGTTGCGATACAGTCGTTCATAGTAGTGTGGAACGCATATTTTGCCTAAAAATCATGGTCGCTGGTTGTGTTAAGCAGGTAGTCACTCATAACAGTGAGTTAATATAATAAATTAGTCATATTATTATTATTATTATTATTATAATACAATTAAGATTATGATTTCTTATGAACAATAAAATAGTCACTATGTGAATAGTTTTTCTCCATTTGCATGAGAACTTTTGTGCGATCTCTGAGTCAGGGAACATTACTTTGACTAGATCTAAAAAAATGATCTGCTACCAGAAACGGGAGACCATGTTCAGCTATAAAGTTGGCAAATAGTGTCTCAGCACATGCAACTTTATCCACATTTGATGCAGATTCTGCAAATATGGATTTCAGTAATGGCATATTTGTTGCGGTTAATATGCTTTCATGAGATGGGGTTTGTGCATGATGTGTGATGTAATCTTGCCACTGTACCAGATTTTAAAATCAGCCTTACATGAAGAGCAGAATGTATTTTCATGTCCCTTTGAACTTGATTGTAACCAATGAAATTCCCGTTTCCACCCATCACTGAATTTTGTGTGATATTTCAATTGTTTTGATTTAGATGTTTTGGCATTGGGAGATAACACACGCTTAGACATCTTGACAAACTTTAAACACCAAAGTCAAACTGACCTAGTTTTATGCCACTTGAGCTCTTGAGTAATCCAACCATAATCAATTAACTTCTTTAATCCTGTCCAAATTACTTTTAATCATACATAGTATAGACTCTAATCCATCTTGACAACTTCAAACACCCAAGCAGAACATACCTTATAGAGAAAATCAAAGTAATGTTTATTGCTTTATGCTGATTGAGCTCTTTTAAGTAACCTAACCATAATCAATTAACGTCTTTAATCCTTTTGGAATTACTTCTGCTCACACATAGTATAATCCAACTCGACAAACTTTTCACAATGAAGCCAGCTGACTCTGCCAACAGGATCACAGGGTGAAATTAGCAACTACAGTGTCTTGTCCTGCTTAAGCCAGTTCAGTCACATGATCACAGGCAGCATTACCATAAATATACTGCACTGGAACCAAAATGTGAAAAAAATGGAACAAATTTCATTTTTCAATAATAATTTTGTGTATGTGGGAGATTTCAGTGAGTGACAGGAGACACCCCTAAACTCGGGAGAAAAACCCTCCAGTGCAGGAGGTTCACATGTATGATCTAAGCACAACATAATGATTCACATGTTGCCTGGGAAAGCATTGGCTAGCAGCACATTTGAATTTCCAATAAACTGCTAACCAACAGCTAAAGTGTATATCAACATGGTCACATAGGTGCCTTAACTGATCTACAATACAATATTAACTGTTGTTCTCAAATTTAATCCTAGTTTTACCAGCATCTTTTTATTCCTGATTGTTAAGTGATCTACACCTAAGTTGTCATCACAAAACTTACAGACACAAATTTATGGACTTTAACAAAGGAGCAATAAACTGAGCCAAAACAAGTGGACATTAGGTCTAATCATTACCAGTTCTGGGGTTAGTTTAAAATGGTTCCAATATGTGGCATTTTCACTGCAACATCCCAGCATGACTTCAATTCAGTTTACACAGGATCTCACCTCTTGGGTGGCCTCATCAAAAGAGGTCAATGTACTTTAATATTGGTTTTGTCCTATTTCTCAGGGAATTTATATAACGATCTACCAAGGAACAGTTATCGACAAGGAGAAAAATAAACTGAATCATCAACATTTAAGGGATGCATTATCATTCTCAAAAAAGACACCTATTGCTGAAATAGTTGGCAACGAACACCAACATGACCTGTATTTTTTGTACTTTAGTAGTAGTGAGTTTGGGGATTCATAAATTTACCATAAAATCAATACTCACCTGTGTTCAGGAGATGTGCAAGGGCATTAGTATAACCCCGATACCGCTCCTGATACATTCTATGCTGAGTTTTCGTCAAAGAAAGGACTTTCTTTGGGTGCCGTTTAGGATCAATGGTTAGGAAATCTTTTAAATCAAAGCACTGTAGATTCCATGGCAACTGTTCATCGAACTCGCGCAGATCCAATCCGCTCCAGGGTACGGTAAATACATCGTCCATTTGGACGTCTGGGAAGTACCGCATATCGAACAATTCTGCAATCTTTTTGGCGAATTCTGTTTTCCCTACACCAATATTTCCTTCGACCACAATCACTTTAGTGTTATCGTTGAATCTCTTTCTGGTATCATCAATATATTGCGTCCACATGCCATAACCCCATTTTTCGTAGGGCCAAGGTTTCTTCCGTTGAATGGGATGAGAACGTACAGAGGTCAAATTTGCAACTTGGGTTTGACAACCTATTACGGCCGGTGTAAGAAAAGCCTTCTTTCTAATGACATTTAAATTGCATCGTCTTGCCAAAAATAATATTCTTGACGAAGATGCGGCCATATCTACGCCGAAAAACTCAAATAAATATGCCACAAGTATTCGATGTTGAGGACTCCAAAGGCCGGAAAAGCTCGTCCAACGGAGTGAGAAGAAGGATTGCCTTTATCCACAAATTGTATCTAAAGCGTCTCTATGACGGTCTTGGATAATATTATGAAAAGATTAGAGACGAAATCCGAACTACAACAGTCATGGCACGGCTAAATATTGCTTTTCTGGTGTCGGCCTTATCATCCATACTTTTTATTTCTGTACATTTATGGCGATATACTCACTCATGTATAAGAGGTTGGTCCATCTAAAAATCCCACAAAAGTCTTGTCATGTTGTTCTTTAGTGGTGTAGATTTTCTTGGTTATGTTTTTTGTACAGATTCATCAGTTTTAAAAGCAAACAACTTGGTTTTTGACCAAAAATGAATAAGAGATCTAGAACAACAAAACCACCAGCCATCGAATAATATATTTTGTTTGAAATTTTACCTTTTCTTTCATGTAGTGTAAATGTAGCATCCTGTGATGGCTTTGGAGTGCTTTTGTTAAACGTTCAAGCGTTGATTTTTAAAATTCATGTCAACGTTTTCCAACTTGGCTGTCATGTTCAACTCTACGTCGGCCTTTTTGCTTTTGTGAAGCAACGTTCTCAGGTTCTTTGCTACCTTGGTTTCAGGTTTGTCTTGTTCACCTCCCATTTAATTTACAATGAAATGTGTACATTAGCTCAACTGAATTTTATGAGGCTAAAATTGTTACAGTTGAATAGTGAACAAAAATAAAATGCCACCGGAAGATGAAACTGCAAATAATATTTTGAATGAAAAGTTAAATCATTGCAGTTTGCAAACTTCATCATTAATGAAACTGTACTAACATACATTTCCTCTGGAATGATCTTGACTTTTCATTATTTACATTATTTTCTGATAGGCAGACACTCCTAAAGTTAGAGCTGTCATAATAGTGACGTCATATATAAACATTCACCAATATTAAAGCAACCAGTGCGCATTTATTTATTTAGAATTTATTCAGAAATATATATTTCCTACTTATTTTATGTTGGTCGTTTGAAAATAATGTGTTTGAATGTAATCAAACATGTACTCAGTGCAGACAGAGACAATCCCAACATCAATGACAAAAATCCACTGAGGTATCTAATTCCATAGGAAGAACTATAATTATCTTTCCGTTCATCCTGTAAACTACGTTGTCAATTGGAAGAAATCTGCTAATCAAACGGTGTCATACTGTAAACTACAACATCTGACAATAAGATTTGGACTTTTTAGCAACTCTAGCATTTACAAAGATTTCATATATATTCTTGATTTATTTTGCATTTATCTTTTCCAGTTCTTCGTCGGTTACATTTTAGTTATCTGTTTCTATATTTCATTTGCAACAGCTGTGTTCAATTTCTTCTTATACTCTTCGGTTTCTGTTGAATGAGGTTCTAGCTGTTTTGTCTTCGATAAATCAATGTTATATCTCCATTTGTGTGTTGTCCATTTATCAATGATAAAGTCTTCGCTGTTTGGATAAACGAAAAATGTCTGAGTGTGGTTGTGATCCTTTTCATTATTCAATTGAAAATTCTTTGTAATCGATGATAATTATTTTGTAGATACTGAACCTATAATCGATTATAATTATATTGTAGATGCTGAACCTGTAATCGATGATAATTATTTTGTTGATACTGAACCTGTAATCGATTATAATTATTTTGTAGATGCTGAACCTGTAATCGATGATAATTATTTTGTTGATACTGAACCTGTAATCGATGATAATTATTTTGTTGATACTGAACCTATAATCGATGATAATTATTTTGTAGATGCTGAACCTGTAATCGATGATAATTATTTTGTAGATGCTGAACCTGTAATCGATGATAATTATTTTGTTGATACTGAACCTGTAATCGATTATAATTATTTTGTAGATGCTGAACCTGTAATCGAAGATAATTATTTTGTTGATACTGAACCTATAATCGATTATAATTATTTTGTAGATGCTGAACCTATAATCGAAGATAATTATTTTGTAGATGCTGAACCTGTAATCGATGATAATTATATTGTTGATACTGAACCTGTAATCGATTATAATTATTTTGTAGATGCTGAACCTGTAATCGAAGATAATTATTTTGTTGATACTGAACCTGTAATCGATGATAATTATATTGTTGATACTGAACCTGTAATCGATTATAATTATTTTGTAGATGCTGAACCTGTAATCGAAGATAATTATTTTGATGATACTGAACCTGTAATCGATTATAATTATATTGTTGATACTGAACCTGTAATCAATTATAAATTATTTTGTTGATACTGAACCTGTAATCGATGATTCTGTAAATCTTAATAATGATTTTAGATATATCACACCAACTGGAGATTCAGAGTTTCAATAAAAAGTATTGACCTTTGTCACCAATACATGGAAGAAATGAAAAAAGGTCTTAGTACGAATGAATTACAGTACAACTTGGAAGGAAAAAAAACAGCCATTGAATACAACACGAAATGTAAAGTTATGTGGTAAAACAGTTGATATCTCAAAGAAAGGCGACATGAAAACAATATTAGCACGCGGCACTATAACAGGCCAGGCTTGACAAGATTTATTAGTTACATTAGGATGGACAAATGACTGTTATGCAAAGGCAAGCCAATACAAAGTCGTTGGATATTGAGATGCAAACAATAGACACAAATAAACCGTTTGACCAACAATAGACACAAATAAACCGTTTGACCAATTGATAAGAGAACCTGAAACTATAATTCACCTGCAGTGGAAAGATTATTCACTAGACAAGAGGAAAGAGAATTAACAGGTTGCCTTGTAAACTGTCGGTTGGAAAATAGAACCTATAAAATCTGATGTTCAGATATATGAAAAAAACAGATTAAAGAGTTTAAACAGACATCTTCAAAGAAAGAGATCCAAAAAATAGTAAATAATCGAAAGCGTTGAATGTATACAAGCACAAGTAGTTGAATTTCTAATATAGTTGGGAGAGGAGTTTCAAAGAAACCTCACTCCCCCCCCCCAAAAAAAAAAAAAAAAAAAAAAAAAAATTCAGAAGTTAAAGAAAACTTCCATTAGGTTAAAGGCAGAAACAACTGTTTTAAGAAAAGGGTGTAGCTATAGCTGCTATCGTCACTACAATAGGTATGGTAATATCAACTGTTGCTGTATGTATAAACGAGTTTGGAAAAGGATTGATTGGGGATGGAACAGGAACAAGTGGCGGTAGTGCTCCTTCAGGAGGCAAATATGCTTCATTCGTTAACAAAATTAAAAAGGGCTTAATAAGAAAGTTTCATTATTTGTTTGAGTTAGCCATATATTTCTTTTTAGCCATAAAAACGGCATTATCTTTACCAGGTATTATTGGCAGTGTCTGAGTTAGCCATGAAAGCAGCATTAGCTTTACCAGGTATTATTGGTAGTGTCTGAGTTACCCATGAAAAAGACATTGGTTTTACCAGGTATTATTTGCAGTGTTTGAGTTAGCCATGAAAACAGCATTAGTTGTACCATGTATAATTGGTAGCGTTTGAATTAGCCATGAAAGAAATATTACTTTTACCAGGTAGTATTGGTAGTGTATGAGTTAGCCATAAAAACAGCATTACCTTTAAAGGTAATGTTGTTTTTATGGCTAACTCATATACAACCAATAATACCTAGTGAAGCTAATGCTTTCATGGCTAACTCAAACACTACCAATTAATAATTAATAATTGGTAGTGCTTGAGTTAGCCATGTAAGCAGCATTAGCTTTACCAGGTATTATTGGTAGTGTATGAGTTAGCCATAAAAACATTATTATCCTTACCAGGGATTATTGGTAGTGTCTGAGTTAGCATTAGCTTTACCAGGTATGATTGGTAATGTATGAGTTAGCCATGAAAACAGCATTAGCTTTACCAGGTATGATTTTTAGTGTATGAGTTAGCCATGAAAGCAGCATTAGCTTTACCAGGTATGATTGGTAGTGTATGAGTTAGCCATGAAAGCAGCATTAGCTTTACCAGGCATTATTGGTAGTGAATTAGTTAGCAATAAAAACAGCATTAGCTTTACCAGGTATTATTGGTAGTGTCTGAGTTAGCAATGAAAACAGCATTAGCTTTACCAGGTATTATTGGTAGTGAATAAGTTAGCAATAAAAACAGCATTACTTTTACCAGGCATTATTGGAAGTGTGTAAGTTAGCCATGAAAACAGCATTACCTTTACTAGGTATTATTGGTAGTGTATGAGTTAGCCATGAAAGCAGCATTATTGGTAGTGTATGAGTTAGTCATGAAAGCATCATTATCTTTACCAGGTAGTATTGGTAGTGAATTAATTAGCAATAAAAACAGCATTACTTTTACCAGGCATTATTGGAAGTGTGTAAGTTAGCCATGAAAACAGCATTACCTTTATTAGGTATTATTGGTAGTGTATGAGTTAGCCATGAAAGCAGCATTATTGGTAGTGTATGAGTTAGCCATGAAAGCAGTATTAGCTTTACCAGGTATTATTGGTAGTGTATGAGTTAGCCATGAAAACAGCATTACCTTTGTAGTGTATGAGTTAGCCATGAAAGCAGCATTAGCTTTAACCTGTGTATTATTGGTAGTGTATGAGTTAGCCATAAAAGCAACATTATCTTTACCAGGTATTATTGGTAGTGTATGAGTTAGCCATAAAAAGCAGCATTAATATTGGTAGTGTAATAAGCTGGCTTTTGGAAAGGTTCTTTCTTTCATAGCTGAATTTGTTGCTTTACTAATTTAGGCATTTGCATTTTAATTTGAGGTGTAAACAAAGGATCTAGCAGAATTAGTGAAGCTCGTCAACGTTGGTGAATTAGAGGTTCATAAACAATTGAACTACAGCGGCTCCAGCAACCACCAGGATCAATAAAAATAATAGTTTGTTTATTTCATGCTCAGTAGTGTACATCGACGTTTCAGAAACACCATGTATCATTTGAACTTCAAAAAAGCGAATACCATTTGCAGTTATGCCATGCATAGGCTCCACCATCCGGATAGCAGGACTGTGATCCAGAGGAACATCATCAACAGAGTTCTTCTTCTGTGCCATCATTTTTGCTCACTTTGTCTTATCTATTGTCCTCTTCAGTTTCTTGTCGAACTGTCACAGCTTGTTATCAGCCTCTGGAATACCATCCTTTACTACGTCGGTATTGATGGTACGGTTTAATTAATGTTTAAACGAGTCTTCAGATGTGTGCTAATTGTTCTTGCACATAAAACGACACTACCAATTTTCATAACCATGTCAATCGGTAAAAATAAAGATATCATCACCACTATGGGTGAAACGATACACCAGTGCCGCGTATCGATACGATTCACGATACACAGCCTACGATACGATATATTATCGATTCTCAGTTTCAAGAATAAAAAGGCAAACGACTAATAATTATTCATGACTGCTGAAGATTAAAGTAACTTATATAGGGTAAGCATCGTTTTGTATCGATTCTTCACCTCTTGTATCGATACGTGTATCGATATGGCAAAAGTATCGATGCATCGATATATCGATGAATCGTTTCACCCCTAATCACCACCAACAGCAAAGTCCAGTTTAATTTTTGAATATGTCGTATGGTCGTGGAATATTGTCATAATGTTATAATCGGTGTCGTAACCTTCCCCTCCGAAAATAAATAGCTGCATTTATTTTTTAACAGTGTATGTTACTGCGGATATGGAAAGTGAAACAGATTTTCTGGTTTTTAACTTGTGCACCTAAAATACAAATCACATAAAATCGGATGCTTTGATTTAACATTGCAATAACTTCATCTGATAATTCGTTGCTATCTTACAGAAAGAAGTAAGCCAAACCTGTTGGCTCATCTGCATAAATTTTATCATTAAAAAGCTGTACGGTGATTTTACCTTTTAATACCACCAACCAAATCCAATAATTTTTTCTCCGGTCATCTACTTTTTTGGGGGGTAGGGTGGGGTGAGATAAGTCTTTAAATGATTTCCAATAGTACCTATCATCATCTATGACTTTTCTTATTCTCTGCCTTAATATATGTCTCCAATTATGATGTGGTTGAATGTTAAAATGTTACATAAAATTTTGTATTTATGTATGTAACTTTTGGTTGGATTAAATCTGTCCTCACCGAGTAATAGTGAACACTCTGACAACTGTTTCCGTATCTGAAATTAAATATGAAAGCTGTAAACACATTTAACCAATTTATGAATGTTTTCAACTGTTAAATGCCAGTATGATATACCACAACCTGATGTTGCATTTCACACTGTCCATTTCATATAATTCTGATAAAATCTCATGTCGCACTGTGCTTTGTATCTGTTCAGAGAATCTTTTGACTCTAATTTTAAAGAATTTTTACCGACATTGTTAATGGTTCGTATGCTAAAAATTTTGTTTCGGTGTAATATATTTGTATCTCGCTAAATACATTTGCTGTGTTTATTTGGTTAAGGTGAGTTAACCAATATACTGTATTAAATTTAATTGCATGAGAAGTGCAAAGTGCTGTACATCGCCCTTCTGTAGCTTGTCCATGACATGGATCAGAACAGAAGGCTTCAAACTACGGAGGGCCTTCAAAAAGAGTCAGTAACAAAAATAATTTTATTGCCAATATTCGAGATATATTTGAAAATTTCTGCAATCCCTTTTGAAATATTCTTAATAACTTTTTGAAAACGTGCAATTATTTGCAGATTATTTACAGTTATTACGAACTATCCCAATACATTTTTCTTGTACTCGCAATATTTTGCAACTATTAGCAATAATTTTGGGTTGAGACATGAAAATTCATCTTTATGAATGCAAATATTAGCAAAATTTGGGGTTGAGATATGAAAATTGATCTTCATGAATGCATGCATTTATGGTTGAATCAATGAATAGATGGTTAACATAAGGTAAGCAAATGAAGTATGGATGCATGTGTTTATGTCTGTCTGTATGCATGTATACATACATACACAAGCATGTGATTATTTGAACAATTTTCCTGGACATCATAATTCATATCTTTCCTCAAATTATTTTGACAAAATGCTGCCTCTAATGTAACCCTTATCCAACCTGACTGTCGTATATTGAACATCGATTCATATATACATACATACGTACATAAACATATTGACCGGAAGACAGATAGACAGACCAATACATACATACATACATACATACATACATACATACATACATACATACATACATACGCACGCACACACACACACACATACATACATACATACATACATACATACATACATACATACATACATACATACATACATACATACATACATACATACATACATACATACATACATACATACATACATACATACATATTTGTTTCAAGGGTTATATGCATGTTGCTAACTATGTGTTTGTATTACAAATTAAATCATTCTGAGTAAGAAAGACATACTGTTACCAACTGTCTTTTTTTTTTTTTTTTTTTTTTTTTTTTAAATTTTAAAAATGTTTTCAGTGCAAAGATTTAGCATATGGTAAGTACTTTGCTATCCTTGTAATTATTCTCAAGAGTTTACACACACACACACACACACACACACACACACACACACACACACACAAACACACATATATATATGTATGTGTATATATATATGTATGTATATATATATATATATGTATGTATATTTATATGTATGCATGTATGTATATATATATATATATATATATATATATATATATATATATATATATATATATATACGTTTATTATTGTCCCTACATATCAGTCGCCCGCAGTGAGAATAATTATAGCAGTAATCTCAAATATATTCCAAAGACATACCTAAAAAAAATCCTTGTCTTTACCTTTTATTTCAAAGGTTAATTATTTAACCATAGATACCACGTGTATCTGCATTCTGGTATCATTGTTAATATTAGTCAAAAGTGTAAAGAGCGCCAGTGCTATACCAAGCTAAACTATATATGTTCTGATATTACTATGTACTTAACTAGCTGTTTCATAGCCTGGCGAAAACTTTTACTAAAGATAAGAAGTTAATCTCTTTTAATTTTAAATGTGTTCAGAAAATAATCGTACTAATCATTATTTCAACAGAATTAACATATTACATGATTTTTAATGTACTTTTTGTAAGAGTGTGAATGAAAGTATTTAACATTTCTTCTATTATTGCGATATTACAAGTATGCACTCCTTGGATTTACTAAGTATTAGTTGGGGAATTAGTCACTAACATAGACATACTTGCAAATACATTTTTATTCCTGCTTTTCATTTCAGCTGACAATCGTAATCTGAATCTCAGCACAATAGCACACAATATGACCTTTGACCCCACAGCACAATAGTACACGATATTCTATTTGACCTTACAGCAAGTTCACTTTCTCACGAGTCAACTGATGTGTGGTACTGATCTGGTACATATGTTAATGACTCTGATTTCAACACCCTTGACACATGAATGAAACATAAACATTAACAGAGGAATGCGTTTGACTAACGGTACTGCACAGCTGTAACATTACTTACATTTTTCGTACGGTTTTATAGAACATTTTACACCTTTTTGCCCAAATATTGCATACTTGTCCAAGAAAGAAATATTTTAGGAAGTGAACAATTGGATATGTTGTGTAATTTCTTCCTTATTTTGGATAAATATTATATTTACTCTTGCTGATTTAAAATCCTTCCGTTTTAGTCTGGTTCCCTGCATCGTATGCTACAACATTGAAAATGACACCGCTCGATTAAATAAAAAATGAGGACCAATTTCTTAAAAAATGGGCCTAAGTCATGAATAGGAACTCGTGCAAGAAAACCTTTTTTTGCAATCGTTATATATATATATATATATATATATATATATATATATATATATATATATATATATATATATATATATATATATATATATGGTTTGATGATAAACAGGTACAAAACATTTAAATATCACAAAGTCTATATCACGTAGACAGTTTGTATACTTGAGTTTGTGCGTCTGAATTGTGTACCTAATGAGACCTCCTGTTGCGCGCGCGCGTGTGTGTGTGTGTGTGTGTAATATTTATTTTCTCTGTTCTGTATATCATATTTATTGTCTCTGGGATAGTAATCCCCGATCCAGTAGTCAACCGATTACGGAGAAAAGAAAAAAAAGAAAAATTCAAGCATTAAAAAAAGAAGAAAAAAAAACAACCCATGCATGTATTCATCTATAAATGCCTTCAGGCATGCATGCATTCTTGAAGATGAATGGCCATAGTTCAACCCAAATGTTTTGCGAATATTAGGAAAAGTATTACGAATATTTAAAAATGGTTTGCTTATATTTGGACAAGGGTTGGAAGTCTTCTCAAGGGCTTACAAATATTCGCACATGTATCGCGAATATTCACGATGACATATTTCTTACTGACGACAGTTTGCACTAATGGGCTTCCGTAAGGAACACGGACGCCGTCTAAAATGTTTCTCGTATATATAATATAAATGCGGGAATCAGTCTGGGCTTGTGCAAACTTGAAGACAAGTTTACATCTCGAGCAAGATCAGGCATGTTATTCGATCGAGTCTAACACCGTATTTAAAGGCCTGCAGTTGAAAATTGGGTATATTTAACACCGTATTAAAGGCCTGCAGTTGAAAATTCAGCAATACGACTACAGTGGACAGGGGAAGTGCATATCTGATTCATCGATCCATAATTCGTGACAGCACATTTGAAAGGTACTTAACCTGCAAGATAATTAGGGATTGGAAGTTATAATTGTTGAATGATACTGATTAGCTGGCGAATCGAGAGTCATCAAATATGACCTCATTTATAGTGGTGTGAGTGCATCACAATAGAAAACAAAATATAATTTACCGTTAGGTATAACATATATAATGAAATGCAATGCAGAAAGATTGCATGTATTTACATGCTGAATAGTCGCGTCAAAATGAAACATCTACAATTATATGTGTGTGTGTGTTTGTGTGTGTGTGTGTGTGTGTGTGTGTGTGTTTGTGTGTGTGTGTGTGTGTGTGTTTGTTTGTGTGTGTGTGTAGGGTCAAACTATAATGTTATATGCTTTGTTTTTTAATATACAATTATAAAATACTCTGAATTTCTAACCGGTCTATCTTTATGCACAGCCAATTTTATTCCATGTTCTGTTACATATAGCCATAAAACTATCGCATGCATATATATGGAGTTGTCACTATATATTGAAAAATTACTTCCTAAGAAATTCTTGTCATCTAATCGTAAAATACAGATTTGGAGTAAGTCTTTTCCTAGATTTTCTATTTTTAGCCGACTGGTTAGAATTTTCGACTAGTATTTAAACATTTGCAAAATTAATACCAAAGATATCATTGTCTCGCCTGTGTGTATAGCTATTTATAATTATCTATTTATCTCGCTATCGACAGCTATTTCTCTATATGTATGTATGTATGTATGTATGTATGTATGTATGTATGTATGTATGTATGTATGTATGTCTGTCTGTATGTCTGTCTGTATGTATGTATGTATGTATGTATGTATGTATGTATGTATGTATGTATACGTGTATGTATGTATGTATGTATGTATGTATGTATGTATGTATGTATGTATGTATCTCTTATTCGTGTCTTAAAGCCGATATAATATTTATATTTATGTCATTCATGCAAGGCCGATCAAGCGTGATCTTATGAGCCTGTTTGCTTGAAAATAAATTTTTCGACTTTGCATAAGTTTGTTTTATATTTACTTCAGAGAAAGTATTTACTTACTTGAAACAAAAATGCGTGATTATTGACAAAGCTCAGACTTCTTCCTATTTCCACGTTCATATTGAAAAAAAGTTATGTGGCTTTAGAACTCCTAACTACTCAGATGTGAAACAAGGGAATTATTTCAGTAACCCAGCCCGTATGCACCTGCGTTTCTTACTATATACCTACGTGTGTAATTGTATATGATAACCTAGGTTCGTGCGCGAATATTTCAAACCTTAACGGATAGAAGGATGAACGTAATCGCGGGCAAAAACTCCAATAGCTTGATACAAATCACGGATTCAAAATGACATGTCAAGAAAATTTCTCTTACATTCGCCCCATGGACAGACTTTGTTTTTTAAATGCAAGACTTTATTTTTCTTTTTTTCTTTTCTTTTTTTTTATACACGCAAGGATAATAAATCCTCACATAATCTACTCAATCATTCTTCACAAAACACTTTGAAATGATCTTTTTATAAAAAGGATAAATCAGACAAGAAAAAAAGAGAAAAAAAAAATTCCATAGCTAAGTTTCTCGAGATTATCACTGGCAAGATTCTTGGTATCTCCTTTTTATTTGTTTTTGTTGGTTGGTTTAAAACAGCTCTTTTAGCACATTATTGTCTATATCATGCTGAGGAAAAGGGATCTAAGTACCTTTCTCAAGGAGACACCGAGGCAGCCGACCCGGATTGACCTGGGCTGGTATCGAACCCGCCACTCTTGGATTACGAGTCGGACGCTCTTGAGATAAAGCAAAATTTCAGACTAAGATTACGTTAACAAAAATATGTATAATGGGGGAGTTATCAATATTTATCAAAGAATGGATGGGGTTGGGATTTGGAAGGGATGTTTTCCTTCACGTCCGTGCTGGTGGCATTTGGCTGCAGGGGTATACTTTTTGTGCTACGCAAAATTGTAGGTAATTTGTTCAAAACTAAAAATTTGGTTTAATTATGCGTGTTATAATATAGTATGGTATTTTATGAAACGGCGTTAGTGAATGGGTCGATCTTTCTGGGAATGTGATCAGTGGCGGCGTGAGGGGGGGGGGTGTGTGAGGGGGTAATTGCTCCTGAGCGCCAGGCGCAGGGGGCCCCGTCGTTGTGTTTTTTCCAGCTGAAATTTTCATAGTATTTCACCTTCACCTTAGTGTAACGGGGGGAATTCTTCACACAATTTATATTTAGGAGGGGGGAGGAGAGAGGTTGTCAACTGACATAAAAACTGTTATCTGTAGCAAAGTAGGGGCGCCTTTAAAGAACATTGTCCCCCCCCCCCCCCCCCGCGCCTCGGTAGGGGCGCCCCGAAGGAACATTGCCCTCGGGCGCCACCACTTAATGTGAAATGCATTTAATCCACCCACCCCAGCTATCTCAAATCCGCCGCAGTAAATATTGCCAATTGACTATCACTATTACATGATGAATCTTGTCACCTGTGCGCATATTCCCGGGCTTCAGGTCGTCTGCAGAAAGTGTTGATGGTTACTAAATAAACAGAAATCTCTTATTGTGCGCGTCGGGAACTTACAATGGATCGATAGACTTGAGATCAGGAGTTCGAGAAATGCATACAAAACACTCACAATAGCTTTCTTTGTATCCAACGGATACATATTAGACTTGTTGAAAAGACAACTCGAATGTAATTTTAACTACATCGATAAAAAAAAATCATTTGTTTTTTGTTTTTATCTTTTAAATCAGACCCTAGTTTTGTTTATTTTTAACGATCTCTGCCTCCCTTTTTTTGTTTACATATACATGGCCGTGTTAATAAGCATGGTCATAAATGACATTATGGACCAATAATCAGTGAGGGTTTTGATAGTGGAATAACACACGCATGTAAATTTTGGGGAATCACACAGAAAATATAGTTTTATTTTCTTGACAACATCCATACTGACCGGCAAATGGTTATTTTGTTTACTTTGAGACTAGGAATGCTATGGTAATGTGCAGATGATTGCAAGCTAATTTTATAAAATATGGACAATTAAAAAAATTATATAATCAATCATATTGACAAATATTACATTAGTTATTATCATGGTTATTTTAAAAGAAACCATTGATATCTAATATTGATTTGTTTCAATTACATATATTTTACTCTGTTTACTTTCTTTATTTTACTGATTTTTGTACAAGTCGAAATTTTCATAAAAATACACTCGGTTTTCCATTTTCAGGTATGCATAGAAATGTCATAGATTAATTTCATAATTTTTCTCTTTTGGTAATGTCTCTTTATTAATTTCAGGTTTGTATTATCCTACATAAAAACAAAATGTCGGTCAACTTACAACGCAAACACGCTATGAAGCGTCTCGCCTTGGATTTAGAAGAGTTACAGACGAACGTGGTCGAGAATGTTTCTGCTGCGCCTCTAGACGAAAATATGTTCGAATGGCACTGTAACTTCCAGCACGATGACATTATATACCACCTCATTCTCTACTTTCCGGAAAAGTATCCCTACGATTCTCCGAGTGCCGAGTTTGTACCAGCAGGATTTAGGTACAACAGCGGGGCTACCATGCCGGGAAAGAAGGGTACTAAAGTTTGTCTCAATATTTTCGCAGATTTCGCATACGTTCACACAGAATGGAAAGACCAAAAGGGTTTAGGTTGGTCCCCTGGCTACACTGTTCAAACGATCCTTCTGAATGTTGTGGCCTTTCTGGCGGAAACACAAAGCGGCGAATCTTCGTGGATGAAGGACACCGCCGCACACAACAAGAAACTGTCTGAAAACTTTAAATGTGATTGTGGACATACGTACAAAAAACCATTTCCACCTCTTACTGCTGAATTGGGTCAAAAGGGCAAGAAAGGACCAGCTGACAAAGGAAAGGGAAAAGGAAATGAAGAAGGACCTCAGATTATTGATTACATGTCAAAAGTCAAGTTGCAGAAAACCAAACCAAAATCAGCAGACGACTTGTACGGTTATGGTCTGGTGGTATCGGGACCGGATCATAGACCTGCTTTGACTACTCCCTGTGAATTCCTGACTTATGAGTCCTTCAAAGGAATGAAGACAGCGATGGGAAAAGTACATAGCGTGATGAAAGAGGAGATAAAGTATTTTCTTCCAATGTACATCCATCCCATCCACGGATCAGAAATAAAGGAGACTTTTGAGAACACTCTGAAAGAAATTGCAGTAATTCTTCCAAAGTGCAATCCAAAGAAGACCCCTATTGAAGAGATGGTGATCAAAGTGATCCCCAACTTGATGAGCGCTACAGTTGTGGAGTTTTCCAAAGGTACACAACACACCAGTGACAACAGTCTCAACGGATACTTCGCTCTTCATAGACTGTTCTTATGGGCCCTAGAGACCTATCCCGAGCTGGAAAAGATAGTAGACAATAAACTCAAAGTAGGGAACATAATCTCTCCCTCTCTCTCTCTCTCTGAAATTACGTGTACACTTGTGTTTATGTATATTCTCAATCATCATCTTCCGCATATTTTGTACAAACTGCTGGTAAACAACTGTAACATTGAGAAACATTTTATCTGCACTTTCTTTTTTCTTTTTGATGTGTTGGTGTGATTTTTCTTATTTTTCAAAGCACAACACCTTTGATATATGTGTTTATGTCTATTCAGTTTCACTCTTTCACTTTGGGAAAGCAAGAATGATACTAAGTGTCATCACCCCCAAATAAATAAATGGTTGTAGAGTTTCTTTTAACTTCATATTAAATTGGAACTTTTAAAAATGTTCTGGTTTCAGCGATAACACTACAAAGTTTTCCCCTACATGACTGTCTGTTACAGGACAATAAATCTGGTATTACAGCAATTGAGTTAGCATAGAAATTGATGGTATTCTTGTCCATTTACATTTGTGTAGGAGTTCATTGAGGACGAGGACAAGAGAACCAAGAAGGCATGTCCCCACATCGGAGAGTGGCTGATGCTGTTGTCCAGCTCATGGAAATACAGGTAACTGCCTTTTTAACTGTCTTGGGTCCTGCAGACCAAAGAGAATAGAGGATTGATCTTATTATTGTGCTTGGTTGGATGTTGGAACTAAATTTTTCAATAATTCACGAGGAAAAAAGCACACAATCGTCGTGTGGGCTAGAACCCTTAACGACCAGATTAAGAAATGTGTTTTTCTTCTAAACTAGATATTTAACTTACTTGGCGATCAGCACTCAAATATCCCAAAGACGAAATGTATGTAGTGTACACTTTACCGTAAGTGTTGCACAGTTTGTGAATGTTATTTTTTTTCTTTTTTCTTTTCTACTGACGGTGGATGCGGTGTCGGATTTTGAGATTTAAGAAATAATGAATTGAAAAGAGGTATCTTTTTCAAAGATAAATTCCTGTTTTTCATATATATTTTTTCTTTTCTTTTTTTTTTTTTTTTTTTGATGGGGAAAAAAGGCAACATTGAAAACAGATTATTTATCTTGTGAAATAAATGCCTCTTTTCAAGTGATTTTTTCGATTGTAACGTAAACAATAAACAAAATTTAGCATGTTTTACAGCAATTTTACTGTGCTACTACACTATGCGGGCGCCTGGCCCAACCATTGTAAGTGTCACAGAACGTTATATTTGTCAACACGCAGCTCTAAATACTGGAACTATACAAGTGTTTTCACTGACGTTCGCGCGTCAATATTCTGAGGAACGCCGAACTGAATGTTTATATATCCCAACTGTTGTTGAAAATTCCATTCACACTATACTGTAAACAATATTTAGAAAGAGTAAGAACGGGGAATGTAATAACTACAAAACCGCATTCTTGTTTTCTTCGAATTTGGGGAAAATAACTCTTTGTTTTTGCATATGTATACGACTCAGCCTAACTGACTGGTTCCCTGTCGTGTGTTTTCTAACAGCTTGCACTGTGTAATAGAAATGACAGAGAACGAATCTAGTACATTGATCTTCTCTAAGTATCCCAACACCATATCAAATTCGTCCTTCCTGACGACTTGGAACAAAATACGTATGAAGTTTTGTGTATATGCCACTCAACATAACGCGGTTTGAAGGCGAACTGTATGTTCAACTGAACCTTTGTTTTCCATTAGTTTAAAGGTTCATACCAAAAATTCTCTGTATGCATAAATTTCCCAGCATAATGCATGTCACTAGATCTTTTTGATG
Organism: Margaritifera margaritifera; assembly: GCA_029931535.1. Taxonomy (NCBI): domain Eukaryota; kingdom Metazoa; phylum Mollusca; class Bivalvia; order Unionida; family Margaritiferidae; genus Margaritifera; species Margaritifera margaritifera. The sequence continues at coordinate 2,406,792 of JAQPZY010001482.1, read as the reverse complement.
TAACTGCTTATATCAAAATTATTAGTAAAGTTTATTGCGATACTATAACTGTGTTGTTTTCTCACTGGTGTTTTTTTTTTTTTCTCTTCTTTTAAATAAAAACATAGTTACATTAATCTTGATAGTGCTACTTTCCAAACATTGTAGTCCACTCAACGTATCTGTCATTAGAATCGATCTGATGCTCGTCAGAACGATAACTTACTAGGGTCCTAATTTCCAACAAATTGCTACTGGGCGTTTAACGTTATTATGTTTTATTTTTGCAGATGGCAGAACGCAGGCAATGCATACCTGTCAGAGAGCTGGCGACGTAACGTCATGTGGTACGTCAAGGAGGACGCTAAACTGGGCTTTCTTGACACGGATCAGAAGTACCGGCTAGAAAACACACTGATGAGGACAGAGGTCAGCCGAAAACTGCTAGCCTTTCAGGTAAGACAGTTATATGCCTTTCCTTTTTTAATGTGTCACTAAATGATATATATATATGTGTGTTTATCTGTCTGTCTGTCTGTCTGTCTGTTTGCCTATCTATCTATTTGTGTTTGACTGTCTGATTGCCTATCTATTTATCTTGTCTTTTTCTTTCTTTTTCGTTCTTTCTTTCTTTCTTTCTTTCTTTCTTTCGTAATGAATATAATTTGCTTATCTGTCTGTAGGAGGGGTATTTAAAAGATCTGAATATTAGTGCGCTGTAGTACAAAGGTTTTCATATTAATGAACAGTACGTAAGTGCATCCGATCAAAGTAATACCCATGCAACTCGACACACGTTCTCGGTCTGATTATCCAATTATTAAATGCCATTTTGTATTAACGTTTGGGTATTTTGTTCATACACTGGAAAACTGCACTTCCAACCTCAGAGCGGCTTTCATATCGTTTGCTCCTCAGCAAATCTTTGACAACGGGATTCAGGCAAAAATCGCTGCTTGGAGTTAAATCAGGGCTGTTTGGAGGATGTGGCAAAATTTTTATGATGTGCTCCTTTAGGAATTCTGCAACGACTGCGGATGTATGAGCCGGTGCGTTGTCATTGAGTAGATGGATACCTCGGGTACCAGTGCGCGGACGGGTTGTTCGGTAGTGTTCGTCAACTTTTGGCAACACTTTGGAGGCATAAAAACACCCAGTGACACTAGCAGTGTCAGGCACAGGTACCTGGACGAGCGTGCCCTTTGCATCGAAAAATAATGCGTATAAAACTCTCTTGACAGTCCGACTACGTTTCTTCCGATCCAAACTTTATTATTTTCTCTTGAGTCTGGTTTAAAAAAAAAGTAAATCCTTGTGCCATCACGTGTAACAATCTCAATCAAACGTCTCTGGTCACTCTTTTCATATTTGGCGAGTAGGTGTTTGGCCACTTCAACCCGAGTCTGTTTTTGAATAGCTGTCAACAAATGCGGGACCCATCTTGCACAAACCTTTCTGAGCTTCAAATGATTCTTCAGTATATTAAAAACAGCCGACGAATTAATGCCCGTGATAATTGAAATATCTTCCACTGTATATTGAGCATCTTCATCTCCTTCACAGCAGCCACTTCCAGCTCACCAATTGCAGACAACGGTCTTCCAGAACGTGGGTCATCTTCCATGGATTCGCGACCATCTTTAAAACGATGTAACCACCTCAAAATTGTACTATATGACCGAGAATTACGTCCGTAAACTTAATACATGTCGGCCTTGATATATGTTGGGGAGTACCCTTTGAGTATACTCTTTGCTCAGTACCAGAATTGTGTTCTCCTCCGACATTTTTACGTCACTGTCATTTACCACTGTTACGTCACACGTATATATCTGCAGGTGCATTGCGTGCTGCATTTACAGATGCATATGATTTTAAAGAACATTATTTTGCCTATCGGTTGTTGTTAAATTTATTGACAGGTTCAAAGGAACCAAAAAGTTATAACAAAATATTCAGAACTTTTCAAATACCCCTCGAATGTTTGACTATCTCTCTGTCGTAGGTTGGTTGAGTTATTTTTCTCTCTGTTTGACTGCATGGCTCTTCGAATAAAGTTGTTTATATCTTAATTCCATCAGGATAATTGTCCTTCCTGAAAATTTGACATGGTTATGAAACTAATTTTATTTTCGTATCCCTGTTTCATTGTTCTTATTATCCAATTATTTACTTTAAGCTAATGTTTGAAACTTACAAATCCATTCAAATGAATTAACTCAATAAGACACAATTTGCTTTGTATGTAGAAATAGAAATACAAGTTGACATTATATATTTTTTAACCATTTCTGTACGAGCTGTTCATATCCCACTTTCTTATATATATATATATATATATATATATATATATATATATTTCACATCTCTTAACCTTATAACACTTCATCCTCCTTTGTCTGTTTTGTAACCCTGCTAATTGCTCGGTAAATCCTCACGAGCTGATGTGCCGTAAAGCACGGCTGATTATCGGTAGATCTGACACTTTTTGCCAGGTTCTCTTCCTGGATATTGCCATGCCAAATGGGAAAAGCCGGAAGGAGTTAATTCAACGTTACGATGACAACCTAGGATTTCCCACCCCGGAAATGGTGGGCGAAATGAAGAACTCAGTCGACAGAATAAAGAACATGAAGAGCTACGCCGACTGGTATAACGTAAGTAACTCTAACATGACTGATATAACGTAAGTAACTCTTACATGACTAGTATAACATAAGTAACTCTAACATGACTGGTATAACGTAAGTAACTCTAACATGACTGGTATAACGTTAGTAACTCTAACATGACTGGTATAACATAAGTAACTCTAACATGACTGGTATAACATAAGTAACTCTAACATGACTGGTATAACATAAGTAACTCTAACATGACTGGTATAACATAAGTAACTCTAACATGACTGGTATAACATAAGTAACTCTAACATGACTGGTATAACATAAGTAACTCTAACATGACTGGTATAACGTAAGTAACTCTAACATGACTGGTATAACATAAGTAACTCTAACATGACTGGTATAACGTTAGTAACTCTAACATGACTGGTATAACATAAGTAACTCTAACATGACTGGTATAACGTTAGTAACTCTTACATGACTGGTATAACGTAAGTAACTCTAACATGACTGGTATAACATAAGTAACTCTAACATGACTGGTATAACATAAGTAACTCTAACATGACTGGTATAACGTAAGTAACTCTAACATGACTGGTATAACGTAAGTAACTCTAACATTTTCTTTTCACATTTAAACGTAACTTTGTAGAAGTAAAGTAACAGTTTTTATGAAGGAATTTGACACTGAAAGATTTTTTTTTCTTAAGTTTGCATTGTTTTTCAAGATACTTGTGTCTTCAACTGTACAGTCGACTGAACAACGGATTCTAATAATTTATAGACAGGATAGCTCAGTTGGTAGAGCACCAGAATCGTGGCCGTGGGTTACAAAGAACATTACCTCATTTGAGCTTGTTCGGTCTATTATTTGTGGTAAATAAAACTGATAACAGGTAATGTTGCTTTGTTGAATACTGACGCGCCACGTTAAATTAAGATCATCATGTTTTTTTGATACAACTTCTATGCCATAGTGGTGAATTTAGAGAGTTTTGGGGGGTGGGTGGGGTGAGGGGTCAATCGAACCCTCTATTCCATTCAAAGTAGGAGGATAGGGTAAATGACAAAAAATGCAATATAGAGAAAAACTCACGCTGGATTTGAAAAATAACTATTTAGAAGCAAAGATGGATGTTTAGGATGACCATGTATATCATATTTTGCACTTTAAATAGAGGTAAGTCCTTGAAGACTTCTGTCATCGTTTTTGCTGTCAGACAACTTACATTTTCGCACATCAGTTGTGTGCAAGACACTCTGTCTCGTAATAGGACAGTAATAGCCAACTAGAAAAAATCTCTTCAGTGACAGAGCAAACTTGGTCCAAATCGTACCTCCGTAGAAAAAATTATGGATCCGTCCCTGCGACAGACCAGGTTGCGGCGTCAGGTGGCTTCACGAGTACAGAAAATCCAAATAACCCGGAAGAAAACCACATGATAAATTTTGGACTAGCTTGTTATTCAAAACTCCTGTATATGGTTAGTTCTAGAAGCTTCCGGACTATTATGCGAAACTTCTGTATCTGATTCCTTCTGACATGTTCTGGACTACACTGTTATTCTTAACTACTGTACCTGGTTTGTTCTGACACGTTCTGGACTATACTTGTATAACTAACTCTTGTATCAAGTTAATTGTGACAGATTTATTTCTGACCGGTTCTGGTCAAGACTGTTATGTCAAACACATTTATCTGGTTACTTCTGCAGTATTCTTGACAAGACTGTAAATCCAAACTTCTGTATCTGATAACTTCTGAAGAGATCTGGACTTAACTATTGATCAAAAGTCCTGTATCTGGTTAGTTCTGACAGGTTCTGAACTAGATATTAGTCCAAACTCCTGTATCTAGTTATTTGTGACAGGTTCTGGACCGGACTGTTAATCCAATATCCTGTATCTGGTTACGTATGACATGTTCTGGACTTGACTGCTATCCTAACTCTTGTGTCTTATTAGTTTTGGCAGGTTGTGGACTGGACTGTCATTTCAAACTCCAGTATCCGGTTGATTCTAATAGGTTATTTACTAGACTGATTCCAAACTTATGTTTCTGGTTATTTGCGACAGATTCTGGTCCGGACTCTTAATCCAAACTCCTGTCTCTGGTTATTTGTAACAGGCTTATCTCTGAGAAGCTTTGGACTAGATGCTTATTCTAAACTCCTCAATATGTTTAGTTCTGAGACGCTGTGGATTAGACTGTGAATCCATACTCCTGTATTTGGTTATTTGTAACAGGTTTATTTCAAACACATTTATCCGGTTACTTCTGTCAGATTCTGGACTGCATTGATAATACAAAAATTGTATCTGGTTACTTAAGACAGGTTCTGGACTGGTCCGTTATCCAAACTTCTGTTTCTGATTAGTTCTGACAGGTTCTGGACTAGTCTGTCATTCTAAACTTCATTTTCTGGTTCTTTGTGACAGGTTCTGGACTCGACTGTTGATCAAAACTCCTGTCTCTGGTTGTTTGTAACAGATTTATTTCCGACATGCTCAGGACTTGACTGTTATTCAAAAACTGTATCTGGTTATTTCGAAGAGATTCTGAACTACACCGTTATTCGAAACTCATGTATATGATAAGTGCTGACTGGTCTTGGACTAGTTTTGTTATTCCAAAGCCCTGTATCTAGTTAGTTCTTGCAGTTTCCTGACTAGACTGTTATTCCAAACTCATGTATCTCATTACTTTTGACAACTTCTGCACTGGATTGTTATTGCGATCTCATGTATCTGGATAGTTCTTACAGGTTATGGACTTGACTAATACCCCCAACTCATGTATCTGGATAGTTCTTACAGGTTATGGACTTGACTAATACCCCCAACTCCTGTATCTGGATAGTTCTTACAGGTTATGGACTTGACTAATACCCCCAACTCATGTATCTGGATAGTTCTTACAGGTTATGGACTTGACTAATACCCCCAACTCATGTATCTGGATAGTTCTTACAGGTTATGGACTTGACTAATACCCCGAACTCATGTATCTGGATAGTTCTTACAGGTTTTGGACTTGACTAATACCCCCAACTCATGTATCTGGATAGTTCTTACAGGTTATGGACTTGACTAATACCCCGAACTCATGTATCTGGATAGTTCTTACAGGTTATGGACTTGACTAATACCCCGAACTCATGTATCTGGATAGTTCTTACAGGTTTTGGACTTGACTAATACCCCCAACTCCTGTATCTGGATAGTTCTTACAGGTTATGGACTTGACTAATACCCCCAACTCATGTATCTGGATAGTTCTTACAGGTTATGGACTTGACTAATACCCCCAACTCATGTATCTGGATAGTTCTTACAGGTTTTGGAGTTGACTAATACCCCCAACTCCTGTATCTGGATAGTTCTTACAGGTTATGGACTTGACTAATACCCCCAACTCATGTATCTGGATAGTTCTTACAGGTTTTGGACTACACTAATAGCCCCAACTCCTGTATCTGGTTATTTCTAACAGGTTCTTAAGCTGAAACCTTTGTCAAACGATGAGATATTTAACCAGTTGGTCAAGGCCTTGGAGTATGCTATCAAGACTGATGGCTACCACTGGTCATTTTGGAAAGGAGCTGGAGGATGGATGGATGTACTCAAGAGATATCCGAAAGAAAAGAAGGGCATGAAGGTGGATAAAGACGATGGAGGCGAGGGCTCAAGTGGAAAAGGTGAGAAATTGTTGTAATGAATCAAATTTACTTTATATGGAAGAATAACACGGTCGTGAATAGTAAGCAAAAGGAATGCTTGCCTTAAAAAACGCACGTATTTCCTGGATCGATTGAATAAACAATAGATACTGTCAGAACAACAACCTACCGGAAAACACAGATAGGAAGCGGAATAAGATGACATGTAATTGGTTTCATGACCTCTTTGCAAAAATAGATATTATACATACTCATGAAAAATTAATGTAAATTATATTGTCTCTCAAGTCTTTCTCGCACGTTGCGAAGGACAGATGTTTGTTTCTAAATTTTCTTATATGCGAACTTTCCCAACAATGTCGTTACTTGGCATATCAGACATGCAGTAAAGCCGATTCTTGATTGCAAACCAAATAAAATACTAATAATAAATAATCAAAAATGCTTAACTTCACAATCGATAAAAAGGCAAGAATTGTACATTTTGACCTACTACTTCATTCGTCTTATGGTATACGAGTGGTAGGGTCATAACTGCTTAATTCACTTCATCACCGCTAATTATAAACCCATCTTCATAACAATGGTGGTAAAGACATTCCGGGTCATATTAAGTTGAATAGTTTATTAAGCTTAAGTGTGTTTGTGTTTGTGTGTGTGTGTGTGTGTGTATATATATATATATATATATATATATATATATATATATATATGACAGGAAATGTTTTAAAATGTTCTGTACAATCTAACATTTTTTGATCCAGTTTCTGAAATGATCAATGCATTCTAATTTGTTTAGCAATTCTGTGAAATGCCTAAAATTATATATTTTTTCATGAAAATGTCTGACAGTGAAGGGCATTTTATGAAGAGTCAAAATTAATGTATACGAAATTCAAGTGTGTCGGGCACTTGCTTATACAAAAGTTAATATTTATACATTTTTCTCTGAATGTGAGTATCAAATTCACTGTCCTTACCAAGAACAGCTTTCTCCCTTCGGTGAATGCAGGTTAAGGTTTATGTACCCTTCTTGGTCATTACACCATGTATTTTGGTCATATGACTTTCAATTAACACAGCAGAAATTATACATTGTAATTTATTTGAGGTGATAGGAGTACCTATATTACAGTATTGTAATTACAAATAGGTAAAAATCAACTGCCACTTAAACAAGGAATTATTTTTTAGTTTCTAAAACTCCACCAAAAAATGACAAAGTCAAAAACATTTTAAACCAATTTGGACACAACCCCTATAAATGTACATGAAAGCATATGCACAGGATTCTTCACACTATAGTGGTCATCTATTAAAACCATAGTGGTCACTAATGTCATGGAAGAGTAATCTCAACTTTACAAGTACAATGTTTAGGGGGATAATTCAAAGCAAAGTCTTGATCTTTTGAACTTAGTCAATTTTGTGTGTAGTTTTGAAAGCTAAAAAATAAATAAATAAATAAATTGCTTGTTTTAGTGGTAGTTGATTATCTGTTTATACCTATTTGCAATTACAACAATGTAATTTTGGTACTCCTATCAGTTAAAATTAATTACAATGTATAGTCTCTGCTGTCTTCATTGGAACTCATTTTGCTAAAATACATGGTGTAATGACCCAGAAGGGCACATAAACCTTAAGATAATATCCAACGTGTGGCAAAAGTAACATTTCTACAGATGGGTGTTTCCTACTAAAACAAGCACCTGCTTACTAAAACAAACACCTGCTTACTAAAACAAACAACTGCTTACTAAAACAAACACCTATTCCAGTTCGACAATGGTGTTGAATTTACAGCTTCAGTCATACAGTAAAAGAAATCATTGGATCATGTCACTGCAAACGCCGCCATGTTCAGTTTCTGTTTAGTGCTGAAGGAATCAACCGTGTACATTAGGGACAACACTGTATCTTGCATGCTCGCAAATAAGAGCAAGAGCTGGGATATTGACTTAGAATTTGTCCAATTCATGAAAAATACGTTTTCAAAGTGAAATTTAAAAGCCCATACAAAGCAATATTTGATATGGGTACCAAGGCTGGGTTTGGCTTCTTCTCATATATCTTCAGACATTTTGACACTTTTGTTCAGTATGAAGTTGATTTGTCGATGTCAGTGGGTCTGTTTATAGTAATACAGAAGAAATTCCCAAAGCAAACGTGCTGAGAGAAGTTCATGTGACGAATCTGTAAAGGATACATCGGTTACCTCAGATAAATCCTTGAATTGTGTTGAATTTTACAGTCCTTACACATATAGCTTCTGTTTATTTCACTGTCATAATTACATTAATGCAATATGTGGAAAAAGTCATGAGGTGGATTTGGTGTGTCTGCCATCTGTAACCTTTGATAAACATGCAAGGAAATAAATTCACAAAGGCAATGATCTGTAACATCAATGAAAATGTAAGGAAAGGAAATTGTTGAAAGAATTTAAACTGTATTGAAGAAAATTGGAATTGAAACAAAATGTACTTATTCAAATTAAAATTCCAGCTGCAGATAAAGAAAAAGGGAGTTGTTTCTTCCTTTGAATCTAGGTCGGGATGACAACGGTTATAAACTAGGAACGAGAGATGTATAACTCTAGAAATCAGTTTGAACATGCAGACCTATTTATGCGACAGGCTGATATAAATGCAAAGGAAGAAAACTTTCCTTGCAAAAGCAATGAAATGAGTATCCCTATGTAATAGTCAAAGCTTTGCTAAATGAGGATACAATGATAAAATGAGTATCCACATGTGATAGTCATGGGTTTGTTAAATGGGGATGCAGGGATAAAATGAGTATCCCTATGTGATCGCCAAGGGTTTACTAAATGAGGATGCAGGGATAAAATGAGTATCCCTATATGATAGCCATGCGTTTGTTAAATGGGGATGCAGGGATAAAATGATTATCAACATGTGATAGTCATGGGTTTATTAAATGGGGATGCAGTGATAAAATGAGTATCCCTATATCATAGCCATGGGTTTATTATATGGGGATGCAGTGATAAAATGAGTATCCCTATATGATAGCCATGGGTTTGCTAAATGAGGATGCAGTGATAATATGAAAATCCCCAGGTGATAGTCTATAACTTGTTAAATGAGGATGTAGTGATAAAAGGAGTATCCCTATGTGATAGTTATCGGTTTGCTAAATGGGGATATAGTGACGAAATGAGTATCCCCATGTGAAAGCCATAGGTTTGCAAAATTAGGATGCAGTGATACAATGAGTATCCATATATGATAGCCAAGGGTTTGATAAATGAGGATGCAGTGATAAAATGAGTATCCCTATGTGATAGCCAAGTTTTTGCTAAATGAGAATGCAGTGATAAAATGAGTATCCCTATGTGATAGCCAAGGGTTTGCTAAATGAGGATGCAGTGATAAAATGAGCATCCCTATGTGATACTCAAGAGTTTGCTAGATGAGGATGCAGTGATGAAAGGAGTATCCATATGTGATAGCCATGAGTTTGCTAAATGAGGATGCAGTGACAAAATGCGCTACAAAACAAAGTTCTATTTTACTTGTAAAGCAGGCCGCCAAATTTGCTAAAGCCGTTGTTACAAAAAGTCACTATGCAATATGAATTATAAGAAACTTCTGTGACTGTATAACACTTTTTATTCTTTTCAAATATCGGCCTTAAAAGTTGAAAATTAGAAATTATTTCCTAAATTAAATTAACATAAAGCCATATAGGCTATTCATAAAATTTTTAGAAAATTTCTGTGGCATTTCACATTAAAACTGGTGGCTATTTTAGTTAATTTATAAAATGACGGAATTTTAGAGGAAGTTTAATAAATATACTAGGCATTTCACAAAATTGCGTATGTTTACAAATTGCCGGTAGCACACACAAACACATACAACACATACACAAACACACACAACACATACACAAACACACACAACACATACAACACATACACAAACACACACAAACACATACAACACATACACAAACACACACAAACACATACAACACATACACAAACACACACAAACACATACAACACATACACAAACACATACAACACATACACAAACACACACAAACACATACAACACATACACAAACACACACAACACATACACAAACACACACAACACATACAACACATACACAAACACACACAAACACATACAACACATACACAAACACACACAAACACATACAACACATACACAAACACACACAACACATACACAAACACACACAACACATACAACACATACACAAACACACACAAACACATACAACACATACACAAACACACACAAACACATACAACACATACACAAACACACACAAACACATACAACACATACACAAACACACACAACACATACAACACATACACAAACACACACAAACACATACAACACATACACAAACACATACAACACATACACAAACACACACAACACATACACAAACACACACAACACATACAACACATACACAAACACACACAAACACATACAACACATACACAAACACACACAAACACATACAACACATACACAAACACACACAAACACATACAACACATACACAAACACACACAACACATACAACACATACACAAACACACACAAACACATACAACACATACACAAACACATACAACACATACACAAACACACACAACACATACACAAACACACACAACACATACAACACATACACAAACACACACAAACACATACAACACATACACAAACACACACAAACACATACAACACATACACAAACACACACAAACACATACAACACATACACAAACACACACAACACATACAACACAAACACAAAACACACACAAACACATACAACACATACACAAACACACACAACACATACAACACATACACAAACACACACAACACATACAACACATACACAAACACACACAAACACATACAACACATACACAAACACACACAAACACATACAACACATACACAAACACACACAACACATACACAAACACACACAACACATACAACACATACACAAACACACACAAACACATACAACACAACACAAAAACACACAAAACACATACAACACATACACAAACACACACAAACACATACAACACATACACAAACACACACAACACATACAACACATACACAAACACACACAAACACATACAACACATACACAAACACATACAACACATACACAAACACACACAACACATACACAAACACACACAACACATACAACACATACACAAACACACACAAACACATACAACACATACACAAACACACACAAACACATACAACACATACACAAACACACACAAACACATACAACACATACACAAACACACACAACACATACAACACATACACAAACACACACAAACACATACAACACATACACAAACACATACAACACATACACAAACACACACAACACATACACAAACACACACAACACATACAACACATACACAAACACACAC